>SMGT01000041.1:2500-12681 GCA_004794575.1 Lanistes nyassanus | reverse complement strand
ATCATAGCTAGTGATTGGGCAAGTGTGCCAGTAGACGGGACTGAGTGTAGCGTGGCTGAAGCAGTGGCGTAGCTTATTTTGTGGGTCGCTGAATAGCTGTAGTGTCGGTAGCGAGAAGATTTGGTGCTCTGTTGTCAGTCACGTGTCGCATTGGTGTATTGCAGTAAAGCTGTTGGTACGGTAGTGACCAGAGTTGGAGCTCTGTAACGGTCGCTTCTCGTATCTGTGTTCTGCGGAAAAGGAGTGTTTCAACAGTGACAAGAGTCGGTGCTCTTTGGTGGTCACTTATTGATTCAGTTTGATAGCTTTGTTCTTGTGTATCACCGAAGTTGTGGTTGCAGTGGTGTCAAGAGTAGGAGCTCTATTGTCGGTCACTCATTGTACATGTGTATTGAGCGGGATCATAGGCCGGTTTGGCAGTTTGGTTTCCCCCTCGCATTGATTTGATTATTTCCTTTGTCTGTTGCACGTGGTATGACGTCATCAGGCAGCGTGTTACCCTAGACACGAGCACGGTGATTCTTTGTAAATACTTTGTAGATATTTGATGTTGTCGAGCCAGTTAGTGTTTTGAAGTATATGCTGAATAACAGTTCGCTGCAGTTGAGTGTTTTACGAGGGTGGGGGCTCTTGAGCTAGTAGTGTTTTGCCTGTGAGAGACTGAGCGAGCGTGTCGAAGTATGAGAATCTTTTCCCTCGGAAGATTGCTCTAGTTGTTCACATTATTTCACAGCATCGCCACCCTTTGGTTTAGAAACCACTGACCTAAAGCAGTAAAGGTTTTGGTGACGATTGCTAAATTAAATCTACATTTACAAGATCGCCATAAACAGTTTGTTCAATAATTCTCAAAAGTCGAAGTCCAATAAGATAAGGTACCCGCCCGCTGTGACAGGCATGGTATGGTGTGATGTGATGTGAAGTGAAGTGATACGATACGATACATCGACCGACAGTCCCAGACAATCGTTGTCTTTGCTAGGCATGAAGATGTACGGAGCCTGTTCACGTGATGTAGTTATTCATGCTATACATTCTGTCTTCTACTGTTATGCTGCTTCGCGAGGAGAACAACCGAAATACGAGTTTAGACAATGAATTTTCTTGGATATTCTGTCGGGTGTCTTTTGTTATTTGGTATAAAATCTATAGGTATTGGAGAAAGAAACCATACTGCTCAGTGGCACATGTAAGGCGTTTTTATGACTGTTTATGTTCTTTTTCTGCTAAAGAACATAACAAGAGGACAATAAAAGGCACAACGGAAACTGCTCTTTTAAAAAAATAGTTGGAATTAATACAATTTCTGCACGAGAATCCGCTGGCTTTTGCCATTTTGCAAATTATTGTGACCTGGAACCTTAGGTATTCATGCCCGCCGGTAAAGCTTAAACCGATCACAATCACGTGACAAACCATCGGTTAGCGACCTTTTTTGGCCAATGGGAACGATGGTTCGTCACATGATCGGGATCGGTTTATGCTTAACCAATGACCATGAATACGGCTCCAGCTATGTCCTCAGTCCTAAGATAACGTTTTACCCCCCAACCCCTTGATTGAAATTATGTCGTCAGAAAGTAGCCTGCACACCAATTTTTATTTTTCAAACAAAAATCGTGGTCCCTAGACTATTATAATGCCAGGCTAATTCAGGGAACGGATATTTCGCACGCAGCCGTGTAACTATACTAACAACAAAAGACATGCAATTTTCACGTTTTATTATATTTTCCACAGTATTTTTCCTTATAATGCACCTGTGGTTGAAACCTTGTTGTAGTCTTAATGAGCGTTGTCAACTGCATCTTCTGTGACAAACCCCTCTCAGAAACGTGCTCTGGTGCTCTGGGAAGACAGAAGAAGGTGTGCTGACTCCCGTTTCTTAAGGCTCAAGAGCAGTTCACTATTCCTGTTCTGTGATTGGCTGAAGTCACAGGCTTTCTGGCACGTGGTGGGGGTTGGTGGGTCAAGGAACTAGGTGTGACCCATCCTCAACCCTCTTGCTTGACGCCCTAATACCCTAGTTTAAGCCGTCATCTAGTTCGCTGACGTAATCACCGAGGCTGGTGAGCATAGGGTGTGGGTCAGGGGCTCCCTGCTAACACCTCTAGTCAGGGTGCGGGCTCTGGAGCGAGGGGCAAGGTGTTACTGACCCTGGGGCACAGCTGGGAGCGGGACAGTAGCTGAAGCAGGTGTCAGGTATGTGTTGGGCATGCCGGCGGAGATTACGCGTCAAAAAGAAACTGTTAATGCGTAGTGTCAGCCACCAATAGCCTTGTTGTAGCCAGGAGGTCCAAGCTGCCAGGGGGCAGGGGTTAGCCATGTCCACTCGAGGTGTCGTTGTTGTTGCTGTATTGTTGTTTTGTGGGGAAAGTGGTTCCACCTCGCAGTGATTTCGCACTGAAGGGGAGGCGAGATAAGTGAGAGGAAAGGGAAGGGGTCTGCGGTTTGGTGTCCCGGACTGGTGGAGGCTGTGTGGTCCCGCTGGCTGGCCTCTCTCCCGGCGCACTGATGATGGCTTGAGTAGCTGGAGTGGTGGAGTTTTCGCTGGTCAGACCTACCGCCGCTGCATCCTACATTCTTTTTATCTCTACCGCTAAGGTGCTATGTGTTATATTAGTTTACTTTGATATAGTCTCTTTTTATTTTTCGTGTTTTACTAGTGACCTCTTTCCTATAGTTTATTTGCTGTTTTAGCTGGTTAATTCCCATTTTGATTTTTGATTGTTTAGATATATCTAACATCTGGGTGGGCATTAACTACCTGCATTGTCAGTTCCATTATGTGTTGTCTTATATTTTTTGGAGGGCTAAGAGAAGATTTTAGGTTTAGTTCATCTCTTTCCTGACTGCTTAGGCTACATTCTAGCAGGACATGTGGTGTACTAAGTCTGTCTCCACAACTACAGGTTACTGGGTCTTTACGGATAAGGAGGTGTCCACTTAGGGGTGGGTTCTTGTAGTGGCTTCTGTAGTGGCGGGATGTGGCTTCTGCTCTCTGATTGGTTGGTGCATGTAACTATCTCGCTGACTACGTGTATTTGACTGGAGTAATGTACGAAAAAACGGACTGGGTTGAAACGCCAAGTTATCTTATTGGGGCCTGGATAGCTCAATTGGGAGGGCTGCGGTCTAGCAAGTGGAAGGTTGCTGGTTCGAATCCTGGTGTGGCAAAGGATTATTTCCTGGAGTTAAACATTGTGCAAACGCCATTCGGCCATCCCCCATAGTGCGAAATCACCGCGAGGTGGAAGCACTGTCCTTCTAAATAACCACCACCACCACCACCACCACCTCCACCACCACCTCCAAGTTATCTTTTGCCAAAACTCCTGTGAGAGATCTTTTGCCAAGTCTGCTGTCAAACCTTCTGCTGGAGATCTGCTAGAGACGTGTCTTGTGGTGGAGTCTGCTAAAGGCTGATGGTTTTAAGTCTTGCTGCAGAACCAAGTGTGGCCGTTCTACTGGACTTGTGTGAGGTCTGATATCAGCGGCACGTGTCCTGAGCAAGTCTCAGGAGTTTGATTATCTTCTTTGTCTGATACCACGTGGTATGACGTAATCAGGCAGCGTCTTACCCTAGACACGAGCAAGGTGATTCTCTGTAAATAATCTGTAGATATATTTGATGTTGTCGAGCCAGTTAGTGTTTGAAATATATGTTGAATAACAGTTCGCTGCAGTTGAGTGTTTTACGAGGGTGGGGGCTCTTGAGCAAGAAGTGTTTTGCCTGTGTGAGACTGAGCGAACGTGTCGAAGTATGAGAATCTTTTCCCTCGGAAGATTTCTCTAGTTGTTCACATTATTTCACAGCATCGTCATCCTCTGGTGTATAAACCATTGACCTGAGGCAGTAAAGGTTTTGGTGACGATTGCTCAATTAAGTCTACATTTTACGAGATCACCCTAAAAGTTTGTCCAGTAATTCTGAGAAGTCGAGTCCAATAAGTTAAGGTACCGCCCGTCACGTCACAATTACTTGATAAATGATATCTAATCGCAAGCGCTGGAACTGAAATTTAGCATTACCTCATACGCAGCAAAGAGAGTTAACGGCTCTTAGTGATCACTTACTGTGATGTACGTGGTTCTTGTGCGTTTGTTTTCACCAAATTTTAAGAGAACGATAATTATATTATTACTTCTGATTACTAGATGGATATGACAATGGAAATAAATACAATTAAAATGACTCACTGGGATCTTGTAGCACAGCAATAAACTCTCGAAGTCAGTGCTGACAGCGCTACTCATCTTAAAAAAAGGATGCTTCGTCTCTGCGAATTTTCACGAGTCACAGCTTCTTGATTTTTTCATTTTCGAGAACTTGTAACTTATTACAGTACACTGAGGTACGCAACAGATTCGACGAGATTTCTTTGTAGTAAGGGCTGACATAGTGCAGCCACGTTACATGCAAAAGAGAGTCGGCTGGCAGGGCCGGAAGTTCGCTCACCTCCAAAAGTTCAAGGGTCACATGCATGCATAATTCTCCGAAAGACCCCTTAATCTCCACCTACACACATGCGGAGCGAGAGCAAGGACGACGCGGTAAGGGGGAAGTAACCCCCACGTGACGACAAGGATCCAGCAATGTAATGGTCAGTAAAGAAAAATATTAAGTAAAATACCGTGAAACCTGAGAATAGTGTTTCTTTTGTCTGTCAGTATATTTACGACATTTGCGGTTAAAAAGTCCCTCGTACTGCGTAACTAAACAGATTGTGTATGCCTTTGCACATAAAATCTAACGTCCCACGTACTCTGGTAGCGAAATAACAAAACTAACCATAAAAATGAAAATGTGAACATCTGTTCATTCACACTTCTGCTGACGGCAGGGTAATGACGCAATGACTGCTCGTGGTAACTGGGTCGCGCGTTTGTTTTACCTGCGATCCGTTTGTACGTGCAAAATTAAGAAGGAAGCTTCAGCAAATAGACAAGAGAGGTAAGTTCAGCTCTGCCGCAATACCCATTGACTGCCCGCCTCTCACTTGGCGGTATCTTAAGTGAGAAAACACGTTTAAAAAAGAAACAAAAAGACAA
The DNA here is from genome assembly GCA_004794575.1 of Lanistes nyassanus. Classification (NCBI taxonomy): domain Eukaryota; kingdom Metazoa; phylum Mollusca; class Gastropoda; order Architaenioglossa; family Ampullariidae; genus Lanistes; species Lanistes nyassanus. Next base: position 7,629 of record SMGT01000041.1, on the reverse strand, counting down.
TTTTATGCGTGTTTGTTCTTGCCTCATACCTGTGAATTTAGGCCAAACACGTGGACCACATTTTCCATTTCACCCGCAAGCACATCTGCATCGACTGATTTTTCTTTTGTAATAAGTCATTCGGTAACGTAATAGTTTCTGCCGATTGTGGTTAATGTGAGACGAGAAGAGGAGAGCACAAATTAATTAACACTTTTTAAAAACACCTTTTATTGCCTTTCAAGCGAAGGCATTGTTATTTCCATAATACGCGTGTTGTTGTCGTTAGTCTGTGAAGAACTGAGGAACCTTTCTGAACACTGGCATATCGGCAAGCTCGATCTGTTTGTCCTTTTGAGAAAAATAATATGACGGACAGTGGAAAGGTAGCCGTGTCAAGGAAACGCGACAGAACGGGGGGAAAAAAACCAGTCATGGTTCAGCTGTTTATGACGGCAAGAAAAATGAACTGATGGATGAAAGTAGTAAGTAGCAAAGGTTAGAGGTCACAGCGTCTGCGAGGGACGACTTAAGACAGTCGCGTCACTCTCAGTCACACATCCACACCCACACCCACACCCACTCCAACCCCCACCCCCATTCCCATCCGCACCCGCACCCCCACACCCACACGATTGCTGGCGAAGAAGCTGACCACAGACTGGAGACAAGCGAGATGCGCCATTAAGAAAACGCCACAGATAAAGAAAGCTGGCGTTGCCATAGTTTCACCCAATAAACTAAAAAACTGTCTGTCTCAAGCAACACGTACAAGCAGGCTAGAGAAAAACTGTCTCAAACATTATACGTACAAAAAAAATCTCCTTCCTTTTCGTTTGTTCGCTTGGTTAAGGCCGTGCCACACAGTGACGAGCAGCTTGGCGAAAGGCTCGTCCCGTGCTCGGCAGGGTAGCGCTGGTTCCAGCCTGGCCGAACTAAACAAACACAAACTAGCACTACATTTGACATCAACCCTAACCCATCCACTGATATTTGGCAACACATACTTGAGCTTACAGTCCGGGTAATAAATAGTCATTCCGAAGCAAAATACATTTTTTAAAATTCATAAAAGCGTCGTTTAAAAAAGAACCAGGGAATTGACCATTAATCAAACATTAGAATATAAATAAGAAAGATACAAAGTCTAGCACCTAAGCATAGGTCAACAGGAAACAGCCACCAGGGACAGTGACAGCAGCAAACCGCAGCAGCCAGGACACCACAGCACGACAGCTTGAAAAAAAAAACAGCCTCTACCACCACCAGTTCAGTCACCGCAGCCAGAACATGTCCCCACCCCTCAAATGCCACCTCCCCCTTCCCCTATAGTGTGAAATCACCAACAGGTGGAAGCACTTTTCAAAAACAACAACAAAAATCTACGTAACTAGTGGTGGTCGATAGCTGAGTGGTAAAGACATGGGAAACTCGCAGGTTCTATACCCTTTTTAGCTTCCGACTTTTTTTGGAGGGGGGGAGGGTAGGATTAGGGTTTGGTATTAAGTATGGCCCCTGTTTTCATGTAAAAGTTCAATCAGCTACAAGTCCGCTAGCAAGAGGGATAAAAGGGTGTCTGCGCATGCGTGCCCGATGTCGGTGGGAATTTCATACTCGCGGCCGGTAGCAGCTCCTGGCTCGGTAGAGTTACTTCTGTGTTTGCTTGCATCGTCTGGGATGGCCTTTACATCTCTCCGTAGAGCTCTTTCTCAAAGTCCACTGCTGCTCATTGGGCCATCTTTAAAAAGAGAGCCTGCGTGCTGGGGCCATAAAATAGTGAACCGGAAAAAGAACACTGCAGTAACTCTGCCCACTGCGTGTCAGAAATGCCGCGCCAAATTAAATTCGAGATGTGACTTGGAAAAGTAGAACAGCTGTTTCTTATTCGCTGGGAAAATCCATCCGACAGAAATCCATTGCGTATAGGTCTGTGGGTGGGTGGATGGGTGGGGGGATGGGTGGGGGGATGGGTGGGGGGATGGGTGGGGGGATGGGTGGATGTATGGATGGATGGATTAGTGGATGGATGAGTGCAAAGTAAGCTGCCAGAATGTAGGGCAGTAACAAGGTCCAGGCCGTGTTCAATCAGGGGAGCATAGAGAAGAATTTTCAGCCGTACGTGCAGTATACAATTTTGCTTTGAATCAGCCTGTAAGACTGGCATAGAGGCGTATTCCCAATGCTTGACCACAAACGCGTCCTCTGCCATCCATGATCCACACACATCTCGGGGCTCTTACTTAAGCCTTCATCCGCCCAGAAATGTGTACACCCTTATTGCCCTTTGACATCACAGCAGACTTTGTTTTTCTGTTTTCCCGCCCAGCCCCATTTGTTCTTCCTGTTCCTACATTCCCGTTCCTACATTCCTGTTCTTGTGTCTCGTTACCTTTTGTGGCTCCTGCCCATCATTATTCTCGTATCCCGCTCATTGTCCTTAAATTTACCCCCGCACGAAGATAAGGCTAACATGTAACCCCTGAGGCGGCAGGGCGATGTGGCTGGTCCATGCCCATAAAACATACCCGTGTCCAGGCTCACTGCGAGTAGCACAGGGTCTCGAAACCCAAAAGGGAATTATGCTAAACAAACAGAAGCAAACGAAAGCGATGGAGGTGAAAATGTCTCACAAGCACCTGGGCGATGGAGAAAAGGGATCTGACAAGGCCAATGCAGAGGCAAGAGCCAGACTCTTGGAAATCGAAGCCCGTCTCAGACAGCAACACGTCCAGCAGATGAAGGGCGTCTGACTCCTCCCACACAGAGAAGCCGTCAAACCAAACACTTCACACAAAGCAATTCAATCAACAAAGAACAAATGAGGACAGAGCGCTATAAATCATCAAATAACAACCCCAACAAAGTACTGCCAGCGCTAGACACAACCGTATGCTGACCTGTGCAACCAAGGGAGCCTACTGTACCCAAACACGTAGCAAAGAGAGAGTCGAAAGTAAGGAACTTGGCAGATCTTTTTTGAAGATCTGCAATCCCTTTCTTTTAAACGACCCTAGTCTTCACACGGCTAGCCCAGTACTTTGTTGGGGTTGTCATTTAATGATTTATAGCGCGCTGTCCTCATTTGTTCTTTGTTGATTATATTGTGCACCTTGAGGATTTCATGTATTTGTCCTATGCTGTGCTTGTCTTGGATCCCAGTTGTCAGCACACGCTTAGTGAGCGGGCTGACGACATTAAATAGGAATTCGCTGTATGCACACGTGGTACACCGAGGGCTAGCCGTGTGAAGACTAGGGTGGTTTAAAAGAAAGGGATGGCAGATTTTTGGAAGATCTGCCACGTTCCTTACTTTCGACTCTCTCTTTGCTGCGTGTTTGGGTACGGTAGGCTCCCTTGATTGCACACGTCAGCATACGGTTATGTCTAACGCTGCCAGTACTTTGTTGGGGTTGTCATTTGACAAAGCAGTTCAATAAATGAAAGAAGAACTACAAAGAATCTCTTCCATCCACCCATTCCCACTCATTCCCACCCATCCACCCATCCACCCACCCTAAAAAATAGCGCCGGAAAATGTTTGTTTCCTTTAAAAAAATTATCTTTCATTTTCTCTCATTTTATGTACCACAGTGAAAAGGCTTAAGGGTACAATTTCGCAAGTTACTGTGTTCTTGGTCTTCTGAAACAGAAGGCGGCTGTTGGCGCGCGCACGCGAGCTGTTGGCACAGCAGCGACAGCGGCGGATCAGGTGCGATCGGTACCAGACCGAAGTCGCAGTCGACATGAAAGAAACGGATGCGTCTGTCTCCAGCTGTTGTGAGCTGTCCAGGGTGGCGTCAGCATCGCTTCTTCTCTTGGGCGCGCTACGAATCACACCCTCTAATCTCTCTTCTGGCTGAGCAGGATTCAGCCTCGCTCAGTCACGCAGTCTCCCGATGACCAGGGTAAGCATGTCACCAGCGGCCACGTGTCAGCTTGAGGTTACCTACTCTGCCCATAAGCTGTTAAGATTGAAGGATTTGTCCTGCTACAGACTCGGGGACTCGGCGAAAGTGTTTGCCTCAAACCAACCGGTGGCTGCAGTCGAGAGCGGGAGCCGGCTGTCCTAAATTTTTGAAAATTAGTTTGATGTTCTTGCGTCAGTTTTGTGAAAAAGAATCTAATTTCTGGTGTACCTTTTGTAAATAATTAATTGATGAGGTTCGTCAAGCTAAGTTATATCTCCTGGCATTCCATAAAAGAATTCAGCCAACCTTTACTTCATCATAAAGCTACTCAGAGCTCATGTAGACACGTACTGCAGCAATCGAGTTGCGTCCATCCAGACACCACCTGGCCAGAAGGCATGTGTCTGGAAATTTTTTTAAAATTTATCCTTGCACGTCGTTCACTTCAAAAGGTTGTAAGTCTTAGTGTAATGTTGTAGTGTTACAGTTCCTGCAAAACTATTACTGTGTGTTGCCTTTAAAGGTCTCTCGTTAAGGCACACGCGAAAAGTCACAAGTCAAGCGACCGATTACAGTGTCCGAGAAACGAGTGGGCAAGGCTGTTCATCTCTCTTCTCACTAGCGGTATAATACGGTGACTGAAAATAAAAATGTTAAAGAAAAACCAGTGACTGCTGCTTGGAGGATAAGCCCAAATTAAATGTAAAACAAGGGAACTGTACCAAGCTAGAAAGGGACAAAGACGAAGACAATCTACATGTTTCGGGGCACTACCCCTTCATCAGGACGACACACAAACGACCAAAAAACGAAAAGGAAAAAGACTTATCTGCAGTAGATGTGGCGCGTAGGCTGCATAGCAGGAGAATGACCAGGGGACAGTGAGTAAGAAGGGTAAAAAGAGGGGCAGCCAGTCGCAAGGTGGGCAGGAAAGGGTAGGGAAGGGTGGGGGTGGAGAGTGGGCGGGGGAGAGAGAAAAAGCAGCGCGGGTAAGGGGGCGTCGGTGAGAGAGAGAGAGAGAGTGGGAAGGAGGTGAGAGAAAAAGTTAGAGAGAGACGGAGGGGTGAGGGGGGTTAAGGGAAAGGAGGGGGAGGGTCAGTGTTTTAGGTTGAGTCCAGTAGGTGCCATGGTACCGAAATGGGTAATGAAGTAGGACTCCATATTCTTGCGGTCAATGGAATCGCCCTTCATTTTCCAGATACCACAGACCCTCATGTTGTCGGCTGTGTGTGGGGGTGTACT
>SMGT01000040.1:6657-17107 GCA_004794575.1 Lanistes nyassanus | reverse complement strand
CCACATAAACCCTACAGTATCAACCCTGGTAACACATTGCTATTTTTTGTTCAGTAATTCCTCACAGCCCCCTTTCGCGGGGCGTATCACGTTTTGGGGTTTGTTGGGTCAAAGACTTCACCACAAAGACTCTAGGTGGGACCCATCGAAAGTTAGCTTGCATACCTTGTTCAAGCCACCACCTGGTTTTGTTAGGTAATCACCAGGCCAGGTGGGCGCAGTAGTTACAGGTCCTTCAGGGGCCCTGTTCACTCTCCCAGCCCAGGGTGTTCAGCATCGCCAGTGAGGCGTGTAGCTTTAGGGCGAGACGAGGCGATACTGGGACTTGATAGCTCTGGGGCACAGCTGGGATTTGAATAACAGCCATTAAATTTAAAACAAGGGAACTGGGCCAAGCTACGAAAGGACAAAGACGAAGACAATCTACATGTTTCGGGGCACTAACCCTTCATCAGGACGACACAAAAACGACGAAAAAAACGAAAAAGCAAAAGACTTATCTGCAGTAGATGTGGCGCGTGGGCTGCATAGCAGGAAAATGACCAAGAGACAATGAGTGTAACGTTTTGTGGGGTGTGCTGGAATTCTAGGGAAGAAATACGAAATGCATACGCCTAGTGCAGACCCTCACCTTTTCAATCAAAAGGTACACGACCAGACAAATTAACACATTTATTGAACTATGAACATTAGAAATGAAAGTTGAGGAAAGAAAGGTGCAGTTGAACAAATACGTAACAGTGCGTGTGTGTGTATGTGCGTGATAGCAACAGTTTGTGACACGAAACAATTGTCTGAACAATGTGTAATGCAACTAGCATACAATTAAATTCATATGAAATAGCGTCATAACGCAAAAGACTACTTGCGGGGAAATGAATTAATCCAAAACCGGAACAGAACAGTTAATCCAAAAATCGTTCTCATCAGGTAATGGCCCGCAGAAGTAGTCCGAACAAGATGGGATGGTTGACACCTAAGATGCAGTTTGTAGAAGTGCAAATGTTCTGACTGACGAGCGTAGATCCGAGAAAAGTCTGTAGCAGGGTCAAAGGTGATCTGTGAGTTCAGTCGTACTGTGCCAGAAGAACTCAGGAGATGGAGCTTGTCCAAAGGTAACGTAACGCAACACACCTCCCCCCTCAAGAGCATAAACCATCCGGATTATGCTGCGTTTTCACACAGCGCGACTTAAATAGTCAGCCCCTACATTTTCACACCCTTTTATAATTTTTAGGTGGTACTTGTAAGGCTGCAACTTTATCGCCCAACGCATCAACCTCCCGTTTTCTGTTTTAGTCTTCTTAAGATACTGCAGGGGCTGATGATCGGTTTCGATCACGAAATCCGTTCCGTAGACGAATGGTTCGAATTTCTTTATTGCCCAGACAATTGCTAGGCATTCTTTCTCTATGGTGGCATACTTGCCTTCAGCGTTACTCAGCTTTCTGCTAGCGTAAGCAACTGGCTGGAGACCTTGCCCTTGATCCTGCAGGAGCACAGCTCCGATTCCTCTGTCTGACGCATCAGTGCGCAGAGTGTACTGCAGTTTGGTGTCAGGCAGGCAGAGAATGGGTTTCTCACATAGCCTAGCTTTCAAAGCCTTGAAAGCTTGCTCGCTGGACTCGTCCCAGATTATGTTTTCTGGTTGTCCTTTCTTCGTTTTGTCAGTGAGTGGTAGAGCAATGTCGGCGAAGTTCTCTACGAACTTCCTGTAATAGCCTACCAGGCCCAGAAACGCACGCAGCTCTTTCTTTGTTCTAGGAGGAAGGGCATCTCTTATCTTCTCAATTTTTTCCTCCTCTGGCATCAGTTTGCCCTGTGTGACAACGTGTCCCAGGAAAGAAATAGTTTCGTACCCAAGATAGCATTTGGTGGGTTTGGCTTTGAGGTTGCTGTGTTGTAGACTTTTCAGAACAGCTTCCAAAATCTGCAGGTGCTCGTCCCAAGTAGCCGTGGCGATCATGACGTCGTCGATAAAGTTACTAACAGCGTCTTGGTCAAGGTCGCGCAGCAATTGGCGCATCATTCGCGAGAAGATGGCGCCAGCATTCTTGAGTCCGAACGGCATGGTTACCCACTGGAATTGGCCTTGCGGGGTCTTGAACGCTGTTTTTTCCTTATCTTCGACTCGCATGGGGATCTGCCAGAAACCCTTGGTGAGATCCAGTTTCGAGAAGAATCTCTTCCCACTCAACTTTGAGAAGAGCTGTTCAATGTCTGGCATTGGTTCTGCGTCGAACTTGGTGACCAAGTTAAGCTTACGGTAGTCAACACAGAATCTGTTGGTTCCGTCCTTCTTTTGTATAAGGACTAAAGGTGCGTTGTATGGCGACGCAGTCCGCTCAATGACACCCATCTTCAGCATGGCGTCAACCTCCCGACCAATTGTCTCTATCTTGGAATGAGGTAGAGGGTATTGCCTGACATGTATGGGACGTGTGTCCTCCACGTTAATCTCACATTCAGCAATGTCGGTCTTGCCTGGAAGATCCGACAGTACTTGCCTGAATTTGTTACATAAGTCTGACAGTTGCTTGACCTGTTTATCGCTCAGGTCAGTAGAGATGTGGACATGGTCAGGTCCTTCGCTCTGTGTCAGAGCCAGCATGGGAATGCTGGAGTCTGCACATTTGGTTTTCATGTCCTGATCGTCCTCTTCTACCATCACGACTGCAACGACGTGGGTCTCGACCTTGTCTTCCTCTCGTGTCAAATACTGTTTTAGAATGTTGGCATGGTAAATCCTCTCTTTGTCACCGACAGCAATTTTATAGTCCCATTCGTTGACCTTGTCGGTGACGATGTCCATGACATCTGAAGCTTGTTAGCTTTGTTTGGGAGGAGAACCAGAACTCTGTCGCCCACTTGGAATTTACGCTGCTTCGTCGTTTTGTTAAAGTGTAGCGCTTGCTTGCTGGCTGCCTTGACTAAATTCTCTCTGGCTAACCGGCAGGTCTCTTCTATGCGGTTCCTGAGGTCGACCACATACTGGAATGTGGTTTTGACTTCCACGTTGTTGTTTTCGTTGGTCCATAGCTCCTTCAGGATTTGCATTGGACCCCTCACAGTTCTCCCATACAGCAATTCAAAGGGCGAGAACTTGAGTGATTCCTGTGGCACCTCACGGATTGCGAAAAGTAATGCAGGGACAAACCTGTCCCATTCTTTGGGTTGTTCCTGGCACAGGTGGCGCAGCATGTTCTTGATCGTGCCATTGAAACGCTCGATGAGGCCGTTGCCCTGCGCATGTCTTGGTGTTGTTTTGAGACCTTTGACAGCAAGGAGATCATTGACCTCTTTTGCCAGGTCCCCCACGAACTTAGAACCTCTATCTGTGAGAATTTCTCGTGGTACACCGAGCCGTGACCAGAACTCCCACAGCGCTTCTGCGACGTCTTCTGCTTTTGCTGCCTTTAGAGGTTTAGCCTCGACATATCTGGTGGCATAGTCAATCATTGTGATTATGTACCTGTGGCCCCTGTCGGACGCCGGCAGAATAGGCCCAATCAGGTCCACCGCCACTCTGTCGAATGGTGTGTCTATGATTGGCATGCGTCCCAGCGGGATTTTGTGGGTACTGCCCTTCGGTGATGTCCTCTGACATATGTCACACGAATTGCAGTATCGCCTGACATCCCCACATATGCCCGGCCAAGCGAAGTCACTCCATATTCGCTGTCTGGTCTTGGTGACTCCCAAGTGTCCCGACATGGGAGTGTCGTGTGCCAAGTGGAGTACCTGCCTTCTGTACTCCTTCGGAACTACCACTTGACGTAGCTCCTTTCCGTCCTTGTTGTGGACGCGGTAGAGGATATCATTCCTCCACTGATAGCTTGCTGAGATGGGTCTACCGCGCTCACGCCCCTCTCTGCGCTGATTGCCACTTTCCGCTAGTCGGCGAGCAGCTGAGAGAGTGGGGTCTTCACGCTGAGCGCGCCCTAAATCAGCAGGCGTAATGGTGCCCAATAGTGGTTGTGGTAAAGACAACCTACTCGTCTCCTTGCAAGTTTGTGCTCGGGTCTCTACCGCCGCACAGACTTCTCTGACAGGGTAGACTGGCACGGAGAAGATGTCCCCATCTGTGGTTCGTCTGTAGTTTCCTATCAGAACTTTGCAGACGGGTTTCTCCATCACAGCTACTTCTGTCATACCCTGAAAGTAGGGTGTGTTGATCGCGACGTGTGCTAGTGGCAGCACGCGCTTCTCATGTGATGTGGCCAGGACAATCTCAATGGTCTTGCCGGTGAGACATCGCTCTTGGACCAGGTCAGACTGTACAATAGTTATTGACGACCCTGTGTCCCTCAGGGCGACTACATGGATTCCTTCTACCACTGCCTGACATTCAGGTGAAAATGGGATTGTCACAGCTTGGACACAGCTTTCCCATCACCTTGGATGTCTTCTTATTTGGAACTATATCGGCGATCGCTGCAGCTGCTTGTTGCCTTTGCGTGCCCGATCTTGCGAGGTGCTCACCCCCGCAAATGAAGCAAGACAGCTTGCGTTCTTTGGTCTTCTGAACATCACTGTTCTGTTTAAACCCTCGGAACCCGTCTTTCTTCACTCCTTCCTTCACTTCTTCTTTCCTTGCATCAGGCTTATTCTTCTGTCCAAGCTTCTTGAGTCTTTCATGGTCAGCGCTCGCAGCACTTCTGGCAGACTCAAAAGTCAAAGCATACTCGAGTGCTTCAGTCATGCTGGCTGGCTTTCTTTCGTGGACAAAGCGTGCCTGGTCGTATGGAATACCAGACAAGAATTTTTCCTGCAGTATGAGATCACGCAGATCTTCGTATGTAGCCCTCTTCCTGGAGAGTTCTTGCCACCTCGTCAACCAGAGGTCTAGTTTTGTGGCATACTCCTGCGTGGTCTCACCTAGTTGCCTTCTGGCTTCGCGGAACTTCTTTCTGTATTCCTCGGCTGTCAGCCGAAATCTTTGCATTAAAGCTTTCTTTAGTGTTTCATAGTCTGCTGCGTCCTCTTCGCTGAGCATGGTGTATACTTCACGGGCTTTTCCTTTTAGAAATGCGCCGAGCTGGGCGGCCCAGTTTCTTTGTTCCCATTCCTGAATCTTCGCTGTCCTCTCGAATGTACGAAGGTATGTTTCAAGATCGTCACTGTCATCTAAGAAAGGAAGTTTAACCTTGATTTTGTTGCGGCGGTTTGGGCTGTTAGAATTTGAGCGGGAGTGGTTGGCAGCATTTTGGTTGGAGTCGAATTGCCCTCTCAGTCTGATTTGTTCTAGCTCAAACTCTCTTTGGGCTTCTGCATCACGGAGCTTCATCTCCTGCAGTTCGATCTCCGCACGTAACCTCCTTTCTTCTGCTTCAATACGTATTCTTCTTTCTTCTGTTTCAGCTTGTGCCTTTCTTTCTTCTGCTTCAATCCGCATTCTTCTTTCTTCTGATTCAGCCTCAATACGTGCCTTCCTTTCTTCTGCTTCAACACGCATCCTTCTTTCTTCTGCTTCAGCTTGTGCCTATCTTTCTTCAGCTTCAATACGTGCCTTCCTTTCTTCCGCTTGGATCTCTTTCACATACTTGACCAAGTCGGCACCTTTCAAGCCTAGCGCCTCGCCCTCAGACTTGGCCTGCAGGAATACAGGGTCGGCCTCTGCCTGTTGCGCCATCACTCGAGTCGTAACACTCATGGATATCAAGAATGACAATGTGATGGGAAGAATGCCCAGTGAAATCTGGCAATAATACTACGCAACTATTTGCTATTGACGGTGACACCACTAAAATCTTATCAGCGATAAACCAACAGAACACACTAAAAATTAAATGGTAATACTAAACCGACTTTGGTTCTCGCAGAACCCACTTCTAGAATGCTATACCCAACTGCAATCTAGAACAATCGTAAGTAACAATCCTTCAAGCAACGCTGCTCGACACTCCCGTCTAACAATTAAACGAGAGAGACTGCACTCACTAGAATTAAATTACGCGCAGCCGTCTAAGTATTGTAGGTTCACCTGCGTCACTTTTAGTACACCGAATTAAGATCTATCCCGCGCACACAGCCCTCACTCAAGGCTTGTGCAGCTAGAATATAACACTAGTTTTAGAACTTACACCTAAAGTTCTCTAGGAAGAGAGTAACCCTACTCAATTCCTCTACGGTGATTGTCCGCTGGTGATTGTCCGCCGGTCGAAACACCGTGAAAAGGAATATGAAAGCTAACAGTAACCGTGGAACTGAGCTTTCAATAAACAAACCGTAGGTAATCCCAGCGCTACTGTTCGTACACAAGAACAGGCAAGTTACAACTACAGTATCAGATAACGTACACAGTTAGACACAAGACAAAAACGAGATAGATCAATAAATGTGAGTCTGGCGTGACGTTACAAGAAATTGAATTTTAATTCCAATCCCCGACGAGCCCCCATGTTTGTAAGGTTTTGTGGGATGTGCTGGAATTCTAGGGAAGAAATACGAAATGCATACGCCTAGTGCAGACCCTCACCTTTTCGATCAAAAGGTACACGACCAGATAACTTAACACATTTATTGAACTATGAACATTAGAAATGAAAGTTGAGGAAAGAAAGGTGCAGTTGAACAAATACGTAACAGTGCGTGCGTGTGTGTGTGTGTGTGTATGTGCGTGATAGCAACAGTTTGTGACATGAAACAATTGTCTGAACAATGTGTAATGCAACTAGCATACAATTAAATTCATATGAAATAGCGTCATAACGCAAAAGACTACTTGCGGGGAAATGAATTAATCCAAAACCGGAACAGAACAGTTAATCCAAAAATCGTTCTCATCAGGTAATGGCCCGCAGAAGTAGTCCGAACAAGATGGGATGGTTGACACGTAAGATGCAGTAAGATGCAGTTCGTAGATGTGCAAATGTTCTGACTGACGAGCGTAGATCATAGATGGAGAAAAGTCTGTAGCAGGGTCAAAGGTGATCTGTGAGTCCAGTCGTACCGTGCCAGAAGAACTCAGGAGATGGAGCTTGTCCAAAGGTGTCAGGAACACCGGTTACGAACCATGTATCGTACTGCTAGTCCGTTAGACCTTGAGATGTCCTTGCTTAACTGTGGCAAGGTAACACTTAATGCCTCATAGATTTTAGATCTATGAAGAAAGTTCACTTCTACAAGTGAAGGGGTCCGTTTGACTGTACACTCCCAGCCTACTATTAGACTGTTTACATGAGAGACAGGTTCACGGTGATGAATATTGGTAATTCGTCCGTTAAACCTTACACCACTGAAGATTTAACATTATCTTACGTTTCTTCATAAGACAAAGAAATGTTGACACATACTCGCTGCAGAAGCATAAAGTACTTCTCCCGGCTAGTAATGAATCACTACAATAGCTTGCTATGTAGCTACACGGATGCAGCCTTCATAGTAGAACGTATAGCGTACGGCTAACCGTTGATGATGGATTCGCGACGAGACAACTATTTCGTTTCTCGACACTTTCTTTCCACAACGCTATTTTTCTGAATGAGTTAAGTCTATACGCGAAGTCTAACTCCTTCCAGTGACCGCTGAACAATGATCCTACATTAACAGCGCGTCTTGTACTGTTGGAAAACCGTTAACAAGTCTCACAGACTAGTAACACGTCTGACTCTTCCGTATCTCCAGACCAGAACTGCCAAAATCCGTTTAACCTCCCTCAATGTTTCTCCCGTTCCCCTGGACGACCAAATTAACAGTTGCCCATTGGTTTCCGAAGACTGAGTCATACGCGATTTTGTTAAAGAACAAATGACGTCTTTCCTCTTATTACCACGCAAATTTATGCGTCACTAACGTGTCAACAATTCTATGAATGAAAGGATGCAATACTATGTAAAAAAAAATGATACAATGCTTAGAACAGTCGCGCTGAAAGAAAACCTTGCGTAACGCAACAATGAGTAAGAGGGGTTAAAGAGGGGCAACCAATCGCAAGGTGGGTAGGAAAGGGTAGAGAAGGGTGGAGGTGGAGAGAGAGAAAAGCGCGGGTAAGGGGGTGTCGGTGTGCGAGAGAGCAAGAGAGAGAGAGAGTGGCAGGGAGGTGAGAGGAAAAGTAAAAGAGAGAGAAAGAGGGGTGAGGGGGTTAAATGAAAAGGAGGGAGGGGGAGGGTCAGTGTTTAAGGTTGAGTCCTGTGGGTGCCATGGTACCAAAATGGTAATGAAGCAGGACTCCATATTCTTGCGGTCAATGGAATCGCCCTTCATTTTCCAGATACCACAGACCCTCATGTTGTCAGCTGTGTGTGGTGGTGTACTTAAATGATGTGCAATTGGTAGTGTTTCTGCGGTGTTTAGTGTCAGCTAGATGTTCTGTGAAGCGGGTGTTAAGTGTGGGTTCCGTCTCACCGATGTAGAACAGGGTGGGACAGAGGGTGCATGTGATGGCGTAGACGATGTTGCTGTTGGTGCAGGTGAAGTTGCGTTTGATAACAAAAGTGGTATTGGGTGTGTCGAGTGTTGTGGCTGTGTTCAGGTAGGGGCAAGTGTGGCAATGGGGGACACTGCACGGGGTGGAGCCGCAGGAATGGGGGAGCCATTACTTAGGTGTCACGTGCTGGCCAGACACGGGGTTAGGTAGGGAGTAATTACGTAGCAAAGACGCCCGTTAACGATGTAGTGGCAGTCATCAGGACTTTGATGAGTTCAAAGAGGTAAACTGCCCAGGGGCAGGGGTAGGTCTGGTCCACTCTAGGTGCCTGTATAGGCGTGGCTAGGGGGAGCAAGGGGCGTGATTACAGCTGCGTCCTGGCTGGTTGATAGATGTATTTTGATGACCAAGTGTGTGTGTGTGTGAATAAAGAATTGTGTGTATGAAAGGGTTAGAATAAAAGCACAGGTTTGAGGGTGTATGTAACTGAACTCCAGTGGAGCGAGTTCAGAGGTCGAGGGTCGACGAAGAAGTGTCCCACCGTGAAGTGGATGTGTGACGACAACGAGAGTTCTTACAGTCGTCAGTAAGCGTTGTGTCCAGTGGCAAAGGACACTAAGGACAACTCTACAGCGAGAAGTCCGTGGTTAGCCAGGAGCAGCCAGGAGGACCTTCTGGCAAGTCAATGATCAGGACAGCAGAGAGTGGCGCCCCTTGGGTACAGACTGTAACGTTGTGCGGACTGTGCAAACAACCAGGTGAAGTGTGATGTGTGTTCTACATGTGGTCAAACTGTGTATGGAGTTGAATCAGGTACGTGTGTCTTGATCTTGTGTTTAAATGCAGGTGATGGCAGGAACTGTATGGCGTTAGCTGAACGAGAAAGAAAGTCTGGACTCATTCCCCATATGAGCCAAGATATTTCATTCTGTAAATACTCGCCAGCTGTACATAGTATTCTCGTTTTCTTTCACTGTATTACAGAATCTGTGATTCTTTGTTTTGTGGGGAGATTGTAGATGTATGGGGGTTCGGGCCACAGTAAACAGTGAGACGATTATAAATAAATAAAGTAATTATAAAGTAAAACATTTCCACCTACACATGTGTCGTCCTCCCAACGGCCGTCACGTGGAGTGAGCACGTGAAACGATGCGATAGGAGAAAAAGCCAGCTCCCAAAATGATGCCACCCATTCAGAATAAGACCGGGGGATGTTAATCTGGTCTGTAATCATTTTCGTTTGGTGGCTGGTATGTCTGCTATCAAATTCTAAATTGTGTTAGTTTTCTTAAGCAGCGTATTTGGGTTTTTTTAAACAATGTTTGCAGCGCACGAAAGCCCCCACCTTACCACTGACGACCCGGGCAAAGGCAAGATGTCATATCACACCAAGCACAAAGACCTCATTTGTGAGAAACGAGTGCAGGAACACATCAGACATTCTCAGCTATGCTGAAACTCGACAAGAATATTCAATCAACTACATACCGATCGCACCTGACTTAAACGATTCCTGACTGTGATGGAAGCTACTACTAGAGCTTGACGGCAGATCTAACGTTTCAGAAATAAATATGTGTGGTCAATCACTTCTCAGATTATCAGACCGGTAAAACATATATCTTATCAACCTTATATTATCTGTTTTCCTCTATAGATAGTCGAATAGCAAAAGGAAAATAGACAGACGGGCGGACAATCTACCTAAACATACATCCTTCTTATCGTCTTTAGGTTTATCTGATTGGCACTTTTAGATAGTCCAATTTCAAAAGAAAAACAGACGATAAATGATGTCACAGACACACAAGACAATAAATGATGTCACTGACACACAAGACAATAAAAGATGTCACAGACACACAAGACGATAAACGATGTCACAGACACACAAGACGATAAACGATGTCACAGACACACAAGACAATAAACGATGTCACAGACACACAAGACAATAAATGATGTCACAGACACACAAGACAATAAATGATGTCACTGACACACAAGACAATAAACGATGTCACAGACACACAAGACAATAAATGATGTCACAGACACACAAGATGATAAACGATGTCA
>SMGT01000039.1:3458-13863 GCA_004794575.1 Lanistes nyassanus | reverse complement strand
TCATAAGACATAGAAAGGTTGACACGTACTCGCTGCGGAAGTGTAACAATGAACTTCCCCCGGCGGGCGATGAGCTACTAATATTGTCGTACGATAGCTTGCTACGTAGTTACAAGGACACAGCCTCCGTAGTGGAACGTATAGCTAACGGCTAACCGTTGAAGACAATTTCCTTTTGTTCCTCGTCACCTTTTTTTACGAGCTATGTTTCCCGAATGAGTTTTGTCGCTACACGAAGCCTACTTTCCTTCCAGTGACCGAAGAATATTCTCTCTGGAATAGCAACGCGTCTAGTTCTGTAGGAAAAACCGTTGGCAAGATTCGCAAGCTTGCAACACACGTCTGACCTCTGTAACTTCTCCTCCAAAACTCCTGAAGCGTTCAACCTCCGCCCCAAAGTTTCTTCTGTTTCCCCCAACAACATAATTCCCGCCTTACTATTGGTTTCTTGAAGCTGATATCTACGCGTTTCTATGAAAGAACGCGTGACGTCTTTCCTTCTATGACTACACAATTTTATGCGTCATTAACCTGTCAACCCTTCAATGAATGAAATGATGTAATACGATCTTAAAAAGAATACAATGAATCAATACAGGAACTATAGCGCTGCAGAAAACCATCCATAACGTGACAGTCCCGCTGCAAGCAAGAAGACATGGCCACAACAATCATGAACAGACGTTGGTGATGGGTTGGACATGTGTTACGGAGAGAAGATGGTTCAAACTTCAATCATCAAAACTCATGAACAGAGGCTTGCGATGGGTTGGACGTCCTACGGAGAGAAGACGGTTCAATCATCAAAACAGCACGACACTGGACACCAGGTGGAAAGAGGAGGACAGGACGGCCAAAGGTCCCCTGGTGACGAAGGGTGGAACAAGATTAAAAAACCATCACCACACCTGGGGAACAAAAGGCACTCTGGCCCATGACCAGCAGAAGTGGAGGGACTTTGTTGCTGCCCTTTGCACCTATGGCGATACGGGCAGATGATGATGATGATGATGATGATGATGATGTCGTCTTTGTGAATCTGATCTGCTCAAATTTCCTGTGCACCCATCGAACACATAAAGATGGAAATGTGATGTTATAATTTCAGTTTTCCAAACAGCTAATATTTGTCTTCCGAATAATAATCAGCATGAGTGTGATATGAAGATGAAGTATCCTGTAATCAAACTGTCAATGATGGAGCACATGAGGAACAGAAGCCGATAGACAGCAGTAGGCTGATCTAATCATGTTCACTTATCTAAATTAACGACAACTCATTATTCTTCTTCACCAAGTTTAAAAACTTTTATTAACGATTGATTTACACACCATTTATTGTCAAAGTGGTTTCCTCAATTAATCCCTTTCACACTAGTCATTCTGCCATCGAGCAAACTGTGTTACACAACAACCATGCGCTACTGCCCCCAGTAATGGTAGCCAGGTGGAACTTGTAGAAAAGCACAAATGGAAATAAGGACTGGCATACAGACTCTGTACTGGTAAACCTTGAGATCGACGAAGGAAAATTTACAGTACACAAAAGTTTCCTCTGAAAAATTTTTTTCCTCAGAAAACAACTTAAAAAATCTTGGAATACTGAGAATCTGAGAAAAATTCCCATGGCTGTACTGCAGATAAGTCTTTTTTCTTTTTGTTTTTTCGTCATTTTTGTGTCGTCCTGATGAAGGGGTAGTGCCCCGAAACATGTAGATTGTCTTCGTCTTTGTCCCCTTCTAGCTTGGTACAGTTCCCTTGTTTTACATTTAATCTGGGCTTATCCTCCAAGCGATAGTCACTTGTTTTTCTTTTAAAAGTCTGAAAACTAGGGGGAAGGAGGGGTTCAGGGGCATGCTCCCCCAGGAAAATTTTTTTAATTTTCAAACAAAATCCTCACATTCTGCTGACATTTGGGACTTCATTTACAATCATCTGAGACTGCAAGAAATATATAATTTGGTGCTAATTTTAAGTGGAAACAAGCTATTGTTTTCCAGAGTTCAAATAATGAGGATTCTAGGGAATATTTTTTAATGAGTCTCATTTTGATATTACAAAAATCCACACATATGAATGCATCTTTGGGAAATTGTAACTTTAGAGATCTCTTTAGATTTGTATTTTTAAAGATGCATTATGAGAAACACTGCAAGCATTCATGCTTAAAATTTGACTCCTTTCAACTTTTGAAGATGCGCTTACCCGTGTCAGTTTCATTTGCCTCGGTCAACCGACCAACCAGTGCCAATGTCTTTCTGATCCCCAGAAAAATGTTTTGCCTGTGGCGGACGAGAATGTCATTTAAGTGGGATGTGATGCGAGTTTGGTGGAAATGCGGCGTTTTGGTGGACAGTTACCATGCCTGTAAACGACCAGACGCTTAGTTATCGTGTAAGTGGAGCAGGCGGCATACGACTTGCATCCTGGAAGAGCCGCAAAGAATAACTGGTGTAGGGTGTTTTGGATTCCCGCATTTTTTTGACAGATTCCTTTTTGGGTGGAAAGACAGTTGCATAATGGTGGAAATTTGCCATTTGGTGGACAATTCCCTCCCCTGAGGGTGGGTCAGCCTGTGTCTCCTGGTATCAGATCTCGATGTAACTGGGTTCCACTGTACATGGCATTTAAGGTCTTCCCTTTCCTGGCTGTTTAGGTTGCAATCTAGCAGTGTGTGGGGGGTACCGAGTAAAGCTTTTCAAGCAAATGACCTTTTTAGTAATTTTACCTTCTGTCTGCTGCTTGCCAACTGTCTCTTGCAAACAAGGCCTTCATTGTAAACTCATTATCGGAAACTTCCAACATCACACTTCCATCTGCTAAGGTCCTGCATTTCTGAAAATAAACGTAGGCTGCAGAGTACTGTTTCACAAAAAATATGGTGGTCTTAAACATTACATTATACACAAGCTACTCTGTGTGCATGCAATCCTTAAAAAAGAAAGTGTGACCGCAAAACTTTATGATTTAAAAAGACGAGACAAAAGCGGAAAAAAGGGTAAATGTTGTCACAGTTCTGCCATATCACCTAAAATACCTGCTGCTGTGAGAGAATATCACTGTTGTGAGTCTGTCAGGCGACTTTAATCTTTGACAGCACTAACGGGGCGTATGACCGCGACAGACCACTAGTATTTTTGAGACTTTGGTTAAGCGTTTAATTTTTCTTCCGTGGTTTTTTTTTTCTCGCTACAACCTTCTATTCTCTTCCTTGATTTTTCTTTTCCCGCCCACCTCAGGCTTCGTTCTCACCTGAAGAACTTTCGCAAAAGCTGGTACAGCGCTTGCACTGTCTTGCATGACGGATTTCTTCAAGAAGGTAGCCATTTATTAGATTTGCTTTCTCCAGTTCACCTAGCTATTACTACAGAAAGTTGCCTTCGCTCTTGCCGTTAAAGTCCTTACACCAGCATACAGACAGCATGTTCTACTTTCAACTCTGGCCAATATTGAATATATGGGTAGCAGCAAAGAATGACAATTACTTCCCCTTAGTATAAGTAAATCTCTAACACTAATGGCAAACTCAGTAAACACTATTAATATGACGTAAGAGTCGAAAAATAACTTAACACTTCAGTAAAGTGATATAATCGGATTCGTATTTTTTAAAAACCATTAAACTAAGCCTCTGTTAATCTGTAAATCCATCTACGTCTCGGGATCGAGTGTAGTCAACATCATGACGTCATCCAATAAAAACGTGCCTTTGTAGTTTGTGGGTCAGTGTTGGTCGTGCAACAGCTAGCACTGTGACTGTAACGACAATCGGATTATGATTTTGCGCTACTGCACTGGAAGATTCCTTATCTGGACCATTGTGATTATGTGAATGATGGCGAAACACGCAAGGACAGCATCAAGATCAGACAACGTGGTTGTGGAAGTTAAGAGCAAGGTGAGCTATGAGTTGAAGTGTGACAGGTGTGTCGTCCTGTTGTCAGTGTTGTGAAGTCGTTATGGCCGCATCTGCCTTACCCTCAGCCAGACTGTATTTGGCTTACAATTCAGAATTTACAGGAAAATCAAAATATGACTTATGAGTATCTTTGATATCTTAGTTGCTTACATCATATAAAATCATCTTCGAACCTGGTTTTATTATTAATTATATTACCTTTTTGGGGCTCTTCAGCCTTTGGGGACTTAGCTCCGTAAAACCGAAATCAATCGCGAGTCGGGACCTTTTAGACAGTCGTATTTATAGCGTTTTAAATTAGAAAGAAATTCATCGATCAGATTACGAAAATTGCAAATACTGATGCGTGCATACTGCATGTAACTGTACGTTGCGGGCGTTCACGGGCAAGACAGGCCATGATAGGGCGATCAGGCATTGGGGCCAAACGTCCAGCACCCTAGTGTTACCCGAGCCTAGGGGAACCACATCCTAAATTGTTCCGTAAGACAGTGTTACTATTCGCTATTTAAAAAAAAACAAATTGCGCGTCAACCCATTTTTATAATTATTTAGTTTGTTGTTGAGCTTTGTTGTTTTTGTGAACAAAAGTGGATCTGGCACTTACACTTACAGGGACAATTAAAAAGTTGTTCAAAGTGAAAAGTTGTTGAAAAGATTGAAAAGGCTTGGGATTATGGATTTGTCGACAGAGGCTCCGACAAAAGTATGATGGGTGGTGGACGATAAGTGTGACAGATGTCTACACATTGTCAGAATTCTTCTATGGCTCTCTCTTGCAAACACCTACTCTTGTGCAGGTTGTTTTATCATTCCTGGCAATTCTCATTTTGGGAACTCACATCCCCCTGCACATTCAGATAATAAAAGATTCAGACAGTTTATAAAAATTATATATCACACTGCAAACAGTAATTCCGTTTGCATGTAGTGCTGATGTACTTGCTTGCTGGCCTGAGATGGTCATTCTGTCATCACGTTCGCATCCTTCTTCCATCACATGTGTGCTCCAGAATGCTGAATTGGTGTTTCGCCACTGTATGCTACAAAAGACAATTCTCCTCACATCACTGGTTCTCTTATGAAAATTTGAAAGAAACAATCGTTTTACTTTGGGCACAAAGTTTAAATATAAATTGATTACATTTTCTTGTACTTGTAGATTGACAGATAGGCTGACACTGTATCAGTGCAACATTTTCCCAGAACGTTTGAGGGTGGTCCAACACTACTACTGTATATGCCACCAGAGAAAACTGGTTTGAAGTGGTCGTGGTAAGGCTGATGTGAAATTTTCCGCTCAGTCACCCACATTCTTTACTCACAGTGAAAGAGCCATACCTAGAAGACTTTTCTAGAGGTGGAAAAGGAAAGAGTTCATGGGACACCCTTTGTCTAGTACGCTGAAACATCAGAATGGTTTGCGCTGTGGCATGGGGATTTTTGTGCATGCACAACAGGCCATAGTGGTACCATTCAGTGTGCATTATCAATCTGCTGAGATTTTTTTTGTCTGCTTTGATAGATATGCGCACATATTATAAGCAAGTAGGCCAGCTTAGAACATCTTGATTTTTTTTTAATCACAGGAGCTATTAGTACTGCCTTATGATGCAGGAAGAGAATTTCTTAAACTGCACCTGAATTTTCCAACAAGGAATTAAGACAGTTTTGATACATCTGCCTTGACAACAGCAGCTATGATGTGTCCAAAACATCAGTGAGAGGGTGATGAGTGATGAGCATGTGTGAACAGGCTGGTGGATGGTTAGTATGTACACTCTAAACTAAAACCGACTACCTCCCTCCCCCCTTCCTGCGGCTCCACCCCGTGCAATGTCCCCCGTTGCCACACTTGCCCCTACCTGAATACCGCCACAACACTCCAAACACCCAACACCACCTTTGTCATCAAACGCAACTTCACCTGCAACAACAGCAACATCGTCTATGCCATCACATGCACCCTCTGTCCCACTTTATTCTACATTGGGGAGACAGAACGCACTCTCAACACCCGCTTCACAGAACATCTAGCTGACACTAAACAAGGCAGAAAAACACCAGTTGCACGTCACTTCAGTACACCCCCACACACAGCCGACAACATGAGGGTCTGTGGTATCTGGAAAATGAAGGGCGACTCCATTGACCGTAAGAATATGGAGTCCTACTTCATTACCCATTTCGGTACCATGGCACCTACTGGACTCAACCTAAAACATTGACCCTCCCCCTCCTTTCCTTTAACCCCCTCACCCCTCCGTCTCTAACTTTTTCTCTCACCTCCTTCCCACTCTCTCTCTCTCTCTCACCGACTCCCCCCTACCCCGCTGCTTTTTCTTTCTCTTTCTCTCCCCCCGCCCACTCTCCACCCCCGCCCTTCTCTACCCTTTCCTACCCACCTTGTGATTGGCTGCCCCTCTTTTTAACCTTTCTTACTCACTGTCCCTCGGTCATTCTCATGCTTTGCAGCCAACGAGCCACATCTACTGCAGATAAGTCTTTTTCCTTTTCGTTTTTTCGTCATTTTGTGTCGTCCTGATGAAGGGGTAGTGCCCAAAAACATGTAGATTGTCTTTCTCTTTGTCCCTTTTCTAGCTTGGTACAGTTCCCTTGTTTTACATTTAATTTGGGCTTATCCTCCAAGCGGCAGTCACTTGTTTTTCTTTTATATTTTTTCGTAACTTGTTCACATTTCATGAAAAGTCTGGATGGGTGGTCATGATTTTGAAAAAAGCAACAAAACCACAGACAATGCAGACACCATACCATTCACACATCATTTCAACTAAAACTTGTAGAAAAATAGCAGTGTCTTTACCTGTGTGATTCCGTAAAGTTAGTTTGTGTGTTTGCTTCACCTTAAATATCCTATAAAGCAGGTGTGGCCAACATTTTTGGAATAGCGGGCCACTTCGCAGTTTCCTTGACCATCCACAGGCCATGTATGTGTGTGTGTGTTGTGGCACACATTTTTTTTTTAACCTAGTGGGGAAAGAGGGATAATTTACACTGATAGTTTCTGCTGCATAGAAATGTATACCTAAGATACCGTGAGAAATCCTGCACTAAAAATAGATAATAATTGATGGTCACCCTAATTCGTGCAATATTTGAACCTGTCGTTTCTTTACCACATAAACTTTTGTGACAAACTGCATCAGACTGCATGAACTTTTGAGGTTGGCCATTCCTGCAATAAAACATCATGATCAAAAAGTCCAGCCAAAGTGGTTTTTTTTCAGAATCTGTATAGACAACCGAATTATTTTGTTAACTTTTTTTGCATGAGATCCCAGCTGTTCATGGAGACATTTTGCCCACAGCAAGAGCCTCTTCCTGTCGGATGCAGTGACCTGACTTGGGAAGCTGTCTGCATTGTAGATGTAGTCTGTAGGTAAAAAGTATAATCCTGTAGCCAGAGGCCTGTTGTTGGTATAGTGTATTGTGAGCACATTAGCAGCTGTATTTAGGAATTCATGTACTGGTGGCAAGTTAGCCTTTGTGTGGCTGCACAAAACGGAAAGGCACAAAGTTCAGTGATAAATTCTTGTCATAATATTATTTTATTGACAACTGAAGGTTGGTTTTTTTTTTTTTGTCTTTCTGCCAGTTTGATGCTGAATTTCGGCGGTTTTCCATGACAAGAGAGATAAAGTATGAAGAATTTTTCACAATTCTGGGGGAGCTCCATGGCCTGAGAGAAATGCCTTTTGTCATCACCTACACTGATCCCATGCATGGCGACCTGCTGCCCATCAACAATGAGGACAATTTTATTAAGGCTTTGTCCACTGCTCGGCCATTATTGAAACTTCTGATCCAGCGCAAAGGTGACTATACTGTTTCAGTCAGTTCCACCATCTTCCTGTGACTAATCCCCGACTGAAAAGTGAAACTGAAATATCAGTTTGCATCATTTTGTCAGTGCTGTTCAATGTGGCAACAACAAAGAAACTAGGATAAACAAGAAAGGCTGGGGATGTACCCACAATGATTGATGTCTGTTTTGGCTTGAAGTTCTTTTCATGCTTTGCCAAGGCACTGGCAAGAAGGATATATTAGATGCTAACATTTCTGTATACTAGCAGACTGAACAGTAATTTTTTTCCACCCTTTTTGGATATTTGTTTTCAGGTGAAAGCTATGGTGAATTGAATGGTTATGGGTCACAGCCTGTGAAGCGTAGAAATCCTATCAGCAAGTTGATTGGTAATGAATCCCCAAACAAACCTCGCATCCATATCAGTCTTCCTGAAGACTTCCGGCGAGTTTCAGCAATCATTGATGTTGACTTGATACCAGAGACGCATCGGCGTGTCAAACTCATGAAAAACGGGTCTGACAAACCTTTGGGTTTTTACATCCGTGATGGACAGAGTGTACGAGTGACGCCAGAAGGTCTTGAAAAGGTGAGATGGTAAAATTTGTAGTGTAAGTACTAATGTGAGTAATCAGTAATTGATCCTGGGGTTTGGATTCATGTAGGGTCCATGGAAATCTCACATCAACCAGTCAAGTGAAATTACATACAGCAGTACCTTAAATCTGCAGAGTAGGCTAGTTTGTAAGAAACCTGGCTTGTAAGAAACCTGGTTTGGAACATTACAATATGAAGAGTAGCAAGGAAGAATTACCTGCATACTTTTTATGATGATGATGTAGTTAAGCTGGACTTTTCAGATTCTCACTAAGCAGATGTTCTTGAAAGTGTTGAGCATTCGACTTGCTATGGAGAGTGAAAACATTGGGAACTATTTAATGCATGGACAGTGGAGTCTACCAATAAAAACTTGACCACAGTAAAATTACTGTTGTAATGAGCTCAGCTTTTGCCCCTGTACATTCCCTTCTCATATTCTATTGAAGACCATTCCATACCACAAATTAAAACTGCTGTCACACACAACAAATTTGTCAGAGTTGTGTTGTCCTAGCACCTCAAGTCACAGATCTTTTCTTTCTAAAATGAAAGCTTTGTCAGCTGTGTTGCTGACAGCTTTAGCTCTGTCTACGAGACTGTAGAGGCTGCTCTGCCGATCTGTCTCCCGAGTCTGTGTCCTGACCCTTCTGCCCCTTATCACTACTGACTAACCAGTCTGCAGGTGGCCTCTCAGATGCTGACCTTTCCCCTGTAAATACACCCAGTGGCAGCTGGTGCTGGCCTTCCTCCTTCCCCCTCGGTGGTCTAGTGGTTAAGGCGTCCGCTTCCGAGGTGGGAGGTCGGTGGTTAGCACCCCGGCCGAGTCATACTTAAGACTTAAAAATTGGCAATCTAGTAGCTGCCATGCCAGACGCCTGGCACTACAGGGAACAGTACTAGGACTGGTTGGCCCGGTGTCAGTATAATGTGACTGAGTGGGATTGAGGCCCGTGTTGCGCCATCAGTCCCACGTGTGGCAGCACGTAAACTTTGTCTAAGCAACACCGTCCTGATATGCACATAGTTTGCGGGTGGACGTTAAGCAACAATCCCCCCCCTCCTCCTGCCCCTATTGCTCCCAGCCCTTTACTCACTCTCCCTGTTCCCTATCAGTCCCCTGCTAGCTAGTGACTACTACATTAGTATCTTAGGGCTGGTTACACATCCCCCTTCAAACAAATTGTTTCCATATATTAAAAAAATGGATAACATTTGTATTGCTACTTGTCGATTATTCAGCCTTTTCTCCCTTATATATGCAACCCTTACCATTTACCCAGACTCTTCAATATATCATAATCCCATCTTAGACACTCTTTCCCCCCACCCCTGATCTCTCTCTCCCCTCACCATGCCAGCACACACACTGCACTATAGGTGCAATTGAATTCACACAAAGTTCTTTAAGACTGTCTGTCTGTCCCTATTCTCTAAGTATTCCTGTCATCTCAGGTCTTCCTCTGAAGAACTTCATACAGTCCTGAAAACCAACCTCAAAGTTCTTTGAGACTGTCTGTCTGTCCCTATTCCCTAAGTATTCCTGTCGTCTCAGGTCCAAGTCAGCTCCGGTCTTCCTCTGAAGAACTTCACACAGTCCTGAAACCCAGCCTCAGAGTTTTTGGTCAGCTGCTAGTGTTCGAAATGAAACTAAACTTGAAACTAGTGTTCAAAGCACAGCTCAAAACGTCTCACTTTCATCTTGCATTTCAGTACTTTCTGTTGATTTCGCTGAGCTTGTTGGTAATGCAGATGCTGTGCCATGGCTGAGAGAGAAGGAGGAGAGAGTGAACGAGTGAGTGAGGATGGGGTGCCAAGAGAGAAAGAGGAGAGAGTGAACGAGTGAGTGAGGATGGGGTGCCAAGAGAGAAAGAGGAGAGAGTGAACGAGTGAGTGAGGATGGGGTGCCAAGAGAGAAGGAGGAGAGAGTGAACGAGTGAGTGAGGGTGGGGTGCCAAGGGTGTGCGGGGGTGGGATTGGTCCACCAACTGGCAGATTTCCAATCGTTTTTCACAAAAAAAAATCCGGGGATCAAATACACCCTTCGCCGGTTAGTCTTTAGG
>SMGT01000038.1:6472-17127 GCA_004794575.1 Lanistes nyassanus | reverse complement strand
CAAACCCCTCCTATCACTAGTGAGTATGACTGCGGTGAGAGGGAGCGGGCAGTGACAAGGACAGACTAGTTAAGCACGCCTCTACGCCGTTAAAAAAGCCCACATAACTCAACCTAATTCTAGGAGTGCGTTTGGTGTCTCTCTAGCCCCTGGCCTACAACCGCTCCCTACCCTGTATCTATCCTTCATTTGATCCTGCTCCAACAAGTCCAGCTCTCCTTTAGCATTTCTGCTATGGAGGGCGATTCGGGACAATCTAGAGCGGAAACGTCAGAATAACTGGTAATTCCCCGTTACTTGACATCTCAAATCCCTGAGGGCATTTTTATGCAAAAACGCATTTTTTTTTCCTTTTAGAGGTATTCAGCTAAACGTCACATCTTGTTTAGCAGTCTCTCCTCATCCGTATGATTTTTACAGGAGACTGCAAGTTTTGATCTTCGCTGTCTACGGAAATGTTGAACTCACAATGCCTTTCAGCTGTGCGTGGCATGGTTGTCAAATATTTTTGACAGATACCTCTCCTCCCCAGCTACAGAAAAAAAAACCCAGTAGGGTGGCGGTAACCCGAAGGCATAGTTTGCGCGCCTTTTGTTAGGAGCTGCAAATAGCAGGTTAGCATTTTTCATCTGATCTATATCAGCACGCTGACAAACTCAGAAATGCAATTCACCACGCACACAGATGAAGTACATAGTCCATTGTTCTGTCTGTTTACACAATGTTCTTGGGGTAAGGTGAAAGTTGATCGATGATAAGACATTCCTTCACTTTCTAATGAGATATACAATTGTTCGAGTTGCCTCACTTCAAGGCTTCCCGTCTTAACTCCGATCGCAAGGTCCTCATACGTCGACCTCCCTCCTACTTGACGATGGAGGTCAGCAACAGGCCTAGGGTAAACTTAGCCAACAACCTACGGCCAACACTGACAGTCAGTCCCTGATCACCAACTATCGATTTAGGTAAATGGGTAATTTTAGAGGGACTTCCGACGCGGTATGTCGCACTGTGGGGAATGAGGCCCAATTACTAAACTATGCACTGAAAGAACTACCAGACTGATAGCTGCAGTAGGACACTTAGTATTGAGAGCAATTTTAATGTACGGGGGATGGTGCGCGCTAAAGCCTCTTCCCCCCACCCCACCCCCGCTCCTTTACTTAACTCCCCCATTCGTATTTTGCAGTTAACCAGTCAAATCATTCTAGAGGCTAGCAAAGGGCTCGTTTACACCAGATCTACCCCCTACCATTAGAGGCATAAATTCCCGCATGTGATTTAAGATTTTTATGTAAACCGAGAATTCTGCACAGATTATCAGCATTGTTTATCCTAGATGTACCCTGGGGATAAGAATGACGCATCAGATTCCCCCATCAAACAAAAGAAACCCCTTTCTAAAAGGGAAAGATAAAAAAATGTACTCGGAATATTTGTGAGATATGAAGAGAAAAAAGTGTGTGTGTCTGTGTGTGTGTGGGTGGCGTGTGAGTGTGTGTGGAGTGTGTGCGTGTGTGCGTGTATCTGTGTGAGCTCGCAAGCATAATAGTCTAATCCGTCAGTTAGTGTAAGGCTGTCAGTTAGTGTAAGGCCACTGACAGTCTAAATATGCAAACATTCTTGCTGCTGTCTTTGTCAAACAGCTCTGGTGCTGCAGCGGTCGATTCCAGTGTGTATGGAGCAGGTGCAGGTACAATTTTGTTGGACAAGGTGGATTGCCACGGAACGGAAACTAATTTGGCAAAGTGCCGGCTTGCTGGGATCTACGATCACAACTGCACACACTTGCAAGACGTCGGGGTCATCTGCGCTAGTCGTACGACTGACTTGTTTTGTTTGTGCTGCAGTTTTTTCTATAAGACTTGCAGTTTATTACAAAGTCACTCAGCAGCTAGACTACACATAGCGAAAGTTAGAGAGAAGTGTGTTGTATGCTTACAGACTAATTTAAGCCCTTTCAGCGAGTGCTATCTGAGTGAATGGGTGGGTAGGTGTGTCGGTGGGTTAGCGATTGAGTGGGTGGTGGTTGGGTGGATTGTGAGTAAGTGATGGGTGGGTGAGTGGGTGCACATGTAACTGCATGGGTCGGTGAATCTGTAAGTGCGTGAGTTAGAGAGTGAGTAGGTATGTCTTTTTGTAGACGTAGGTTACACCAAGTCAAAAGGCTACAACAAAAGGAAGCAAGTGCAGCCTCGATACACAGCTTTCATAATACGTTAGCTCTATTGTTTTTTTAAAATTAATTTGTTTATGCTGGGAGCGTAACTGGTGACCGAACAAATGCTTTTTTCCTGTGATCTGTCAGCAACTGGTCTGAACAAAAGTCTTCCGTTTAGTTTCGTCTGTGCCTCCTTTTTGTCATTTCCTCATCTGCTTTTCATCCCGCTATGATCACGGTGACCGAAGGCTAGAGACAATTGCTTTTGTGAGTTTGTATAAGCTTCCATACATACTGAACCTGTCCAAGATTATCTTGGTTTAATGCACGTCTTCCGGAGTGGTCCATCATCATCGCACAAATAAGCCAGCAAATATATGCATAAAATACAAATGTACCAGAAACTAGATGCAAATTATCAGTCACAGTTCAAAGAAAAGAATGCTACCTTCACCCATCTAACGATATGATAAGTATATTTTTAAAACAGGACCGGGGCAACTGCGTTTAGTGGATTCACCTCGCACTCAGCGTGACACGGGTTACGTACAAATACAACGTGGAAGTGAGTGGTATTCAGTGTGTTTAACGAGCGACGAAGCTGCCAGAGTTGTCTGCAGACAACTAGATCTACCCTCGTAAGACATTAATCTTGCTTTTTATTAGTAATTTTTGATAATGACAACCAACGTAAAACAAACAGTTACGGCTAGCAATCTGCTGAAAGTGAAGACATGCATGTAGAGTAAAAAAACGCAATGTAGTGAGAAATGACATCGCTGCATACTTCGTTATCTTAAATGTACGACACATGTTCTTCTTTCTCCCTTTCGCATTTTCGCTATGTGTACACACTCACTTACGCACACAGACACACACCTACACAAACACTTACGCACACGCACACAACCAGACGCGCAAAGAGAACGAAAGTGGAAGATACGAACGCACGAACTTGCATGCCAAATAAGGCATGATGTGGATGGAAAGGAGCAGAAAGTTTACGGTATTCTGAATCTGCTTCGAGATACCCTGAACACAAAATTACAATGACACTTTCTCACTTTTGTTTGTACAACTGTACAATATTCAGAGAAGCCGCTGCATCTGCTGACCTGGGTTTTGTTGGATCCATGAAGAAGGCGAACCGGTCGGTTCACTTTAATTGCACGGGCAACGAGAACAGCGTTCTGGAGTGCAACCAAAACGCTAGGCCTATGGAATGTTTCTCGCCGAACAACGGAGTTTTCTGCAGAAACTGTAAGGGCATTAAAAGTTTGTGTGTCATTGTAGATTTAAAATGTTTTAAATTGTGTGCTGCACACTATGAATAAATGAAAATGTTCATCGCCAAAATCGTGTCATCAGGCAATAAAAGTTTTTTTTTTATATTGAGTCCCGTATTGTATCAGTCTCCACATTGCAGGTCTAAAGAAAACTGTGCGGCATAGACACAGTTCTTCTTTCTTCGCTTACCGGGGCTGTCATGTATCGGAAATTATTTATTAGTAGCGTTAGGATTAATTACTAGTGAACACAAAAAACACATTGCAAAAGTCATCATGGAAGTATAGAGATGATTTTGTCGTTCTGCATACCTTGACTGCAGACTGTGACGACCCGCCTGACTGCATGTACACTCCTCCGAACCGCACACCCAGGCAGACATTCTCAGCCACCCGCCAGTCGACTACTGGTGAGGCGTGTCCTTTAGCACATTTCATTCACTCGGACAGATCACAACCGCAAAACTTATAAGGGAGTCAGTCAGTCAGTCAGTCAGTCAGTCAGTCAGTCAGTCAGTCAGTCAGTCAGTCAGTCAGTCAGTCAGTCAGTCAGTCAGTCAGTCAGTCAGTCAGTCAGTCAGTCAGTCAGCCAGTCAGCCAGCCAGCCAGTCACATACTTTTATATAGATGATCTCAAGGTCCCTTTTTTCCCTTCATAACTCGCTGTCACACAGTCTGTAAGTCTGCTGTTGCGCACGGACTCCCGCCGGGACTTGGAATCTGCCGCTGGCTCATCTCATTGTGTGGTAGAAATCCGCTCTGCAGGATAGCTGATTGCCCCCCAGTGCAAACTTGGCCGCAATAATTGGGGACCTTAAAGACACTGGTAGACCAGCTTCGACCCCTCTTGCGTTTGTTGGCACCCCGCTGCCAAGTACCTGGTACCAGCAATTGCAGTAATAACAGAGTACGTGGCTCTTCAATACCGGTCATCGCGTTTACGGCTCTAAGGCCTGCGAAAAGATAGCACTCCGTCTCTCACGGTCACACACGATTTCAGAGCTCCGTCTCTCACATACGATGTCAGTCCCCACTTACGGTCACACGCCCACATTATTGTCAAAAAGAGCTGGTTATTGATTTCCGTAGAAATCCCTCCCCATCCATGACCTGGCGACTGATAGTGTGAGGCTGAACGACTGAGCATAAATATTTGGTTTCAGTTATTGATGATGAGAAGCTTACTTCTTATTCACACACTTATACCACATACAAAATATCAGTTTAGAATCTATCGCCTGCAAAAGCTCTGCAAACCTGATGTCAGCAGCTGGTTTCTTCACACATTCTAGTCTGCACGTAATCAAACTTGTTAGGTACTTTTGCGTCTTCTGCTATGGTAGTCTGCGTGCGAAAAACAGAAGCGCGTTATATCGTGTGGTAAACGTTTGTAACAAGATTGTTGGTGTCAGGCAAGATCACGTGAGTGTGTGGCAGGAAAGTTTCGGTGTACCTTTACTGACGGGAGCCGGTTGAAGTGTTTTGTCTAGCTTGTTACCGCGAGAAGAGGTTGCTACAAATCATATTACTGTCTTGCCGCCAGACCAAGAAATAGCGCGAAAGACCACCCTTTGAGTTACCTAGGGGTAGGCTGGGGTACGTACAGTGGGCGAGGGTGGATGACGTCAGGAGCAAATGTGTACGTGTCTCCAGAAGGCCCGGGCAGACCTGGTCGTTGTGACCACTTGAACATGTATAGCCGGCCAGTTTGGATCTTGAACTTTACGGCACAGAGCATTAAATGAGTAAGAAGTTCGCGCTTGGTTTCTGTCTGTCCTTCTAAATTTCACCCCTCTATCGTTTTTTTCCGTATTCATCCCTCTTCCTATCTTGTCACTTCTGACGTATGTCTGCTCTATTAACCTGCGTACGCGTTTGAACGTCGGGGATCCGGACAGAGGAAAGTTGATTTCATGGGGGGAATGGGGAGCGAAGTTGGAGATGGGTATTGAGACAGGACAGAAAAAAATTCAAAATGTGCGAATAAGGGATTAACGTTGTTATTATTTATTTGTTTTCTCTACTAATATTAGCTATAAAGCATGTCGTGACAAGAAATACTCTGAAAAATTAATCTGTATGCTTCATTACTTTAAATTTTAATATCCGCTTTTCCGTGTATTTCAGCCCCTTCTCTTTACATTGCAAGCGAAGAGAATATCTTCCCATTACTTGAAGGAAATCGATCAGTTCTTCAGTGTAAAATCCCACGTCATCTTGAACCAGGAGACAATTTAACATGGGTGAAGGCAGCAGGCGGTGTTACTTTTAAGGAAAACTTGATCTTCACTAACCTGACGAGGGGACATCATGGGAGACGAGTGATGTGTACGGCCAACTTCGTCAGTAATGGTATCGGTTATGCTGCGTCTAGCGACGACCTGGAATTGCAGGTTTACTGTGAGTACAATGTTGCGAAGAAGACTTTTGCTTTAACCTTTTGAGCAATAACAAAAATGATATTACGTTGCACCTCGAACGCATGTGCCATCTCACAAACTTCATTTAGTACAAGTCGACTGACCCACACCCAGATTTTTGCTAAAATACCCCCCCCCCCCTCCAACTCGCACGCAATGCGCTACTAACAACCATCCTGCGAACTCCACAGACGGTGCCCCAGTGATGCAAATTTTACTGAGCTTGTGGCTTTTGCCTCCTCCATTCTGCACGAAAACAAGAGACTCTAAGAGCATTGAGCCTCGACAATTTCCTGTCCTTACCCAGCATCCCTACAAACTGCCTGCTCGTAGAATCCTTCTCTCTCAATGATACCTACCTTTCCCATTCTGAACATCATCTTCTCAGTTCACCTTCACTTCTGGCTTAGACAGTCTCTGTGGTCTTCCGAGCCAGGAGGTCTGTTGTTCGTACACCGGCCGAGCCATACCTTACAATTGCCAATCTAGTATTTCTCCTGCAAGTCGCCTGACACAATAGGGAACAGTACTAGGACCGGTTCGCCCGGTGTCAGTGTAACGTGAATGGGTAGGTCTGAAGCCTGTGATGTGACAGCAGTCCCAGTGTGGCAGCATGTCACTTTGCCTAAGCAACACCGTCCTTATATGCTCATGCGGGACGTTGTTTCGCGTCTGCCAGCCAGCCAGCATTGGCTTATATAGTTTCTGGATCGGTCGATCAAGATTCCGTTGTTTAAGACATGTTGCCATTTTTCTTGTCATTCCTTGTACTTGCTTATGTTTGTCATTTCAAACACAGCTGTTTTATTTTCTCTCCCAATCTTTTTTAGTCTTTTATTTTTAGAAGTACATTACGGCTAGCGTTTCTCATCTGTATCTTCTAAGCTGTATTTGATGTTGCGTTGTATATGTCCGGATGAAGATGAAGAGGCCATAATGTCCCGAAATGCTTTCTGTCTTTTCTCTATTCCCTCATACCTTGCCTCAGTGTTCTTCTTATCACAAACATCTACAGTTGTCCTCGTATGTTCAAAAGCCTTATAGAGTTTACGCCACAGCTGGAACTATAGCCGGTTTGTTTCTTGACGCAGTCATGCTCTTATGGTTAAACAAATTGATGTTAACGCGACAAACAAGCAGAGACATAGAACTGGTTGAATGTTGTTAAGCAAGTTGCCACAGAAAGCCAATTCGTACCGGCAGAAGGACGAGACAGGGTGGTGAAGGGTGGTAGGGAAAGAAAAAGATACGAAACGAAATTTTATTCCAATAAGGCCAAGGGCCTTCAGGACGGGGGGGGGGGGGGGGGGNNGGAAATGAGGGAAGGCATCTGCCAGGCAGGCAGGCGATGGACGGACGGACAGACGGACAAACGGACAAACATAGTGGCATCCGCAGAGTACAAATCAGTCGCTGCTTAAATCCTAAACACGAAAAAAACACCAAACAAAAAAAACATCGGTGTTTCATAAACGATTTCCTGACCTTGCAGATTACCCAAGTATAAACATAACACAGAGCGATTACCTCGGTAGTCCACTGCCACTTCACTCAAGACACACACTGGTCATTCCGGGTCACAACGTGACCTTTCGGTGTGATGCTGACAGCAACCCCCCTCCTGCCTCTATCACGTGGTCAGGAAACGTCAACAGCGCGACTGGCGACCTACAGATCCTAGCGGCAGATCAGGCGGTACACGGGGGTGTGTACACCTGTACTGTCGTCACTGGAACAGGTCCTGGTGATCACCGCCTGCCTCTGACGTCATCACGCCAGATTACTGTCGTTGTTACAGGTATTCTTAGACGGGCTGTGTTCACAGAGATATAGACACACAAGTACACACGCTGTTCACACGCACGTCGGCACGCACGCACGTCCGCACGCACGCACACATCCTTTGGAAGGCACGCATGCACGCGCACACGCTATTCTAGTTTAAAAGTCCCAGTGTGCTTTACAGACTGCAATTTGCAAGAAGCAGCCAGTTTGTTTTTTGGGCGGCTCACTAGTCTGATGCAGAATGAGTTTCACTCACCGAAATTTTTCGATTTCCGAGCTCTGGCTTGCTGAAGGATACAAACTGGTGACATCACCATTCTATCTAAGGTAAGTGATCTGTTAAATGAGTTTTGCTAAATTACCTATTTTATGGAACTACATCTATGTTCTTCTGTGTCTGTACAACATTTCTTATCGAGACCTTTGTCGAGACTAAAACGTCAACAATTTAGATGGTGATTGTGCGAGTGGGTGCGACAAGGAATATCGCAATAACTTTCTTGAGGTTCCCAACGTTGGTAGTACCCTGGATACATACAGGGGCTAGACATACATCTATAGATATAGTTACTTCACGTGAACAATATTAGCTGACAATAAAATTAACACTGACTGGGTTTTTTTTTCAATCAGATCACTGCGACGACTCACTGCTGACAGCTGTCTGCAATGTTTGGAATCTTGAAAGAAAAATATTTATCGTCAGTGTATTTCTTCTGGTTCTTATCTCTCCTTCTCCTTCTCCCCCCTCTCTGTATAGCCTATGCACAATATGTTAACTTAAATTTCAGAACATAGAGAACACAGAACATACGTGAAGCAGAACTAAAGGTAGACAGCCCCACCGTCTTTGATCTTTCTTTTAGCCAATCCATGTTATTGTTGTTGAAGGATTTTGGTACCCACTCCCCCTAACCGCACCGTGGACTAGCAGGCAGACTGTGTGGTTTTCAAATCAACGAGTGGAAAAAAGGGCTTCGGTCCAAACATCCGTACACACAGATCTTGATTGACGTCAACGTTAACACCAACGTCCCCTTCCCCCCCCCCCCCCCATGCACTCAACGATCTGTCTCCGTCCTCTGTTCCTCCTTAACTATTACACCCTCCCCTCCCCTTTTGCCGGCATGTCTACTCCATCCGTATACCTCCTGCCATTAAACTCCAGCGACAACAGAATGGTTTGCTAGAATTAAACATGTTGCATTTCCAGCGGCAATAATGTAATTCGGTTTTTTTTTCATTACCATCTTCTTTTGTCTTTCCTCTTTTTTTTTGTTCAGTTGGTGGGGGGCAGTAATGTCGAAGTTTAAGGGTAGACTGTTAGAGGACACTAGATTTCGCGCAGTAAATGCATATCAAGCTCATCTGCCAATGATAAGGTTATTTATTTTTTTCTGCCCTATTTGATTTATTTCTTGTCCTGCCCGTGTACCTTGGTTACTCTACTTTGAACTGTCTTTACTGACTTTTTCGTGTTATGGATGTAGATATCTGAATGTTAAGATTTGGAGTTTACCGGAATGTGTGCGGTAACAGTGACTATTTTCTCAATTCATTTATTTGATTTTCTCCTGTGCGTCAGTATGGAAATTGATCATCGGTCTGGTGTTTGTCTGTGATTGACTGGGCGTCTACACAATTTCCAACGAACACGCAAACACGCATTTATCGCATCGGTCAATCAAAAGGTGAAAGGGGTACATAGCTCTAGAAAGGCTGCTGCTTTCTCTGTGTGCAGTTGAACGTTACTCCCCCAAAGAAAGGAAGTGAGTGCAGTTAGCCAACATGCATCTAACTCGTAGTCACGTGTCAGCCAGTTCATGGACAAGCGGAGTTTTCCAGAGGTGGCAATCGTGGAAAACGTTGGTAACCTCGTTACCTGTGGGGGCTCTCTATTTTCTTTTATTTTCATTCAATCTGTCATATTTTCTATAGACCTCATTTTGCCAAGCTAAAAGAGACAGACGAAAACGATGTTTTGGGTACTAAAACAGAATGACACAGATCTTTTTTGTGTTACTCAGCATTCTGAGTGTAGGCACAGTATGACGACACGGAAATCCGACTGATCAGAGGCTCACACAATCTTCCATCTCTGTAACACCTTTTAATTTTCACCTGATAGTGTCGGGATGTAAATACAGTTTATCGGGATGTGCCATACTCGAATAATTTCACCCTCTACACTGTACTCATTGTTAGTACTACAGTCACCACTCTTCTCACAGTCAGCACTGTACACTGTACTCATTGTTAGTACTACAGTCACCACTCTACTCACAATTTCAACCTCTACACTGTACTCATTGTTAGTACTACAATCACCACTCTACTCGCAATTTAAGCCTCTACACTGTACTCATTGTTAGTAATGCAGTCACCACTCTACTCACAGTCACCACTGTACACTGTACTCATTGTTAGTACTGCAGTCACCACTCTACTCACAGTCAGCACTGCGTCAACATTTAGTTCTGTGCTCTGACCCCGGAACAGGCTGTTTGTCGACAGTATACATGTAGGTATCGACAAACCGCTGTTCAAGTAAGCAATTTCTGACTTGTCGCCCTTTATGCAACACTAGTCTATATACAAAAGTCCAACGGGTTTACGATCACTTTTATGACCAGAAGGGTGGATACACGCTTTTGCCTCATTGTCACGTGTTGGGGTCTGGTGGGTCAAGGAGATTGCACCATAGATTCCAGGTGTGAACCATCCTCGACTCTCAGGCCTAATTAAGGTCTATTATCCCCTTGTTCAAGCCGCCATCTAGCCGCTCACGTCATCACCAGCCCAGGATTAGTTCCCTGTTTACACTTATGATCGGGGGTACTGGCCCTAGAAACCAGGGGCAAGGTGTTACATACCCTGGGGCTGCTAGGGTGGGATTCGTGAAGGTGTCAGGCTGACCAGGTGTGCGTTAGTTGTTCAGGGAAGATTACGTAGCTGGAGAAAACTAGCGACGCGTAGTGTCGAGCATCAAGAGCTTTGATGTAG
>SMGT01000036.1:2990-14687 GCA_004794575.1 Lanistes nyassanus | reverse complement strand
TACTTTCACTGAACCTTCCCAAACCTGTCTTCCGACTCCGAACAAACGGTGTTTCTGGAACTCTTTAAGACCAAGAGATAAAATGACCCTTTCGCCTGAAACATGTTACTTCGCCAAATACTGAAACATCCGTGTATCCCTGTGACGCACAGCTTTAAAAACATTTTCTCATTTTTGTGCGTAATTACCCCCGATTGTGCGTAATTACCCCCGACGGTGCGTAATTACCCCCGACTGTGCGTTATCAGGAGCTCTGAATAAAGCATGGAATTCTTTTATTATCATGACTCGCATTTTACAAGTACTTTAAATCATTCAGTAAATTCATATTTCGACTGAAAATAAAGTTTTCAGTCACTGACTAGGTACCTTTCTGTTGGAGAATTTTAGACTAAATTCAATCGTCTAAAGCAACAGCCACACTTGTGCGTTTCGTTAGAAGACCACGACTAGAAAACATACCGTGTGATGGAGATCTCACTTTCAGAGAACTCAAAAGACAGGAGGGAAGCGTGGAGCCTGTGGAGCTGACTATGAGTGTCCTCG
The DNA here is from genome assembly GCA_004794575.1 of Lanistes nyassanus. Classification (NCBI taxonomy): domain Eukaryota; kingdom Metazoa; phylum Mollusca; class Gastropoda; order Architaenioglossa; family Ampullariidae; genus Lanistes; species Lanistes nyassanus. The sequence goes on along the minus strand of SMGT01000036.1, from coordinate 14,141 downwards.
ACCTGGCCACGAAGGACGAGTTGTTGAATCTTCAGGCAAAGACAACTTCGGAGTTATCTGCCCTCACTGCTGAGTTACGGGTCTTGCAGCTGGCAAGAGAGGCGGATCCATTGTCTGGGAGTACGAACTACATCATTCTTGGGATTTTAATATCTAACAAAACTTAAATCACATTTGTAAACATCTACAGAGATGATTTTAAGTACAGTAACAATAATCTAAACACGTACAGCATAGTTTAGATAAATTATCTCTCGCGAGTATTTGTGACACTCTTCAGTACATTTAAATACATTTACACCCGAGCGGGTGGATCTGGAATAGAGATTATCTCTGAAAAAAGTAAAGTGATGGTCATAATCACAAGCGACACTCAGTCAAACATCGCTATAAATGAAGACAGGCTGGAAGAAAAGAGGAGACTTTCAAATATTTATTTACTTAGTAAGTCAGAACATCTTTACTACAATCACTACATTCCTTCTTCGTCACGATAATACATTAAATATTTATTTACTTAGTAAGTCGAAACATCTTTACTACAATCATTACATTCCTTCTTCGTTACGATAATAATTGTCCCTATATATTTCTTAACGGAATCCACTGTTCAGCTTGATCTTTTTCTTTCAGAAATGTCTGGCTCCAACACCTGTCTATCAATTAAAAGTAGATTTGAATGTGACAGGTTCTGTGTACGTTCGTTGGGGGAGTGCGACCTGTTCAAACAAGTCAGCAATCGTGTATTCAGGTAAGTTTATTATTAATTCTACCTGGATTCCTCCTAAATTATTTTCCGTCTCTTAGAAAGACTTTCGCAAAGGTACAAAGCTGGTGCCATCATGTAACATCGTGCGCACAGATTTTGTGGCCTACCTATCTATACACCTGTTGTGTCTTTTTAGTAATCACTGACTGTTAATCACCTTGCCTGTTTCAGTGATGAAAGAAAAATGTGAAGTGTTTGTGGGCTTCTAGAAATGTCGTTCATTGAATCTTTTTGCAAGCAACTCGCGCCCTGTGAGATCTGCTGGTGTCGTCTAGGAAATGGCATCTGGTCTGAAATTTAAAACAAGGGAACTGGACCAAGCTAAGACATGACAAAGACAAAGACAATCTACATGTTTCGGGGCACTACCCCTTCATCAGGACGACACAAAAACGACGAAAAAACGACAACAACGAAAACAGAAGAAAAGGACTTAGCTTCAGTAGATGTGGCGCATAGGCTGGACAGCAGGAAAATGACTAAGGGACAGTGAGTAAGCAGGGTTAAAAAGAGGGGCAGCCAATCGCCAGGTGGGTAGGAAAGGGTAGGGAAGGGTAGGGGTGGAGAGAGAAGCGTGGGTAAGGGGGTGTCAGTGTGGGAGAGAAGGAGGTGAGAGAAAAGAAATAAGAGAGAGAGAGAGAGAGGAGGGGTAAAGAGAAAGAGGAAGGTGGAGGGTCAGTGTTTGAGGTTGAGTCCAGTGGGTGCCATGGTACCAAAATGGGTAATGAAGTAGGATTCCATATTCTTACGGTCAATGGAATCGCCCTTCATTCTCCAGATACCACAGACCCTCATGTTGTCGGCTGTGTGTGGGGGTGTGCTAAAAGTGACGTGCAACTGGTGTGTTTATGCGGTGTTTAGTGTCAGCCAAATGTTCTGTGAAGCGGGTGTTGAGTGTGCGTTCTGTCTCCCCGATGTAGAATAAAGTGGGACAGAGGGTGCATGTGATGGCGTAGATGATGTTGCTGTCAGTGCAAGTGAAGTGGCGCTTGATGACAAAAGTGGTGTTGGGTGTGTGGAGTTTTGTGTTGGTGTTCAGGTAGGGGCAAGTGTGGCAACCGGGGACATTGCATGGGGTGGAGCCGCAGGATGGGGGGAGGGTAGTGGTGGCTTTAATGTACTAGAAGATCTCGCAGGTTCTTATCCCTGCGAGATGCTAGGAGGGGGTTTTGTTTGAAGAGGTGGGGCTCGGATTTTGACAGTATGTGCCAGTTAGAGAGGAGGATCCTACATACAGGAAGGCTGTGAGGGTGGTGCGTCAAGACGGCGATCGGGCGAGGTTCCGTGTGTCACTGACGCCAATGTTGCTGTCTGCTTGCAGCTGCTAGTGAGTGAGTTGTGTTCAGCTCAGATACCAGCTTTCTACTATTGAGTTCTGTCCCACGAACTGAGCGCGGGTGATTTCAACTATTTTATTGCGGTTATCCTCCATAACGTGTTCCGTACAAGACATCGATTTTTGTTCAAATTAAAGTTGACCGTTTATGCATTTAACAATAGGCAATACATTTGCTTTATTGCCTTGTTGCGTTATTTGAAACGTCTACAAAATGATCCGAAAAGGGCAAGTGACCTTTCAATAGTTTTGACCTGCATAGTATAACCTTTTCTTCCCTCACACACGTGATACGAAAAAAAGTGTTAGTGCTCGTGATAGATTAATGAACTCGCTCTATCCTCAGTCCGCGTAATCATTTATGTCCTGTTTACCAACCCATGCTAAATCCATCAAAGTAATTTATACCAGGGTATATGTCAATATCTTTCAGGGTTAGATTTACCAAGAGAAGTCATAACCTCACATCACTAGAAACATAGCGAGAATATAACAAATAAATATTATCATCATACTGTGAGATTTCCACGGAGGCGATTTATATCAAGATACGTTTTACCTTTCTATTTTTGGTTCATCATTTAAAGGGACTTAACTGAGACGTGCATCTGCTCAATTCTATGTTTTGGATTCATGAAAAGTTTCAAACTTGTTACAACAGGTGTCATCGGGGGAGGGTCTTATGACCGAACTGGATCGGCCGTTAACGCCTTGTGTCTGTCTCTGAACCCTGTCTACGACGGAAAGATGCCTTCTACTTATTCCTCAACGCTTTTCGGGAGCGAATACGAAACGAGTCCACAAGACACACAGGATGAAGATGGTGTCTGCGCCGTGTGCAGGATTTTCCGCCCAACAGTCCTCATGATACCTGGCACCAACGCCTGTCTCCACGGGTGGACACTGGAGTACACCGGGTACCTGATGGCAGGTCATGATCCCCACATTTCGGCCACAGAATACATCTGTGTGGACAAAAAACTCGAGGCCCGGTACGGCTCGAAACCCGACTACAACGGCAAACTGTACTACTACACCATCGGAGTCTGCGGCAGCCTACCGTGCCCCCCGTACAGGGAGGGTAAGGTCATCACGTGTGTCGTCTGCTCCAAGTGAATCACGTGACCACACTAACGTCCAACCGCCATGTTTTGCAGTGAAAGTTGTTTGATAGAATTCTCCTACCCACAACAAGAATCAGCCCAGTTCTGAGTGCTTGATGTAAACCATGTTTTGTCAACAGAACTTCTGGCTATTAAAATGTCTACCCAGTCTTCAACATATTGGTGTTAACGTGTAATATTTACTTTCTCACAATAGCGTTCAGTTTAGTTTCGCTCATCTGACGCTGTTCATGTTTTGGTTGGATTAAATGCACATCTATATCTTCTGTCTGTACATTAAACTGTCCAGAGTCGTAGGAGGGTTAGACTGGCTGTTTGCTTATCGTTTATCGTGAAGTCAACAATGTTGTTTGTCTCATGACAGTCACAAGGGGAGTGGGTGATGAAGGGTTAGGTGAACAGCAAGTGGGGGGAAATCCCCGGCGTCAGCCTCTCAACAGGCACAGGCCACGCAGACAAAATACTTCTGGCAGACACCGGATTCGAATCCACGACCCTCTGTATCAGTGGTTGGGAGTTCTGGGGGCACTGTCGTGAGTGGGAAACAGTTCTCATTAACGCTCGTAGGATTACCGAGATGTTGAGACGTCACTGAAAGTTTGTAGTCATGAACAAGTCACTCGTGACACTTATTTTAAACTTGACCAGACAGGCCCACTTCAAGTTAGTCTCGAGTGTAACTTGTAACGGCCTTTAGTTTCCTTGTCCACTGTGTGTACATGCAAAAGACTTGAGAACATGACCTCATTACATTAAAAAAAACTCAGCATAAAACGCACTACCCTGTTAAAAACACGTTTAACCAGCTCAGAATTACCAGCAGTCCATACATTTGCAATAAAGTCAATCCAGCGATCTCAATTACTCTTATTTATTGCCACTGAGATTTCATTAGTCTAAGTAAACATCCCCAAACATAATTATTTTCCTGTCTAATGTGATGGGACAGAGGGCTGGAGGGTGAATGTGCCAGTAGAAGGAGAGCTGATCCTGACTGGGTGCAAACAAAACATTTTCTTTCATTTGTAGTGGAAAACCACTCAGGGGAGACCACACCACACTGTTTCTTCGCTCCAAGGTGTCGACTCCTCACGTTCCTTATTATTTCCCTTTTCCTCCGGAAGCTCATGGCGTAAAACCGGATGCAGAAGACGACGCCCACAACCAACCAATGACGTCAGATCTAAATATAGAAGTCACTTCAGCCAACAAAGTAAAGACATCGATCACGTGATACGCGCTGTCGTAGGAACCAATCGATTCCTGGACATAACCTGAGAAAATCAATGCAAATAGTGGATGGGGTAAGTGCGTCCTGGTGAAACACATTCGGAGTTTGTTTTCAGATATTTCGTAATAGTTATTTCAGCAGCGAACTGAGTTGTCTGCAACAGACTTAAGACATTCTTGTAGAAGCAGTCTTTGTAAATGTCACTTTTTCCCCGTCCCCAGGGTCAGTCTCGCCACACCGCTCCAGTTACTGGAGACTATCATGTTCCCTGACAGCGTACACTAATGGTAAGGGGTGAGAAATAGTGTGTTCTCTAATCATATACTAATTGCAGGGGTGGGGGGTTATCATGTTCCCTAAGCATCGTACACTAATCGTAATGGAGGAATGAGTAGCGGGTTCTCTAATCTTCATACGCTAATTAAGGGGGACTAATGATTTCCCTAAGTTAAATGTAAAACAAGGGAACTGTACCAAGCTAGAACAGGACAAGGACTAAGACAATCTACATGTTTCGGGGCACCACCCCTTCATCAGGACGACACAAAAACGACGGAAAAACGAAAAAGACTTAGCTGCAGTAGATGTGGCGCGTGGGCTGGACAGCAGGAGAATTACCAAGGGACAGTGAGTAAAAGGGGTTAAAAAGAGGGGCAGCCAATCGCAAGTGGGTAGGAAAGGGTAGAGAAGGGTGGGGGTGGAGAGTGGGCAGGAGAGAGATTCGATTCGATTTCTTTATTGTCATAAGATCATTGTCCTTTAACAAGGGGGAGATAAAAAGAAATTACATAACTATATTGCATACGCATCCATTCTACTTCCCATTCAAACGCATCCATTCATCTTCACAATCGAAGCAAACTTTAGATGTGGTCAGTAGATTGACCGAACAAGTTACGTGATTCGTACACCAATGCCTTGAGACAGTCATGATAATAACCTGTATATAGGGTGGTTGTACGTCAGGCCATTCGCGATCAACTGAATGAAAAAGCTTTCGTCTTCACGATGAGCTCTGTCTTCTGTCTAGTGCTAAGTGGAGAAATTTAGCTAGATTAACTATTTCTCTAGTATTGTTAGATTGTAGAAGTAAGGATAGCTGGCTCCATGTTGGGTTGTTAAAATAGCGTTGATGTATAAATTTAATCCTGATGTCATGATATGCCCGACACTCCAAAATAAAGTGACATTCACTCTCCAACTCAAGTCCACACGCAGCACACACTACATCCTCTCCGTCTTCCATAGAGTACCATGCTTTTTGATTCTTAAATTGGGAGACACGTAACCGGAACCTTAGTAGACAGTTTCTGAGTCTTGGGTTTAGAATATAGGAAGGGTACTTCTCTGTTTTCAGTTCAGATTGAAATGTTAGATACCATCCATATTTCTCGCTTGCTTCTAGATCAGCGTGCCATTGCTGTGCGTTTATGGCTACAAGCCTATCCTTCACTTCAGACAGGAAAATCTTATCGTTGCCAACTCCTTGGTTTTTCCAAACGATCCCAAACCCGTTTTTGAATAAAAAGTTTTTTACTTTGGTAGCCCAGTTACTTTTCCCCCGGCCATCTAACATAACGAGCATTTCGTATGCTTGACGGCATATTCTACTTGTTGGTAATCGAGTTAGCTTTATCCAGTATCTAATGCACTTCATCATCGCACATACTGATATTGGGTACCGTCCCGTCTCACCATAGATCATCTTGTTGGATGAACATTGAGGGACTCTGAGAAAGAACTTAAGGGCTAGCGTGTGAATCCTGTCAACTTGCTCTATATCATGAAGGCCCCAGATTTCTGCTGCGTAGGTCAGAACAGGTTTAATCTGCGAGTCGAAAAGTTTTAGAAATACGCTTAAGTCAGAGCAATGTAATTTACGCATAGTTTTCATAATTTCAGCCACTCCTATCCTGCCTTTCTTACAGAAGTCTAGGACTGCCTGAGTTAGGCTTAGTTTTGTAGTGAACACCATGCCTAGATACTTATAGGAATTTGTAACACAAATTGTCTCCCCTCCATAGACCCATTTCTCGTTCACTGAGAGGTGCCCACCTTTTCTAAAGACCATGACATTGGTTTTACTGAGGTTTACTTCTAGTGCAAGTCTGTCCGCCTCTTTATTCAGGCAGTTCAGCTGATTCTGTAGGCCAACAGGGGTCGTGGAGAGTAAAACGACATCATCAGCAAAAAGCAATAGAAAAAGTTCAATGGCACCGGGGACAAGTTGAACACCATGCCTACCGCATTCAGATATTTCTAGAGCAAGCTCATTAATAAGGAAGGAGAAGATCATGGGACTCAGAAGGCAACCTTGTTTGACTCCCATAGGGCACGGGAAAAATTCGGACACGTCTCCTTTGTCTCTAACGCTAGCTAACACCGACTGGTAAATAGCTTTCAATGCAGATAACATTTTGCCGTTTACTCCAGTCTTCCGCAAGACAGACCACAAGATGTTTCTATTTACCGAGTCGAAGGCTTTCTTAAAGTCTATAAAAGCTACGTACAATTTGGAGTTTTTTTCTAAGAATCTTTCAACTAAGGCATATAAAGTAAATAGGAGAGAGAGAGAGAAAGCAGCGCGGGTAAGGGGGCGTCGGTGTGCGAGAGAGAGAGAGAGAGAGAGGAAGGTGAAAGTAAAAGTAAGAGAGAGACGGAGGGGTGAAGGGGGTTGAGGGAAAGGAGGGGGATGGTCAGTGTTTGAGGTTGAGACCAGTGGGTAATGAAGTAGGACTCCATATTCTTACGGTCAATGGAGTCGCCCTTCATTCTCCAGATACCACAGACCCTCATGTTGTCGGCTGTGTGTGGGGGTGTGCTTAAAGTGACGTGCAACTGGTGTGTTTTTGCGGTGTTTAGTGTCATCTAGATGTTCTGTGAAGCGGGTGTTGAGAGTGCGTTCTGTCTCACCAATGTAGAATAGGGTGGGACAGAGGTTGCATGTGATGTTGCTGTTGGTGCAGGTGAAATTGCGTTTGATGACAAAGGTGGTATTGGGTTTGTGGAGGGTTGTGTTGGTGTTCAGGCAGGGGCAAGTGTGGCAACGAGGGAAGTTGCACGGGGTGGAGCCGAAGGATGGGGGGAGGGAGGTGGTCGGTTTTAGTTTAGAGTGTACTAGAAGGTCTCGCAGGTTCTTATCCCGCCGAGATGCTAGGAGGGGTTTTTTTTTTTTTGAAGAGGTGGGGTTCAGATTTAGACAACAGGTGCCAGTTGGAAAGGAGGTTCCTACGTACTGGGAGGTTGTGGGGGTGAGCATCGTACGTTAATTGTAAGGTGGGTATCATATTCCCTGGACATCATATGCTAAACGTGACGTGTCTCTCCCAAAAACTATCTTGAAGACTAAAGATAAGTCAATCAACTATTACAATATCGGAGACTCACAACCCTGAAATCATTGTAATCCATCCCAGACTGCAAGTGTTTTCCACACTGTCAGTCCAGTGCGACTTTCAACCGTTATACAGGTTTCGACCCTGTCAGTTCAACACACTATCGACTGCTTACCAACGAATTCGACCCTGTCAGTTAAGCACACTATCGTCTGTTTACCAACGATGAAACTCTCACATCAAACCAGAATCCTCACCCAACATCAGTGCTACATTCCATTTTATTTACAAAAACACAATACACGACAAATAGAAGTTTAAAAAAACCCACATTTTCAATTCATACCCGTTGCCTCGGCAACAAGACATAAACACACGTTCCTCAGCGGCTCATCCACAGACCAGTGTCCATGCGGCAAGTCGCGAGGGTCCTGTCTCGGCTATCTCGGCTACCTTCCCGTCCTAGCAGAGGTATCCAGTGACGTGTCACACAGACAAGGAACAAGGTCGTCTGCTGCCTCTTCTCCCGTCACTGCGTGACCTTCAAACTACTGTCGCCGCCTCCTGCTGCTCAGTCGCGCTGACAAACAGTCGACACGCAGGGCTCAGGACATACTGTCGTTCCGTTTGTCGCTTTCTAACCGTCAAGGTCGCTTTTCAGTACTCACAGCATCGTACGTCACTGGCCATGGTCTGTGACAGGACGCTGATTATACAGGTGCGCGATGTTTTCACACAATGCTGCGGAGTTGTTCTCACAAGGTGTGTGTGAGAGAAAGTGAGTGAGTGTGAAGATAAGGTCGTTTTTGTCAGACGCCTGTGTTTAGCTCTCAGTGCTGGTACAAAAATGACGTCTGCTGGTGTGGTCTGGGAAATGGCGCCGGGTCCAACCACAGCTTTGGTTGTGTAGTCATTGTGGACATGGCGGACGGGAAATTAACAGGTGTGCATCTCTCACCTTGTCTCCAGTGACATTGGCATTGCTGAACGCTTGCACCTGTCTCTTAAGTGTGCTGGCGACAGTTGTTGACAGTTGTCCCCTTAGCGTGTTGGTGACGGTTGCTGACAGCTGTCCCCTTAGTGTTTTGGTGACGTGACGGTTGTTGACAGCTGTCTCTTCACTGTGTTGGCGATGGTTGACAGCTGTCAACCTATAGTGTTGGCGATTGCTGAACAGCTGTCCTCTGAGTGTGTTGTGTTCATCTCAGATATAAATTGCACAAGCTTGAACATTTTTCTACTGTTGAATTCTGCTTTATTAAATGAGCGCGCGTGATTTGCACCATTTTTAACTATTGGCCACTTCCACATAAAATACTAAACAGACATCAATTTCTGTTCAAATTCAAGTTGCCTGCTAGTTAAAGTTTCTATCTGCTTGTCATGGGAACGCTAGAGGGAGGTCGTTTCCGTGACAATACCAAAGAGTTCGACCCTGTCAGTTCAGCACACTATCGTCTGTTTACCAACGAGTTCGACCCTGTCAGTTCAGTACACTATCGTCTGTCTACCAACGAGTTCGACCCTGTCAGTTCAGCACACTATCGTCTGTTTACAAAAGAGTTCGACCTTGTCAGTTCAGCACACTATCGTCTGTTTACCAAAGAGTTCGACCCTGTCAGTTCAGCACACTATCGTCTGTTTACCAACGAGTTCGACCCTGTCAATTCAGCACACTATCGTCTGTTTAACAATGAGTTCGACGCTGACAGTTCATCATAGCTATCACCGTTACCAAGGTTATCGGGAATATCATCGTCCTTGTTTCTTGAAAGCTGTCAATCCATTAAAATTATCACTGTTCCTGCGTTTTCACTCTACGGCGAGTCCGTAAGTTTGTCTGCGTGACCCTATCCAATGGAGGTGTAACGTCTGATCAGCAAAACCTCTTACGTGTTTTCCCACGTACGTAACGTCACTCTAGCGGTAGTCACAGCAGCCTGGATGATTCCGCTGGACACAGCTTGCAACGATGGTTGTCATTGAAGACACCGCATTCCGACACTCTGGACACGTCACAGTCGTCGTCCTTTGGGCCAAGATTCACATCGCTCGGTTACAGGTAGGAGTTTCGTCGCCCACCTGGTTGCGACACCAAGAAACCCTCACATCAAACCAGAATCCTCACCCGACATCAGTATTACATTCCATTCTATTTACAAAAACACAATACACGACAAATGGAAGTAAAAAAACAAACATTTTCAATTCATACCCGTTGTCTCGGCAACAGGGCATAAACACACTTTCCTCAGCGCCTCATCCACAGACCAGTGTCCATGCGGCAAGTCGCGAGGGTCCTGTCTCGGCTATCTCGGCTACCTTCCCGTCCTAGCAGAGGTATCCAGTGACGTGTCACACAGACAATGAACAAGGTCGTCTGCTGCCTCTTCTCCCGTCACTGCGTGACCTTCAAACTACTGTCGCCGCCTCCTGTTGCTCAGTCGCGCTGACAAACAGTCGACAGGCAGGGCTCAGGACATACTGTTGTTCCGTTTGTCGCTTACTCAGGGTCAAGGTCGCTTTTCAGTACTCACAGCATCGTACGTCACTGGCCATGGTCTGTGACAGGATGCTGATTATACAGGTGCGCGATGTTTTCACACAATGCTGCGGAGTTGTTCTCACAAGGTGTGTGTGAGAGAAAGTGAGTGAGTGTGAAGATAAGGTCGTTTTTGTCAGACGCCTGCGTTTTGCTCTCTGTGCTGGTACAAAAATGACGTCTGCTGGTGTGGTCTGGAAAATGGCCCCGGGTCCAAACACTGCTTTGGTTGAGTAGTCATTGTGGACATGGCGGACGGAAAATTAACAGTACGTCGTTGCCTAAGGGCGAGACCTTGCAAGATGTCGCCTGCGAGATCTCTAGCCAGCGGGCGTCTGTAGGAAACATCCAAGAGTCTCGCGCACGAGGCGGAAGTTTTTCGAGCCAATATGCGGTCATACGAAACCCCGAGCAGCCACGAAACATTATTGTTTTAGGTCTAAATAAAAGGTTTCAAAGGTATATTTAACATCAGAATGCACTTTCTGAATTATTTGTTGCATAAAATGGCAACAATTGACACCTGAGTACGTACATTTCAAATTTGTGTCAGTACTGTTATCGTCTGCTCGTCTGCCGCGTATACGAAATACCGAACAGCCACGAAAGGTCATGGTTTTAGGTCTAAATAAAAGGGTTTAAAAGTATATCAAGCATCAGAATGCACTTTCTGAATTATCTGATGCATAAAATGCCATAAATCAACACTTGAGTACGTACATTTTGTGTCAGTACTGTTATCGTCTGCTCGTCTGCGATGTACACGAAATACCGAACAGCCACGAATATATATGTCGAATACCCACGAAAAGTC
>SMGT01000035.1:0-10603 GCA_004794575.1 Lanistes nyassanus | reverse complement strand
TAAATAGCCCTTTACATACACCCGGCCCCTGCACTGTCCTAGGGCATAACGTGGTCAGTTGCATCATGCGCCTGACTGGTCGTTCGGTACTCAAGGTTGGGAAACATAAAGGGTGTTTCTTTTGATCCCCTGACCCAAAGGCGGGTAGGGAAGGAACAACAAGGCCTCACTGTCCGAGGCTACCATAACCCTTATCTGTAATTTAGGTGCGGCCAGGCTTTTCCCCAGGGAAGGATGGCACCGCTTAGAGATTTAGGGGCAGCTCAGTAACTAGCGTAACGTTACTGAAAGCTCAGGGAGACCTATAGACAAGTGAGACGAACCTTCTGCACGAACGAAAAGGAAAGAACGAAAATGCAATTGCTTTTATTTTTCGTTTTACTCGATTTTAGTTCTCGTTTTAGTTCGTTCACGGATCACAAATTTTTATTTTTATTTCGTTTTAGTTTCTCTGTTTTTATTAATTTCAGTTCTCGTTCTCGTAAAACGAAAAACAATATTTTTAGTTCTAGTTTTAGTTTTCGTTATGAAAATATCACTGGCACGAAGAAGACAGCCCTGTGGCTCATCCTCCACTGTGCCCCTCAGTCTTCTGCCTGCTAACTCCTGCCATGGGCCTTCGTGGTCAAAACTTTTAAAGTCCCATGGCCAAGCACGCATAAGCCCTATGGGCTGGGCGTAAGCCCGAGCAAGCTTCTTCCATCTGTGTCTTTCTCTCTCTTCTTGGTTCTCTGATTGTTGTCTGATGATCCTCTCCTCTCTCAAGTCCCCCTTTTTATTTCCCCCTACTCCAACGCCCTCTACATCACATGGTCTATCCTCATAACGTGCCTCTCTCCTTGTAAACAGCATCACGTGCATATTCGCTCATGAACTGTTGACAGCCACCTCGAGTTTCCAAGTTGACCTCCCGGTCACTGCTGATGCAGTCGTACTTGGCTGACACCATGCTGTCATCTGCTGTCCCTGTCTCTTGCTAGAGAGGTTGGGTAACTCCCCCTCTCCCTCTCTGGGAGAGCACTAAATTTACTCCCTTGAACTGAGCAGGCTAAGCCTCGAGTGCATGAATCACCCACTGGTTTAATCTAAATAAATAATACTGGTCTTACGCACCCAACTAACAATTTCGTTACACCTGGGTATGACCCTTCTATGTTAATGTCTGCCCCTGGTGTGTGTTCTATTTCCTGCGCATTTTTTTTTTTTGCATGCTTGGTTGAGGGGTGGGTTGTCCTGTGCGATGTTTATGACCTGTTGTGTGGATCTGTTTGACTGGGTGATCTGCAGGTAGGCACTGTATCGTGTAGTAGTAATTGGCTGCCCTTTCCATGATAATTAATTCTATAGGTTTTTGTCCTGTCTCTGTCAGTACTGCTAGATTTGGGGTGTTCATCGGGACTTCTAGTACTACTTTGAGTGCCCTAGCCTGTACCGATTGAAATTTCACCATATGACTTGCCCTAAGGTGGATTAGGAGAGGTGCTGCGTACAGTAGTTTGGAGATTACATGAGCTTGATAAAGGTTTAGTAGGGATTTTGGATCCGTGCCCCAGCTGTTGCCTGTGACAGCTCTCATGAGAATTACCGCCTTTTTGGCCGAATTTAGTATTTTATTTATTTATGGGGACCAGTTGGAGGTTTCTGTAAAGATAACCCCCAAGAATTTTATTTGAGGGCTATACGTTATGGCTGTTTGGTTTACTTTAAGTTGGGGATAGTCTACTTTCTGATTTGGTCGTTTAAAGATTGTTGCTTGGGTTTTAGTGGCCGATAATTTGAAGCCATTGTATTTTAGCCAGTTTGCTACTTGGTTTAGGTCTTCCTGCATCTTTTCTAATCCTAGATATTTAGGTTTATGTGGGTACCTGATTTTGCGTATCTCTACTTTTCCTAACAGGGAGGTATCATCAGCAAATTGTTTTATTTTAACATGTTTAGCACATTTTGGTAGTTCAGCAATCATAATGTTGAAGAGTAAGGGACTTAACACGCTTCCTTGGGGTACTCCATCGTCTAAGTTTACCTCCTTGGAGGAGCTATCCTCTACTCTTACTTTGATTTTCCGGTCAGACATAAAGTGTGATAGACGCAACCATCACAGAGATGATTTTGCCACCACCCGCTCACAGCGGGCGGTATCAGATTACACGTTGGGTACCACCAGCGACATGTGACTGTGACGCGCTGCGTAATCGTGACGCAGCCTTCGTAGCTCGAACCGTCCCCGTGTCCGCAGCATTTTTAGCTTTTTTTCAAAAATTCATTAAAAAATCCCCCAAAACAATAGAAAAATGATTTAAACATGGTATCGAACTACAATAAATATAGAAAACTCATTTCTTACCGTGTGTCTTGGACCTTGTTCCATAATTTGTAAAATCCTTTGATGGAAACACAACTGAAGTTGAAGAAATCAAAAAGTCCTCGCCATTCCTTATACTGTTATACACACTAACACAGTGTGTTCGATACTGTTTACAACGTGCTTTTCGTAATCACTTTCTTGGCTCTTTCAGGCACAAATACTCTTGTCTTCATCCACTTTATCACAGTAAATTTGCGAAACAATGTCATTTTGCTCTTGAGCGTGTAATTTGAAGAGTAAATCTAGCATTTCTCAAGTGACAGACCACATGTACTGATACTCGCTTCGAATTATTGCCAGAAACCAGTCGCGGCAGTTTAAAACACAGAAAAGGGAAGCAACTCGTGAAGAAATGATTAAGCTTTCGATTGCAAGAGTTCTTTCCCTTAAACGATTAGCGGATATGTTTTGAAAAATCATAATTCACAGTGAAGATATGCGTTCACTGTGGCTTCAACGCCTCCCAATGGCAGTGCAGATCTGCTTTTATTGGGGTGTCATTGAGTTTTAACGAAACTTAATTACTAAAATCACCGCGTGGCTCACTCAGTCACTGACCGCTTAAGTTGTAGAACACTTTATATAGATTAGCGTATTTGTTCAGTGGTTTTAAGGAACAGAGTTTAGCAGCATGATCAGTTACTTGATACTTGAAAACATTCATTGCTGCGACGAAGTCAAAGGTCAAATATGCTACATATGGGTTTAGCATGAAATTTCAAAAATACGACCATGCGATTCATTATTCAGTCGAGCAGCCACCCTGTGTAACACATTTTAATGGTTTATTTATACAGTCCTGATTTTTTAACGCTGTACACTACACGTGTAGGAATGTGGCACAAATCCCTAAAAATTATGTTCAGTTTTACTTTTATATTGTATATTTTAGTGTAAAAAAACATAGTCACAACTGCATCAAACTTAAACTCTTGATTTATGACACAACGCACGCGTGCACACGAGAGAGGGCACTGCGTGAAAATTGAAGTATTTATACTTAGAATGTTATAGAAAGCGTGATAATGAACTTTATGAATCCATCAAATGATCTAGTGAAATTCACTGAAAATAATAGAAGCATACACTTACGCTACGAGTCAAAAACTTAATAAAGTGTACTCACCAAAAACAACACTTTCACAAATAAAATAATTCATTATGGAAGATGTGATTCTCTCGATCGCAGAAGTCGATTCCAGTTGCGCGCTAGACGGGAAGTTCATATTCTGATTCGGTGCGCATCGGTTCGCACCAAGTTGGGACTCAGCTCAGAGTCCATGTAGGAAAAAAAATTTCGCCTCCGGGCTACAGCCCATCAACCCGAGCGGGTAGATAGCCTATTCGCGTTTTTCTGGCAAGCTCACGGTAAGGCTATAAAGGCAGCTGACAACGACGTGCCGAATGTGCAGAAAGTATAGCTACAGCTAGAGGTCTCTGGAAAAACTAAATCAGCTCCATCTAGTTACAGACCCATAGCACTCACATCACAGCTTGGAAAAGTGCTAGAAACAATAATTAAAAATAGACTCAACTTCTTTTGCGAGACTAAAAATATCCTCCCACCACAGCAAAGTGGGTTTAGGAAAAAACAGTACAATGGACCACCTTACAGCCTTACAACAAGAGATAATAAACGCTAAGACAGAGAAAAGAGTCAACTTATGTGGGGTGTTTTTGGATATAGAAAAGGCATATGACATGCTCTGTTATGAGGAGCTGATTCAAAAACTATACCAAATAGGCGATCCTACTAAAAAAAAAAAAAGTAGTCCAACTCATAAAATCCTTTTGTGATGAAGCGGGTTCACTTTGCAACTTTCCTCTCTCTCTCTTCCAACAGAGGAGCAGGTCTTTTGTTGAAGCTCGCGCTACATGCTTTATTGAGTGCCGCCGCTGTTGCTGCCCAACACTGTCCATCGGCCCACGGCTCACTGCCCTTTGGCCGAAACAGAGCCTTGCCAGCAACAGCCCGAGCTATAGCGGGTGAAAGTGTCGCGCGTAGCACATTTTGTGTGTGTTACCCGCACAAAAGTATGGATAAAAAAGCAAAGAATATATATACAAGAAAATGAAAATATGTGATGAATAGAGTGCGCTTCGCTCTTCCTGTTAGTGTAAAAGACAGTTTAGTAGACTGAGGAGGAAATAGAGATAATTACTCTCAAATGCATTTTTGCTAGCTATGGTGAATAGATAAAGAAGGAAATATGCCTACAAGCTAACCTAATCTATTAAGGCATTTGTTGAGTTTACTATCTAAAGAAAGAGTATATCGAGTAGAATCCGAAGATGTTAGTTGTTAATGTGTGTAGCTATTCTAACAGAGTATAACAGCGTTTAAAGAGAGTGAGCCTAGCACAGCACGTTTAAACTCAAACTGCAGATGTCAACACTCGCAGCTATCAAAGGTAGGCCACTGGACGATGTTCCGATACAGAAATTTGCCGCACAGAAGACGGTATCTATGTTCGCTTTGGCAGCTGACCACGCTGAAGAAGTAATTTCAGTTCTTATTCTTTCATTTAATGATTTATTGAGTCGTCCGAGGACCAAAAGTGAGCGAAAGTACACTATGATAAGTGAATCGTGTGTCTCGCGCTAGACAGGAAGTTTCGGTCATACGAAAACCCGAACAGCACGAACAGCACATCCGAACAGCACGAACAGCACGCAAAATTTATGGTTTTAGGTAATAAATAAAGGGTTTTAAAGGTATATCCAGCATCAGAATGCACTTTCTGAATTATTTGATGCAAAATATTTCAAAAATATATGTTTGTATTCGTACATTTTACAGATTTGTGTCGGTACGCTTATCGTCTGCTCGTGTGCCGTGTATGCGAAATGCCGAACAGCACGAACAGCACGCAAAATTTATGGTTTTAGGTCATAAATAAAGGGTTTTAAAGGTATATCCAGCATCAGAATGCACTTTCTGAATTATTTGATGCAAAATATTTCAAAAATATATGTTTGTATTCGTACATTTTACAGATTTGTGTCGGTACGGTTATCGTCTGCTCGTGTGCCGTGTATGCGAAATGCCGAACAGCCAGGAACAACCACCGAAATCCATGGTTTTAGGTCTAAATAAAAGGTTTTAAAGGTATATCCAGCAAGAAACCTCGGGGTTATTATTACCTGTAACATGACACTAGACAAACACATATCCAACGGGTACAGACATTACATCAGACATTTCGGACACACGAAATGACACACAGTTACACGTTGTCAACTGTCCGTACCCGGCCGAATGACTGCATAGAGAAACGTATCTATTGATATTAAATAGTCTATATAAGAGTTGTTTTATATGTTCTTATAAAATTGTCATCAAATGTGCGCTGGCCAAGAGAAACAACCAAAAATCTAACTGATTGCATTCAGCTGCTGCAAGGTTTCTACGCGGTACACTCGATCATTTCTCTTTACCCATATGATTCCATCCTTGACCCAGGTGTCCTCCACCTGTGTATCGCCGTTTACGAAAGAAATAGATATTCCAGAATATCTGCTTTTTGCCTAAAGGTTTAATGAAGGTGACATGCACTAGGGGCACCGGGTTTAAGACTGTCATTAAGTATGAAGGTTAGCCGCAACCCGTGCCTTTCTGTTCATATATGGTGTTTGTGAATTAAAATAGTGTTGTGCACATAACTACAAACATAATAGCGATGATGAGGACGATGATTGTACGTTGCAGGTAAGGTATCTTTTGAAATATGCCAAGGCAACGCAAGCAGTTTCCATGTGGCTCCTGTAGTCAAAATTGCGGCAAAGATTCGAACAGCATAGAATGCTCTGTCTGCTCTACCTGGGTGCACACGAAATGCGTTCCCATGTCACTAGACATGCTCACAGCGTGGTCAGGAGAAGGCCTGGCATTTGTATGCCCGAACTGCGCGCATACAGATGGTGTCTTTGACGTCGAAGGCGCGATGAGAAGGTAATTAAATGGTACCCCTCACTCTTATTATCACGTCGACGATGACGAAAGAAAGTAATGTATTCCACATATCAGAAGTTCTACTAGGTCTTCTTGGCTACCATGTTGCCATATTTCCTTCTGTAGAAGCATTCGCATTTGTGTTCCTTTTCGTCAGCAATATACGTACGTATAACGAATAATTAACTGATGCTCACATATGAACTGATGGGTTTGCACATGATCGTACTAGCTTCACAAAGGTAGTGGTGTTGCTGGTTATAAAATCAATTTTCTTGACCACAATACTGGTCCTGATGTGATGTTTGGCAATTAGTCGAGTTTGTTTTAACTTTGTGCGTGCGTGCGTGCGTGCGTGCGTGCGTGCGTGTGTTCTTCTGCTACAGAATCTCATCGGCAGACGTCTCTAGACGCCAGATGGCTGCGCGCAGTGAGAGTCTCCTGATAGAGACGTACCATGTAGGCCTTCCAGCGTCCCAGCCAGTTCCAGTCGGGCCGGTCGACAACGTGGCTGTGGACGTCCTCAAAAGCTTTCACCGGTGTATGCTGGACGTGTACGTTCCTCTGGCTGTAAAGGGCGACGGTAATGGTATGTTTCGTGCTGTTTCCCTTGGTCTCTTCGGCACACCGGATTACCACTTAATCCTTAGGCTTTTATCTGCGATAGAGATTTTGTTGCACCCAGACCATTATGACGTCGGGTCATCGTCCTATGTGGACATTTTTAACGACAGATTGTTTTTTGACAGTTATAGCGACCTAGTGACAAACGTACTTACCGTCGGAGGATACTCGTCACTACTCACGGTAGCTGCAACGAGTGCAGTAGTCGGACAGCCAGTCCAGTCGTACTGCCCTCCTACCGCCAGTTTCTTGCCGGAACCTCTCACCAAACTAGTGAGTGGTCGCGGAGTTACAGGAATGAACGCTAGCGTGACACTAATGTGGACAACTATGTTTGTACCGAAAAACCCACAACTGTTTATGCCCAACCACTTCGCACTTCTGGCGAAGAAACCCGCAGCGACGTCACCGATTGTAATTTCGTTGTTAGATGATGATCGTAACGACGCGCCAACTGAAAAAAATGACGACAAAAAGAATAGTTCTGACGATGACGACAACGACATTGACGTCGAAAACTTCCAGGTAACTTCTACGCCAGAGCGGGCCCGTCGCCAAGCCATGAATGTCACTTATTGCTTAGGGAGACGAGTAGAAGATGGACCAAGTAGAAATACTAGGGATGAATTCAGTCCGCAAGAAGGTGTAGGTCAAGATTCTGTTGTGTCTACGGAAAGCCACATTACGGTGGATGATAAATTCGTGAGTGGGGCTAACAACAGCAGTAGAGATGGTGAAAATTCCGTAGAAAGTGTTAGGGATGAATCTGCACAGGGTGGGATAGCTTTCCCCAGAACGGCCAATTTCATGGGGATTGATGATGTAATTTTGCATCTTGAAAGTTGTTCTAATCCTCTTCCATCAATCCCAAATGGCAGGAAAGAATTTGTTTTCTTCTTGGTGGACAACACCAGAAATGTCGATCGCCGTAACAAGAACATGAGATCGGAATTTTGCGACGACTGTGGCGCATGGGAACATGGGTGTTGCTCGCGTTATCTCTTTGTGCGAAACGCACGAGGAAAATGGAATAACGTCGTGCTCCGGGACGGGTTACTGTGTAAGTGGGGACCCAAGGGGCAGAAGGAGCGGACTTTCATTCCGCTTGAACCGCAACCTGCACGGGAAGACGTGATTGCAGTACGTCTGTATTATTCTAAGCTCAAGGGCAAACCAACTTATAAACGCCGTGTGACATACCTTGAACAGGGTGGGATAGCATGTGTGGAGTATATAGGAGAATATTCTAGGCAGTTCGCTTTGCACGGGAATGCAAAGAATAAGAAGGATCCGTATGTTCGAACAGCAGGGGAAGTTATGGAAAAGGTTGGGGAAGAATGTAGGCACCAACCACCGCGTGCAGTGTATAACAAATTAAAATCTGAAGCTAAGTTTTCAGAAATGGCAAAAGATTTAAAACAAGTACAGGATAAAAAGTATAAGGATTGCCGTAAAGAAAGATGTAGAGATGGCATTCCAGCAGGAAGAGGTCTAGCAGACGCCCTCGCTAGATTTGTGAGCAACATCCACGAAGACTCATTTCTCCGAGATATCAGGCATTCTAATAGTAAAGTTCCAAGTTTCATCTTTTTTACAAATGATCAAATTCAGGATATCAAAAGGTTTTGCTGTTCAGGACCAGGGTTTCTGACCACTGTCTTGGGTGTGGACAAAACCTATAATTTAAGCGAGTTGCACCTAACAACAACAGTGTTCAAACACTTGGGTTTGGTTAGGAGGGACACAAATCAGCATCCACTGTTTTTAGGTCCGGTTCTCTTACACGGCAATTCAGACGTGTCCACGTTTGCTCATTTCTTCAGCACGTTAAATATTGAATTAGGGAGCAGGGAGGCAGATCCTGTTTTTGGCTCCGATGCAGAGGAAGCCTTGCGCCAGGGTATTGCCATTGCGTTTCCAAACGCATCTCTTCTTTCTTGCGTTAGGCATATGCGAAATAATGCCTTGAACTTTCTGCAGGACAAGGTCGGTTGTCCAGCGGCAACTCGAGACAGAATTCTCGACAAAATATTTGGTCTAAGGGCGAGCGGCAACCGTTCAGGTGGGCTACTCCGGGCTGATACTGCTGTGCAGTATGAAATATTGCGCAATGAGACCGAGCAGCTCATCCGAGAGAGTGCTGCAAAGTTTTTGGACTACTTTCAAAATACAATGAAGCCTCTTCTGGATCAAAATCACCGAACTGCTTTGATTCGACCTGAGGCAACCCCAGATTGGACCAATAACAACTGCGAGTCCATGAATCATGTACTCAAGATGGCTGTTGCCTGGCAACCTCAAGCCATAGAGAAGTTAAAGACTACCATTCGCGATGTAGTCCGAGGTCTCTATATAGATGCCGAAAGGGCCTTTATTGGTATGGGGGAGTACCGGCTGGTACCTTCCCTCGCACACACATTTCGGCGGCATCCGACTGTGTGGGCTGAAAAGAGACCAGAGCAGCGTAACCTGCATTGGCAGAAATTTATGAAAGCCAGAATATCTGCCACAGCTCAGGCTACGTCAACTTCCACTGACGGTCAGTTAACGGTCTTGCGCTCTGCATCTGCAGGCAAGAAGCCCTGTCAGAGAAAGAGAAAGCGCAACGCGAAGACGACGACACCCACACGGGCTAAACGTTCGCTGTTTTCGCCAGTGGAGCCATTGTCGGCTTTGATAGAAACCTATTCAGAGCATGATGAATAGTGTGGAACCAGTTTCTCGTTACGTGCCTTTTGGCGCCCAGAGCATGCACACTACTGCGGCAAGGTGTGTTGCGTGGTAGTATGTGGTACTTTTCGTGTCGCCACCGCGATGGCGATTTGCTCTGATAAATTCCGACCTCGGTATTCTTAGGAAAAGATTGGTCAGGTAGAACTAACTGAAGTCATACTAGATGGTTTGGAGTTTTAGATATGTGTTCATATAGGTGCTGGGTATAGGTCAAGGAGGGGAAAGATGTGAAGGACGCGTGCGATGTTACAGACATTGTATTAGTCATACAGCAGCTTGTGGGGAAGTTGGCCTGACCAGCTGCATTGTAAGCGTTGCAAGTATTGCAGGTGCACGTTGGTCTACACTTGGAGCGGGTGTTGTCGGCGGAGGTGGGAAATGAGTGAGGAACGCGCGCGATGTTGCAGTAAATATATTACTGCTCTCGACTCACCTCCGGACGTCTGCGTATCAAGCAGCATTGCATTTAATGTTGAATGTATAGGAGAGGAGCACATGGATCGGTATGAATGACACAGACGTCTGTTTACCCAGCAGTTGAGTGGGTCGTTCAGTTAATGTGGTGGAGTGGGTGTGTAAGAAAGGGCAAGGAAGAGAAGAGAGGAACCCGCACGTTATTACAATACTTGTATTTAACCCACAGCAGCTCCTCGGGAAGTTGGCCTGATAGCTGTACTGCATGTGAGGTTACATTTATTTCATCTTGATTACATGGATTGATATGATTTCACAACCACTTTTTTCTGGTAATCATATATCAGCTTGCAGGAAGTTTGCCTGTCAAGCTACAGTAGAGGTAGGGTTAAGCATACACCACAGGGCTACGTGTCAGCACGACGGTACCACAGTGACATTGGGAACGCGCGCGTGCGTTGGTAGCTAGGTATTTCGTTGGTTGCGAGTTGGTAGCTAGGTATTTCGTTGGTTGC
>SMGT01000034.1:2167-12993 GCA_004794575.1 Lanistes nyassanus | reverse complement strand
CTTCCCATCTAAGGCCTGTAAAACTCTTCTGCCATTTTTTAACACATGGTGGAGGTGCAGATGAGCGTAGAAACTTTTCATATATTCCTTTTGTCCCCCTTTTGTGTTTAGTTATGACTTGGAAAGGTGTAGGGCTTTCCCCCGATGCTATCCCTGTTTCTTGCCATAGCTGACAGAACTTTCTTTTGTGTTTTATAATCATTGTTATTCTGCTATAGAAATCTAAAAAGTGTATATCTACACCATGCTTTTGTCGAAAGACTTCGTATTTTATGGGTGTTCCATGCTCGTCTAGGACATCTGCAATTTTCCTTATGTTACAATTTAGCCATTTTTTAGCCGTTTTTATTGTGTCATTTTTGGTTAATAAGGTATTCATTTGTTACATATTTGTTCATCTATCTCTCTTCTCCCTCTACTATCCTTCTTATTGTTTATAGTTCAATAAATGTGTTAATTTATCTGGTCGTGTACCTTTTGATTGAAAAGGTGGGGTCTGCATTAGGTGTATGCATTTCGTATTTCTTCCCTAAAATTCCAGCACATCCCAGAAAACGTTACAATTGTACACACTCATTTTGGGATTTGTGCAGCTTAGGAATGGGAAATGATTTATAAAGTTGCTTTACAAAACCAAAATGACAAAATGTCTTCCTATTTTTAGTAAACTTATATAAATATATATATTTTTATTATATATTATAAATGCCTAAAGATTAAACACATAAATCCAAACAAACTTGAGGAAAACACTGGGACACTGAACTAGGCCTTCAGTGTTGTAATTATTAATTTTAATTGAAAAGTAATCAAAAACAAATAACTATAATATTGGAAATGTTCTCTCTCATCAGCTACACAAATAACTCTGTTTTGCTTCTTCTAAACCTTACTGCAGTTCTTTCATAAGCTATTTACAACATCCGCAACATATCAACAACAGTCGATAACATCAGTAAAACATGAACCACAAAAAATGTTTTAGAGTGGATAAAAGCTGCCAGGATACAAAAACACAGAATTGTGAAAATGGCAAACTGGGTAAAAAAAAGTCATCTTTATCTTTTTGATGAATTATGTGATATCAGTAAGAAGGCAACAAAGGCTTACATTTGAGCATCTCGGCTGCGCTGTTATAGATTGGATAAAATATTCTCAGCGTTATCGATCTCCTCAATATCCTCATTAGAAATCCCAAATCACCTATTTTCTTAGTAGAAATTATTAACTTTGAGCTCATGTTTTCAAGACATTCGACTTTGAAAGTGTCACATGTCACTCCTAGGTTATCACCTGTCACTCCTAGGTAAGCCTGTTTCCCTTCCCTCTCTTCACACCTGGCAGGTGGGCTGTACATCATAACCAGGCTAATAGCTCCGCCCAACCTAGGCTGGCCAGTACCGGTTTAATCGAGTTTAAGGCGTGAGAGCACAGGGTACTTAAGCTGGGGAAAGCTTGAGTGGGGATATACATTGGACACACTCAGAATAGGACACGGAGAGACAGATGAAGTAGGAAGACCAAGAGAAGCGGACACGTGTAGACCCACGGACCTCTACCTCTCGCCATCTTAGCCAGGACGTTGAAAGAGCCTCAGGTAGTAACTCACGCTTAATACACCGGGTTGTATTTCGCCGACAGGTCTACGACAGACGAGTAAGTGACTGCTGCTGTGCCTTATAAGTTAAGGACTGCTCTTGCCATAAACTTATCTTAGAGTCTGGGACTCGGGTTGATAAGATAGGTGGTTTTATCCTGCGGGAGACAGGAGACG
The DNA here is from genome assembly GCA_004794575.1 of Lanistes nyassanus. Taxonomy (NCBI): domain Eukaryota; kingdom Metazoa; phylum Mollusca; class Gastropoda; order Architaenioglossa; family Ampullariidae; genus Lanistes; species Lanistes nyassanus. The sequence goes on along the minus strand of SMGT01000034.1, from coordinate 11,219 downwards.
TCATAAGCTAGAGGCCGGGCGATCGCCAAGAGGGTATAGAGAGTGCTGGTCGTGGCAGTGTCATAGCTTCATTGCTGGTCGTTGAATAGCCTTAGAATTGTGTATCGCAGAAGTAGTTGTTTCAGTAGTGATGAGAGTAGGAGCTCTATTGTTAGTCACTTACTGTATTTGCATATAGAGCGGGATCATAGGCCGTTTTGCAGTTTGATTCCCCCTCTGGAGTTTGATTATCTTCTTTGTCTGATTCCTCGTGGTATGACGTAATCAGGCAGCATCTTACCCTAGACACGAGCACGGTGATTCTTTGTAAATAATCTGTAGATATATTTGATGTTGTTGAGCCAGTTAGTGTTTGAAATATATGTTGAATAACGGTTCGCTGCAGTTGTGTGTTTTACGAGGGTGGGGGCTCTTGAGCTAGAAGTGTTTTGCCTGTGTGAGACTGAGCGGACGTGTCAGAGTATGAGAATCTTTTCCCTCGCTAGATTTCTCTAGTTATTCACATTATTTCATAGCATCGTCACCCTCTGGTGTAGAAACCATTGACCTGAGGCAGTAAAGGTTTTGGTGACCATTGCTCAATTAAGTCTACATTTACGAGATCACCACAAAAGTTTGTTCAGTAATTCTGGAGAAGTCGAGTCCAGTAAGTGAGGTACGGCCCGGCATGTCACAGAAAGAACTGCCCAAAACAACGTAGTGGCAAGGATGGTAAAGCCTTACTTCATGGTGGTTCGAAAACACAAAAGTGTCAATTTTTTACATTTAAGTGACAAACTTCAAAACTTTAATCATGTCTAATGATAACTTAGCAAGAAAAAAAGTTTTTAATGAGAAAGCTTAATGTGATATAAATAGAAACAAGGTCACCATGGCGTCGATGTTATAACATCGATGGTCAAGGGAGCGAACTTGTCATTTCAATATTAAAATAACCAAAAGTCTTATTTCTAAACAACTTGCACGATGAAGATAAAAATAGCTTAAGAAAACTTAAAGAAAGGCTGAAGATAAAAGGTTGCCTCTACTTAACAGCACTCTTGCCACAGTCTCGTCAAGCAAAGGACACGAGACTGTCTTCTAGATGCATGTGCGGCACGCATGCACACACACGCACACGTACTTCTGCTGGCAGGGCTGCAGGACGACTTTGGTATGACAGATGCTCACTGTATGTGCGTCTCTGTCGCCGAGTCCTTTCCCCCTGTGGGGTCAGAGGTTAGAAACGAAGCAAAAGCAGAGACGGTGTCGCCCAGTCTGAATTCACTTGCAGGCTGGTGTTGCTTTGTCCTCACTGCGTCTTTGCTATGAGCAAAAAAACACTTAGCTGCAGGGTTTGTTACACGTATCGAGGCTGTTGTCATGTTTTTTCTCTTTCTCTCGCACTTCATTCCGTCTCCCCACTTCTCGATCTTTCTTTCAACCTTCTGTTTTCTTCTCCTGCTTATCGTTTTTCCCATACTGTCACGTGTTGGGGTCTGGTGGGTCAAGGAGATTACACCCTAGATTCCAGGTGTGATCCATCCTCGACTCTCCGGCCCTAATTACGGTCTATTATTCCTTGTTCAAGCCGCCATCTAGCCGCTCACGTCATCACCAGCCCAGGTGCGGTCCCTGTTCACCCTTATGATCGGGGGTGATGGCCCTAGAAGCAAGGGGCAAGGTGTTACTTACCCTAGGGCAGCTGGGGAGCGACTAGTGCAGGTGTCAGGCTGACCAGGTGTGCTTTAGTTTGTTCAGGGAAGGATTACGTAGCTGGAGGAATCCCGTGACGCGTAGTATCGAGCATCAAGGGCTTTGATGTAGCCGATGGGTGTAAACGACCAGGAAGGGGAGGGGGTAGGTGTTTCCACACTAGGTGTCCACTTAGGGCCGTTTTCTACTAGTTGACATGAGATGTGGCTTCTGCTGTCTCTGGCCTGATTGGTTGATACATGTAACCGCCTTGTTGACCACGTGCGTGTAAATGAAAGAATCTATGGACGAAAGTGAGAATAAAAGGACTGGTTTAGACCGTCAAATCATCTTCTGCCCAAACATCCTGTGAGAGGACGTCTTATGCCCAGAAAAACCCTGTGAGAGGACATGTTCAGCGAAATCTACAGCGAGGGCTTCGTTAGCCTGAACTCCTGTGAAGAAGAGTTGCTGTGGTGAGACGTACGTGTCTTGTGGTACAAGTCTGCTGAAGGCTGAAGGATTCAGCTGCAGAATTGAGGTGTCTCGTTCTGCTAGACGCGTGGAAGTCTAGCAGCGACAGCACGTGGCTTGAGTAGACCAGTTGCATAGCGCCAGGGAGTCTGTGAGGTTGTTGGATACCTCCAGACTGGTGTATGAGACTCTAGCAACACGTGTTCCTCTGCTGTGGAAAACCTCTAAGCTGACCGGGCGGGAGAGAACTGCAGAACGTAAAGGAGGGAGACCGAAGACCGCGGACCGTCTGAAGCAGGGGGGCGAAGGTCCAGCCTTACAAAGAGGCTGTCTGTAACCGAGCTCTTGGGGTGAGCTCAAGGGGCTATGTGTCAGCCTTTGGAAAACGTCATATCCTCTGTGGCGTGTGTGATCGTCAGCATCGAAGTCTGCTGTTACGTGGAGGTGTTCAAGAGGTCTTCAGGGTATCTACTGGAATATATCCAAGGAAGGAGCGCTCCAGCGTACAGACTATCGTGCGGACTGTAAGAAGCATTCGGGAACGAGTGTTGTGTTCTGTGAGTGTTGGTTATCACGTGGTCATTCTGTTTCTCCTAAGCAAAGGCGGGATTAAGGTACGTGGTTTGTCATTGTGTTTAATGGCGAGGCGGGTGATGTAGGGTGGTAGTGGATGTTATTGTAGACTAGCTCAAACAGAAGGCAATAGCGGGACCCTTAGAGTTGAAACGAGTTGTAACATATATTGTCTTGATTGTAAATACTCGCTGTTTCTATCAACAATACATTCTTCTATTTTGTGTTCACTGTATTACAGTCTTTTGTTGTTCTTTATGGGAGACTGTAGGTGGTGGGGGCTCGGCCATATGATTGCGAAATCATATTAATTAATCTTAGTAATACAGTGATAGTTCCACCTACGCATATGTCACCCTCTTGTCGGTGGTCGTGAGAGCGAGCAGAGCAGACGACCCGTCGAGAGCAAAAGAAATCTCCCTAGTTGTGACACATACCACCATCGCTTCCTAGCCCAGGCCTCAAATGGACAGCTATTTTATCCGCCATGGCAAGTGCAACAAAAAATACAGTGCAAACTATTTTCTCTCTCCAGATGAATTCGTACTGGTATTCGGTCCCACTAAAGACAAGCATTCGTTAAAAACAACGGAAGGACGGACGGACGGACGGATGAACGGACGGATGGAAGTCGAGAATATCTAGTAAAACTGAAGCGCGGATAGCGATGGAGACGTGAGGTACAAAAACCAGAAACGAGGACTGGGTGTGTGAAGGGAGAGCAAACGGGAACAAAATAGAGAATAGGATTACTTTCTCTTTACAAACTCTAAGATGCGATCTCTGACTTCAGGCATCCCATAGGTCAGCGGCGTTCGACCCGTCTTGTCTTTGGCGTCCACAAAGGCACCCGCACTGATTAGCATGTTTGCAATCTGTACCCGACACGTTGCCTCTATTGCAGCGTCGTCACTCTGCAACGGGCACAACACGTACATGCACGCACGCACGCACGCACGCACGCACGCACGCACGCACGCACGCACGCACACACATTTTGTATCAGTTTCTGTTTAACGCTCGTTTTCCTATCCTCGAAATTCTACCGATAAAACATCGAGTTTCTCAAAAAATTACCCTCGCCCAATCTTGACTTCAAACAAGTTTGCCAAAAGCAAAACATTAAGTCATTTTACAGTCCCTTTTATCACTCTCCAGATTTTAGCCCTCTACTCTAGATTTCGTCTGAACAACAATAAAAAAACCCAAACAAAGGAAAATAATATCCAAAAGACACATGCATAAACACACCCATGTACAGACACACTGCTAGAAAGATACCTTTCCATAGCCCTTTATATGACAGCCGATGGCTAAATGCAGCGGTGTGTGTTCGTTCTCATTTAATACATTCACATCGGATCCTGGTGGCAAACAAAAAAAAAAAAAAAAAAAACCAAGGGGCTTGGGAAGCAGTGACAATGACCAAGACGACTGGATAGTCTCAGGATTCAGAGTATATACTGTCCTCAACCTTTCGTGGCTATACCGCTTTTTTTCTTTACAGTACATAAACCACTATTATTTCCTTCAAAACTCTTTAAATCTACCAGGAGATAAACTACTATAAAACCACACTATTTTGTGTTAATCTAACCTTCTTTACTTAGTTACAGCACTGTTTATTTTAACACAGTGGCATGTCTGGCTGCCTAGTGAAAAAAGACAAGGAAACAAGTACATTTAATCCGGCCAGTGACAAACTTCACAGCAGTTTTATATAAAGCAGGCGTTTACACGTCTTTCCACCTGCCGCGTATCTTCAAGAATGTGTCGGATGTGAAACATTCGAGTGTAAGTAAGAAGACTTCTGTCGTCTTTTAAAGAAGGCGACTGGGCAAAACAGGTATGGGAAAGGTGTGTGTATCTGTGTCCAAGGGAGGCAGCTTCCAAAGATATACACTATCCACCACCTGAGATAGAAATGAGTTGAAGGTGTTAATTGTAAAATTTTACCCCGGCACCATTCCCATTGGGAACCACAAACTTCCGTACACAGCCGTCTTCGAAGACCATTCAAAACAGAGCTGTGACCATACACACATTCCCAGCAGTCGATACCACGTGACGCTCCTGCAAGTTACACAGTCGTGTTTGCTCCCAGAAGGACTGATATGAACTGTTCCTAATGTGTACGCACCTTTTTTCATTGATTTTTTAAAAGGAAGGGCTGTCTTTGGTCTTTAGGAAGACTCTGGTCCAGCTCCACACAACACCTTACGAGAAGGCAAGGACTTTTTGTCTCTTTCGTAGCCATTTGGTTGGCGATAACAAAAACAACAAAGATGCTGGTGAAGAGATGGGGACTTTCCTCGTGACATCCTAGATGGTACTGGTGCAACTGCACCTGTAGCTGCCCGTTGACGCATTTTGTACTTACCAAGCTCCAGCAGCGCCTCCACCGTGGTAAACTTAGCCCGCTGGCACGCCACGTGAAGAGCTGTAGCATTATGCGCGTCTCTGGCGTTCACGTTAGCTCCACCCTAAAAAAAACAAGGTCGACAGAAAGAGCATTCATCACGCATTATCTGCATTATCTGCATTATCGCGATGACTTCTGAGCTTGGGATTTTTTTTTTTTTTTTTTGCTTCTATGAGTAACACGATTATTTCGTTTCTTTCAAACGACAACCCCAACAAAGTACTGGCAGCGCTAGACACAACCGTATGCTGACGTATGCAATCAAGGGAGCCTACCCTTGTTCTTGTTTGATTATATTGTGCACCCTGAGGATTTCATGTATTTGTCCTATGTTGTGTTTGTGTCGAATCCCAGTTGTTAGTTTACGCTTAGTGAGCGAGCTGACGATATAAATTAGGGATTCGCTGTATGCACACGTGGTACACCAGGGGCTAGCCGTGTGAAGACTAGGGTCGTTTAAAAGAAAGGGATGGCAGATCTTTTTGAAGATCTGCCACGTTCCTTACTTTCGACTCTCTGATTTTAGTGTTTTTTTTAATGAACCCCGAATAAAGAGATAATGCTGCGATTTAGACCATACTTTTTTTTCGCAATTATCACAATATTATTTCGTAGTTATCACAACTTCGAAAAGATTATGGTCTAAAGAAGAAATTGGTGCAAGAAAACATTCATCTACAGCTAGATGAAAGTCTTCGTCTCTGCTGTCGTCAGTTGCTTAATATTATGGGAGTGGGAAGCTTAATATTTATGGAAGAGGAGAGCTCACATTAATGACCAAAAGCCGTGCACACTCCACGTGATCGTTTCCAGCGGCGAGGTGAAGGGCTGTGGAATGTCCATTTCTCATTCTCTCCACTCCGCTTCTGTCTTTTTCCAGAATGAGTTCCACAGCACTGTGGAAAATATTATACTTTAAAAGGTATTATGCTTATAAAATATAAAGAAAATATTTAATTTTGAAAGGAAACACAAGTGATTATGGTGCTCATTCTGTTACGGTAATAAGCTTCGGCAGCTAGGATTAATAAACACAATAAATAAAATAAATCGAGAAATTAAGAAACGTCTGAGAATGTTGATGACGTGTTCTGATTACTTATGGACAGATTTTTCTGTTTAAACAAAGGAAAAGAAATTAAGGACGCGATTTGCTTTTTTTTTTTTGCACGCTTCGCTGAGCAAACCACTTCGACATACTCAAATGTCATAATCACACTATGTGACGAATCTAGTTCACGGTCTTTGTCATCTGTCCATCCACTGTCGACGCGAAGTTTCACGCAGTTGGATTCTTTGCGTGACGACAAAATTGTGGCGTCACGATCTGTTTCGATGACGAAATCCCCACATGACAGCAAAGGCCGTGTCATCAGTTCGAGGACACACGCGGACTGTGCCTTCCGGCGCGAGAGCTAAGTCACATGCATTGTGTTGGCGTGGGCGTTGTGATCTGGCATTTGTGGTCGATTTCAACATACCATTGATTCAGAACATTCACATCAACATAATCGTCCTCATCTCCATTAGTTACTCGTTAATTTTTATTGTGAGTTAATTAAATGTGGGTATTTTCACACGGTCAGCTTTTTGTTGAAAAAGCATGTGCATCTCGTGTGTGTTAGTCACGTTTGTAGGCTTCTACCTGTTGCACTCTACTTCGCTGAAAGTGCGCAGACGCACATCCAGGTGCAGATCACAACAAAAACGTTACATACTTAACGGACCAAACTGTTCCCCTGTTCTCCGAACTACATGATAGACAAGTATTAACTGATACACATATCCAGCTTCGGCGAACTAAAGCTTTCATATTCTGGTCCAGAAAGAGCACTATGTCAATGACGCTGCATTACTAATCATGAATTATTCGGATTCCTGGATTCAGTGTCAACACTGCTGCCTAAAGGATAATGTTAGAAAAAGACGTACCGCGGCCGGTCCAAACCGCAAGCCAGATGAAGGGCATTGAAGCCACGTTGATCAGGTGTATTAAGATCCAGGTGAGGTACGGTAAGCAGTGTTTCCACTATGTCATATTTCTTCAGCTCTATCGCCAAGTGCAGGGCTGTTCCATACGCCGGAATCTGCACAAACTCCAGCTGTCATCATCATCATCATCATCATCATCATCATCATCATCATCATCATCATCATCATCATCATCATCATCATCATCATCATCATCATCATCATCATCATCATGACGTCATGATGCAGCATATCGCCACGTGACCACGCTGACGTGTGCCATAAGTTTGACGTGGTGACGTGACGGTGTATCTATATATAGGGAGGAACCGCCAGGTGTGCTAGCTGGTGCACCAGGTGTCTGGCTGGGCAGCGAATGGACGGAGCGGGCGGGTGTTGGTGATCTTGCCAGACAGTGTCCTAGTGTGACCCTGCTGGTCACGTGCTGTCGTGGACCGACGCTCATAGTCCAAGACGGGTAGCTCCCATAACCGGGGCATGGGGGTCCAACGGTGGTATCTGTGTATGCAGTCCGGTTACATGATGCCACCGGTCAGGGGTGGAGGCGGCCATTGTCAGTCGCGGCCAGCAGCTGTGTCTTGTCTAGCAAATCTTGCTATCACGCTATCTTGCTATCGAGCTCTCTTGTTAGACAAGAAATCTTGTTATCAAGTAATTTCGGTATCTTGGTAGACTTGGTAACATGACTATATCTTACTGGACAAGTCACAGACGCTATGGCATTGTCCTGCACGAAAACCAACGGCACTGTTTCAGCAGACAACTGTGGCACCAGTTTTTGTCAAGCGATAAGCCTCGGCCTCCCCGTGGCGCTTGATGGACATCCACTTAAAGGAAAGAATTTGCTCCTTTAAGGGATGACTGACAGAGGCTTTAAAACAAATCAACCAATCAATCAATCAACCAGTCATGCAGCTTTAACACCGGCTCACTCTGACCTCTCAAACACAATCAGAGCAGACCTGCAGGTTTGGCCCGGTTTACTCCCAGTGAGTCCGTTTGGGGACCTAACAACAAAGTATCAAATACTCCTGATCAGATGTATTGAGGCCAGCGTATGTGAGTAAAAGTGTGAAAAAGAAGAGAAGGGAGTAAAGGAAAAAAAGGAGAAAAGAAATAACAGAAAGAAGAAAGAAAGAAGACAAGACAAGAGAAAGACAATGAGTGTGGCTTAAGAAGTTTCAGTATTTTAGTCTTTCTGGGGAGTTTTCCTCCCCAGATTAGTTAGTGTAGGCCTTCATATGTTTCAGGCTGTTATGGTTACATCTTTTATCTGTTCGAGCAGCGAAAGGTTTAACAATATGTGTGATAATATGAAACCTGTGACATCCGATATTGCCGAACAGAAAACCCAATATTCTTGATGTTGTCTTTTGCTTGACTTTCGCAACAAAAATTGTAAGGTGGTCTCCAAGGATAATAGTAGGGGTTAGAGACGTCCCTTTATCTCCCCTTTTTTAAAAAAATATTTGGTAAGGGAGACAACTTTTCATGAGTGGTTGTAGAGGGTCCAAGCGACGAACGACGAAAAGAAGTTTCAGGCATCTCAGGGGGCAAAGAAATCGATACAAATAAGGGAAGCAGGGAAGGTCTCGACACTGTTTCCCCGGAGCTATAGAAGAGGTGCCAAGATCATAGGCCAGCCGAGAAAGATAAACGCTTACCTGATGATGCTTGTTGGACTAAGTGTTAGCAACTTATAGGTAACTTTGGATATACTACCTGTGAAACATAATAAGTCTGTGTGAGACTTTGAATCTCTAGTAGAAGATACGTTGATAGATTTTAACATCCTCTGTGGTGAATTACTCGAGATAGTGGAAAAGTACGTTGTTAGGACTGTGTGTGTGAGACGAGATTCTTAGATGAAAGACGCGAACTTGTGTAAAGGAAGAAAACGTGGTTAGTTGTGTAATT
>SMGT01000033.1:0-23373 GCA_004794575.1 Lanistes nyassanus | reverse complement strand
AATAGAAGATCTGCCACGCTCCTTACTTTCGATTCTCTCTTTGCTACGTGTATGGGTACGGTAGGCTCCCTTGTTTGCATACGTCAGCATACGGGTATGTCTAGCGCTGCCAGTACCTTGTTGGGATTGTCCATGGACGATTTTATAGCGCTCTGTTCTCATTTGTTCTTTGTTAATTATATTGTGCACCTTGAGAATTCCATGTATTTGTCCTATGTTGTGTTTGTCTTGGATCCCAGTCGTCAACCTACGCTTAGTGAGCGAGTTGACGATATAAAATAGGGATCCGCTGTATGCACACGTTGTACACCGAGGGTTAGCCGTGTGAAGACTAGGGTCGTTTAAAAGAAAGGGGCGGCAGATCTTTTTTAAAATAGAAGATCTGCCACGCTCCTTACTTTCGATTCTCTCTTTGCTACGTGTATGGGTACGGTAGGCTCCCTTGTTTGCATACGTCAGCATACGGGTATGTCTAGCGCTGCCAGTACCTTGTTGGGATTGTCCATATATATGTTGAAATATATCTCTTTGTTTAATAAAAGTGTTTATTCGGTTTTCATAAACTTCCCCATATGAACATTTTATACATAACCAACAACAGATATGAGGTTTAAAAAAGCGTAACAAATACAAACAATCAGCACATCAAACAATCTGGTTTCTACTTTCTAGACTTTGTTGTGTAAACAGAGACTTTAAACCGTAGCTTCCCACCAAAATTTCTAATCAACAGCTTGTCGGGAATAGTCCGAGGTTTCTTTGGCACGTTATATAGTCAAACAGTGAGAGAAGAGCCCTAAAATGAGGAACAACCTATTCTGCACTTTCAAGATCCTTTCTTTTCTTGGCAGCGTGCCCCAAATGCACCTTATTGTACAGAAGAGTTCAGATATTATATAGACAGCTTTGAAAATCTGGGGAAGGTAGGAGAAGAAATTTTGTGCTTTGTTTACATTTTTCACCCAGCACGCGTGGTTTTTTTATAATAGCACGTCGCTGTATAATGTTGATCTATATAAACTTATAGAAATTGTTGATATAATAAAATTATTAGTTTCTGTATTTAGCTCAACAGATACAATTTTAAATATGCCACCAGCATCATTTCTCTTATTTTATGAAATAACAGTTTATGTTGCTAAAAGAGATGTGACAGGGCCGGAAAGGGGTGGGGTGCATACCCCTGAAAAAATCATAAGAGAGAGGGAAATGATGGGGGGGGGGGGTGGGAGACTGGACAATTTCAATAACTTGAATATCCAAGACAGTTTAACTGTTGCATTTATATGTATCGACGTCACTGACGGTTTTACCACTGTACTGGTGAGTTTGTGGTTGAAATTGTGCTGAACTTAATGGGAATTTGTGCGATGCACATAGATCCATATCGACTTATAGCTAGTAACAGATTCAGTAGGTAAGCACACAATCGCACAACGCAACACGGACCATAGAGACAACACGTACGTGTACACCATGATCTAGAGTTACCTACCTTCAGACGAGGATCCCAGAGAGCTGAGAGAAATCTCTCCGTCCACGTCTACCCGTACCCGTATCAATATTTGTACTGAACGCTATCTGCATACGTTTGACGCACCCCTATTGCCCGCAGGTTCTGAGGCTATTGAGGGCGAACGTCCTGTGAGATGAAAGCAAATAACTTTATACACGGCCAGTGTTTCTCACCTTGTGAATGGTTCTGCCTTCAACGTGTTCATAAAATAGAGTCTCAAACAAGATGGGTTTGTCGAGCAAGAGAGACGTGCCACTGCGACAGCCAAGATGAAGAACATACAGCATAGACGAAATGTTCTCTCTCCATTTATGTACCTTTCAGAAGTGCCCGTGGGAGCTTGTTCTCCAGTAAAATGTGTGAGCGAATATATATGTCTGGAAAGGAGATAACAACGGTCTCGTAACCCGTCACCTGTCGTGTGCCTCTGTAGTACTTTCCACGCCATATTTCATGGGCTAGACAATCTGAACTGACAGAGCAGCCTCTACAGTTGGCTCAATCCTGAGATCAGTCGCCTGCACGCTCCTACCAAACCCTGTCACTTTTGCGATACAAGAAGTCTCCGTGAAGTGGGGTGGGTGCACGTACCTCCCAACGAAAGTCTCAATCATTAATTCTGTGCTGTCCTTCCGGATGGGTGGTAGCAGTCCTTTGTTCGAAACCCATCATCCGAAGAAAAATATTTCGGATCTCAGCAGTCTTACTTCCGTTCCAGGTTCTCATAACGGGCTCCACATTATTATGCGGTTCGTTGGCTGATTCTAGCAGAAACTGAAAGTGTCAGCGCTGTTCGGAAGTCTATCTGGCTTAATGTTTTTCCTCAGCATCAGTCAGTTCAAATGCAAGATTAAGTCGAATGAAAAAAAAAGTAGCTATTAGCTGATCCTGCAACCAGCAACAAACAATTATTTCATCGGATGTCGATCGACCTACGAAAATCTCGACCATCTTAACGAGACAGCATCGTAGGTCTCAATCTGCCTCTGTACAGAAGATTGGATACAGTGTTTATGAAGCTGAATCTTTGTTCAGAAAAACTAAATAAATTGATGATCTTCAACACTTTTTCTTTCATTGACACAATCAAGCGTGAATGCGGCCTAAGAAGCGTCTTGTTTTGTACACGAACAGTAAAAGTTGTCCAGTGGCGTCACTCAGAAAAGTTGATCCTTTTCCTTTTACGCTTGCCTTCGGAGCTTGCACTACAGTTCAGTTTTTAAGTTGCGATATGCAGCTGGTGAGTCCTATGTTTTATATACTTTAACAGCTGCACGGCAGGTATATTTCGGCACTGTAAAGGCTAGAGACTTACTGGTGGCTTCACGGTTAGCTTGCCAGTGAAATGTTAGTCTTTCCAGCACCTGCGTGTCTTAAAACGAGACTAGGGATCCGAGACCAACTTAGGGTCTGAATTTTATCTTTTTCTCTGCTCGCATTGTTCAAGCCCCTGGGTGTTCCTTCACTGGCTCTTAATTTCTAAACATCTCTCTCCTCCCTCTCCTTCTTCACTCTTCTCTCGTTCCCGCCGTGTGTAATATCCAGAAGAATATGTCTCCCTGCCTGCCTGTCTGCTTAGCCCTAGCAATAATTGGTGGGCCGTATGAATACCTCTGATGAATGGACACCAAACCCGTGACTAGTGCTTTTTTATGCCGTGAAAAAAAATGGGGAGGCGTTCAGTCTTATGAATCGTGTACAAAGCCGGCCATCGAAGATGAATTGCCTTTCGCTTACCGCTAGAATTGAGCTGTGCGTGTGCTTTGTGTGTTTAATGCTTTGCCCAAAATACGGAAAAGCCTGCACAGGACTTCCAGTCTTTTGACAAGTCGCCATGGTACCGGATCTCATTTCTCTAAGTAAAAGGCAATTCAGGTAGTTTGTGTGTGATTCTGCATGGGCTCCCCCCCCCCCCTTTGCTTGGGAAGGAAATTGGGAAAAAGGAATTCAAAGTAGTATATTAGCACGGTATTTTATAGATAGTGAATGTGAAATGTTATTGTTTATGAATGAAACTATTGATAGCAGCGTTGTAACACTCTGCTTTGATGGAATTCAAAATTTTCTGTGAAATTCTGTGTAAGTGTTGACGTGCGTGCATGCGTGCGTGCGCGGGTGCGTACGTGCGTGTGTAACAAAAAGGAGTTCTTCTAAGCGGGATATGGAATTCGAATTCGAAGTGGACCGAAAAATAGATTCCTCAGTCGTCTGTGAGTGATCCAAGACCCCCTAATCTTTTATCGAGGAGACAAAAAAGTCGTCTATGGCAAAACCATTCTTTCTGCCGAGCTCACCGTTCCCCGCCCTCTGTATGACTTTCGGTTTTTCCAGTTTCGATTATGATCTGATTAGACAGAGATAAAAGTTTATAGTAAGTTAATAGGACTGGGCTGAGTAGAGTCAGTGGTCTAGCTGATCGAGTAATGTAGTCACTGTCTTCTGTATCTTTCTGTTCAGACCATATAAGGAATATGGAATAGCGTCACGTGATCTTTCTGGCCAAAGTTAGGGCGCAAATAGATGTAGGCTACTGTCAGTGCTCAGAGGTGGATCGTGGTTCTCTTGGTGGTTGGCGGGGGGGCAAGAAAACGATGAAAGTCAGTATGCACCTGAGCGGCAGTAAGGACCGGTCGAATGTGACGTGGCCATTTCAAATTGCCGACAGAAAGCCGTGATATAACCTCCACCTCTCTCTCTCTCTCTCCATAATCCGCCCCTGGTAATCTCTGTCTTGCCGCGAGATTTGAAAAAAAAATGGCGCGTGTGGGCTTATGATATCCCGATGTCTAAACGCCAGTGGAATGTTGTAAATACCTTTCACCTGTCTTTTTTAAGTAAATGTAAATAAATAACTGTTTGTTGTGTTAAAGCGGTCTCTATCTTTCGTTGAATTGATTGAGGTAGTTGCAGGCTTTGAGCTAGAGGAGCTGGGAGTAAGTTTAGACAAATGAACCATAACTGTGTTTTTTTGAGATAACTTCTTAATTAACTTGATGCAGATAGCGATCAACTATCGGTGCAAAAGTCTTATTGGTCGCAGAATAAAAATTATTTTAGCGTGGTTCGTGCTGCGAGCCAGCGTTAAATCTGTGAAGCAGAGTATAATAATAACACCCCGCTGTCCCCAGAACTAATACAGGAGAAAGTGCCACATCACACGTAGTGCAGGCGATTTTTTATATTCTCGTTATTTTTTTCAGGAGTATAGTGGTGGCCTATAGCTGTTTCTTTTCTTTGGATTCTGCCCTTTGTTTCGCATATTTTTCGCAAAACTTAAACAAGTCAGTGAATCCATGTTTTTGAAGGAGGAAAATGTTATAGGTAAAAGTTGTCCGGTAACCTGTGTTAGATCGTAGGGGAGGAAGTATATGAGTCTATTGAGACCCCCACTTTTTGCGTGCCAGCATCGTGAGGGGTGGGGAGCATCTCCTCTCCCGATGGCTCTTACCTTCCCTGGGTAAAGTGTGCTGTGGGGTGCACGGGTATCGAACATGCACCTTTGGGTTCGAAGGCCAGAGCTAACTACTCGGCCATTCCTTCCCCTTTGACAGAGTAGAGAACGACAAAACCTTGCAAGGCTTTAATTAACCAGAGAAATGTGCGTCCCAATCTTGCAAATAAGTTTGCCCGCGGTTACGAAAGACCCCCCCCCCGCCCCCAGGCAAGAAAAGGGGACAACAGACACTTCTGCAGGAGTTGCGGTCGCAGGCCAACAAAACTTAATTTCATTGCTGTGATGTCTTGATTTAGATCATAGTCCATAATTAAAAGGCAAACTTTTCTTGTATGAGTTATTTTAATTAAATGCCTGGCTTCCTTGTCCAAAATGTTTGCTATTTGGGATATTAGCGAGGGGCGCTAGACGGGAAGGGTGAATGGAGCGCATAATTGTTCTTTTGTTTCTCGGACTTCACAATTAGATTCATCAAAGCCATAGAGACATAGAGCCGATGCTCTTTCATCGAGCCATTCAGGCGTCCTCTTGGGCTGTGACGAGTCGCACGACAAAGATGAAAGCATTTAGACTCGGCGCAGAGATTTCAGAAGGGAAAATCATAGCGAGCACCCTGGGTCAGTGCCCCTGACATCCGAAAAACACCACGCGCGGCGAAGCGCGCGCGTGTGAAATTCGCGCCAAACGGGTCTGCAATTTAGCAAACTGAGGTTCTATAAAGGATAACGTGTGGTAGCTAACATTTACGCGCACGAGTAAAAATACATTTCCGCTATGAAAACTCCTTTAGAGCGCCTCAACTTCCTGTAGCCTCAGGCGAGTAATGACGTCAATCGGAGTCTCAAATTTGTCAAATATGATGTTCAAAATAAGTTGCTAAAAGAGATTGTATAAGTTTTAGTTCTATATTATTATCATAATGTATTTATTGATCATATACGGAGGCGCCTTTTTATTAAAATATGTTTGGACGCTTTTCACAGTGCAGAAGCAGTGAAGTGGTCTCCCCTTATAAGGCGGGGTTTTGTGCCGGGCACCTCTATCCACTCCAGGCGCGCGGTTTCCACTTTCAACCGCCCGGACATCAGACCTCGGAGCACGTGGTTAGATAGTCTCAGTAGCTACAAAGTTTTGGGGTCTGTGGCGTAAGTCACAATCTACGGCAGACGGTTTAATCTAGTCACATACAGGTTAGAAACTTGAAAATGGAGATGATTGATTTGTCCGCACATCATTTCTCAGTTTCTGCTCCGTTTGAGGTAAGTTAAGTTTGTATTTCGTGCGTTATGCCGGTGCTTGTGGGCTGACTAAAAGATGAGCTTACCTAAAGAAAACTGTTCTCGGGGGTATAGTATTATATTTGTAGAAAAATACAGTTCCCCCTTTGGCTGTTCACGATACACTACGACTAGTATAGACTATAGTATCACGTGCTTCAAATCCCAGCGTCAGAGTCTAGTAATACTCGTACATATTATATTGATATAAGCTTTTTGGATTGGATTTGGAAACACTTTGGACTACACAAGCCAGGACTGGAGTAGTTACTGTTTAAACTTAGTTAAGTAAAAAGGAAAGTACCATGTTCAGTAAAATTTAAAGTACCCCCATAAATATGTAAATTTTAAAAGGTACTAATATCAAGAGTATATCATGGAAAGGATTAGTACTCACAAACTCAGTAGGCAAAAGATTTTTTAAAAATATTTTCAGTTATGGCAAATATTTCCTTACACGTCCAGGGAAAAAACTTAATAAAAAAAACTGTAAAAGTTGAATCAGTACAGACGATGCTTGTTGAAAAAATGAAATGCTGGTTCTTATTTAAAGAAGTGATTAAGATTCTTCTGAGAAGAGTAGAGAACAGTTTAATATATGTGCAGAATAAACTAAGAACCTGGTGGGGTTCTAAAAAAAATTCGATAGTTTGCACCAGTTTTCATATCAAAGAAATTTTTGGGAAAGGGGAAAACATAACTGGAGCCATATGCATGATAACTTATTAGCATACTAGACAGTTGTGATTTTTCAGGGGAAAAATATGGCATGTTCACGGTGCATAACGCACACAAATAGTGCAAGGCCCTGGTAGGAGATGGGTGCTGGAGATTTCGCCTTAATGCCTGATCGCCCCAAAAAATCTGTTCCATCACCCCAAGATCTTTTCACGATCTATATTATGCAAAGGAATCATTGTCTTCACATTTTTACCAAGTTGGATATCTTAAGCAGATGGCTAAATATGTGGTGCAAAATGGCAGTGGAACCCAAATAATGCAGCAGAATACGAATACGAAGCAGCAGAAACTTTGTTATAAAGAATAAGTTTTCCATTTGGTGGGGGTGGGTGGGTGCTGTCTTAAATAGTGTGATTCCTGCCATGTCAGAACTAAGGGGTGATCATGCACTGACCTTGGGCCAATAGGGAAAATCTGTGTGACACAACTGGTATTAAATACATATCTGCATGAGTTTCTTTAATTTAAACTCCACCCAACCCCACACATTAAAAATTAACATCGTTTAATAATGAAAATAACAGCATTTACTCATTATTTAAAAGTGATGGTAGTGTCTACAAAATACTTTAACATTGTTTATGTATATGCCTTTTTCCAGAAACTTTTCAGGTAACAAATTTTATGAAAAAAGTAAGGAAAGTCAAAGTACACATTAACTTGAAAAACTTTTACATGGTGCTTGTTTATAAACAGCACCCGATCAGTGGGAGGAAAACTTTTCAGATGGGTGGGAAATTTATGGCAATGTGCTGGGCTGTTGATAGGTCTGAAAATAAAATGGATTTTCCCACAATTTCCTTTCACTTTCAGGCCCAATTCATACTGAGCTAATGGGACTCTGCAATAAGACCTGCTGGGTCAACAAAGGAAATTATACATATACCACTGCACCAGTTAAAATGGCAGACTGGAAGCAGCATTTCCAATGTCATGTGATCGAAGGCATGCTTTTTCTGGCTGCCATGCAGTAGACAAGGGTACCGGTAAGTGAGAAATAAAAGTTAAAACTTGTCTGCTGGATATAATGAAATACCCAAGCATAAATTGTGTTTAAAATCGAAGGATTTGGCTGCCGTAAGCTGTACTGATATTTTTGGTCTTTCAAAGTTAGCTTACTGTTACGAACAACGCATTCCTGCAAAGAGATTTTTTAATTATATATATATGGGTGATTCTCTAAAACATTGCAGAAAAGTGTGACATGACAGCTAAAAAAAATTTTTGGTGATACACTCCATTTTTTTTTACGATTTAGAGACAGACTCTAGCCCTTCACTTCTGTGTAAACAGTTTTATATTTTAACAAACGGTTTTCCATGGCTGAGCTCTTAAAGTGCACAGAGCCATCACCTGAACGGTTGTTACGTATTAACCAAAGTGACCCTCTAGGGCTATGAAAATATCAATGTAATTCAAGCTAACACTTTTATAAAGTTAAACTTGAATACCTTTGAAGAGTTAGACAGGATTTAAGTGCAGAACATACATAGGCTACACAAGATATGGTAGTAATACTACCCTCCCTAAGTAGCGAACAAAAACTAAATAGATGAGTTTTCTACATAGCTGTGCCGTCAAGTTGAAAGAGGCCTGTCATGGCTGAAATATTTGTACTAGATGTAAACTCTGTTCAGGTTAAAGTCATGATGCTGTGGATGGAGAGACAAAAGTTCCAGCTGCAGTATATGGAAAAATGTAACGGTTGCAACATCGTAACCAATAAAACAAACAAGGTTGAATTTACAACAGAAATTATTTATTCAAAGCAAATTTGTGATAATTTATTGCAGAGTACACAACAAAAAAACCCACAAAGCAAAAAAAAAACCACAAAAAATTCAATGAAAATAATGCTGGCGTGAATCCGTCCTAGGAGCTGGGATGGGCGTCAGTGCGACTCTGGGACGTCTTAGTCCGGGTCCTCTACACATGGGGAAATAAAATACCTCCCTTGCTGTTTTAAAAATTTGACAGTACTCCTCCTGTTACTACTGTCAAAGCTGATCACCTGTGACAATCCCAATATATTCCTTACATTACAAAAATTTCCAATGTTATCAGTTTAAACCAGCACACAGACATGAATTACTATAGAATAGATTTATATAAAAAGCTGTCCATATTTTTATCCCCCGATTTCTACAATGAAAAATATTTTTGCAAGATAATTGCACACTGTTAAAGGGAAACATAACAGTAAATAGTTGTGACTGAGAATGGTTGTAAACAAGAGACCATGCACTTGTAATGGCTGTAGCACATTTACGCTTTCGTTCAAACAAATAAAAAACCAAGCACTATTTTAGCAGTAAACCAGGATTACATACTACCTACTGTGTTGAAAGTTTAAAAAAATTGCGACGCAAGAATACCGATGTAAGTGCTATAATTAAACACAAAAGCCTTGTAGTTGCAGCGCGAAATTTTCCACATGCATTGATTTTATGTGCTTCGATAACGGTAGTAACGATGTGTAATGGCCATTACACTTTTTTCTGTTGTATAATAACTTGATACATTTCGCGAAAACAATACATGTTCTACTTTTGATGTAATATATGGACATCACTTTACACAAAAATACTATTTTTTTTAAGGAAAAATTTTGACGTCTGCATTATGTCACAAATTGGTACCACATTTTCATGTAAAATGTCAAAGTGCACAA
Organism: Lanistes nyassanus; assembly: GCA_004794575.1. Classification (NCBI taxonomy): domain Eukaryota; kingdom Metazoa; phylum Mollusca; class Gastropoda; order Architaenioglossa; family Ampullariidae; genus Lanistes; species Lanistes nyassanus. The sequence goes on along the minus strand of SMGT01000033.1, from coordinate 13,714 downwards.
AAACTAAGTAATCAAATACAATTTGTTTTTAAAAAAATTTTCTATAGCCATTTTTAAGTAAACAAAATGCACTACAAAAACATTTGTGTGAAGTATATTTAGCACAATACTATATAAAAAAAAGTACCCCCTGGGAAGCAAGGTTTTAGAGAACCACCCATATATAAATCAACTTGGTACCCTAAATTGTTTTTTTAAAAAGACCTGGCTTCTGATTCTGTTCACAATGCTCGCCCCACTACTGTTCTGTAGCCAAACAGTTCTAATCTGCTACTGACTATAGACAAGTAGAGAGTATCAAGAACGTCCGGTTAAATTTTGCAAGCTAGCCGTTCATGTGGAGAATTGTTAAGCAACAGCAACTTGGTATTGATCTGACAAACAATTTAATTTTAGAAAAATTTGATTCTGGAACTCACAACAATGAATGTCAGCGTTTTTTTTCGGTGGGGGGGTGGGTTCTCTTATCTCTTATTATGCAGTGTTCTTGTAATGGCGGCCCCCAGCAAAGGACTTGATGTTTATACATATGTTTGGGGTTTCTAATCAGCCAATCGCAGTGCGTTAAATTTTCCTTCACAGATGTGTTCCAGCAAAACTCCCTACTGGTCTGTTATCTTTTGTGGAAGGGCATTGTTTCAGGGTGTATGCTGTTTTCAGACATACTCGTTATGTACTATACATAGGCAGCGTAACATGCATGTTTTTTTTCTTTGTAAAATTGCTTTTGGATATATTGGGGAATGGGGACGGTGAGAAACATTGTGAAACGATTCCAAAAATCAATTAAAAAATTCCTTGTTCCAGTGATGATGACTGTGTGAAGAGACCTGTATAGGAGATAAACCTATCACTTTTATTCACATGTAACCCTTTTTTTTTCTCTCAATAGGTAATTCTTCGCTTGTTGTGGAAGGCTCTATCATTCCTTTTCACACCCACTTCTTATGTGCTGCGCTGATCTTTTGCAAAGGACATATAAGATGACAGAACTTCAGAAGATTGAGATGGTGTAAAGGTGATTCAGCTGTTTACAGTTGTCTTCCATAGCCTGTAGTTATTGCCAAGAGCCTTTTTTGTTTTTAAACATGTTAGGGCTGTCTTTTAGGCTTCTTTAATTCACAGAATTGTGCCTATGCTTTTATAGCCCCCAGAAAACTGAAATGGTTGAGGAAAAATTGTAAGGGATTGAAGCAAGGATAATGCAAGACTTTTATGATTGTAAATTTGGACACAGTCCATTTTATGCACTGCTTTCCCGTTGATTGAATCTAAACTATCCATCTGCTTGGCAGAAGTTTCCTCAAAATTTTGTCAAGTAGATACTGAGGTATCTGTGCTGGTGTGCACGTGTATGCTATCAGGGTTTCCGATTTAAGCACAGTTGTAAGTTTTACATACAACAACTTGAAAATCACCTGGTAGGAATTTGAAAAAATGTGTACTTAAACCACATTTCTAGGTTGATCAAGCGTGAATTTTGGGCAGCCCAAGTACTTAACACCCATTACATAGTATAGAAGTTGCACTAAGCATCTTAGTTCCCTTTAAGGTGCGCACTTTCTTGTGCTTTTGTGAAAAATCTGGAAAAAATGCTGTAGTTCATGTTGTATGTTTCATAAATGTCATTTACATTTACTGTCAGGACTAGCACTGAACCGTACAATGAGAGTAGCATTGACTTGCCAACAAAAGTGCACATCTTCTAACTCCTTTAAAGAGAAGACCCTAAGCCTTCTTCAACAAAAGTGCACCTCCAGTCATTAATGTGGTTCAACACCACTATTCATTCTTTCAGTGCTTTCTGACTTTTTCACTTAGGTTGTCCTCCATTCTTTGTTGCAGGAGAAACCACATTGAAGTTGGACCGCAACAAAATGCAAACGATCTCAGCACCATCCGCCCACAAGTGTCTGCATGAATCATTTCTACCTATCAGTGTGAAACCAAGAATCAACTGATGAAGAGGTAACAAGGTTTTGTCTGCACAATTGAACTGCTGGGCAATGGTGAAATCTGCAGGCATGTTAAAACAGAAATGCCATTTGCATCGGAGGTTCACAGATGGCTATGACTAATGAAACTGCATTAGCATTCTCAGTCATAAAATGCGAAAATGTTTTATTTCTGCGCATTTAAATTTTATATTTTGTAAAACAAACCAACCTTTAATAGATTTTACTCCAAATTTGTTAATTTTGTTGATATTGCAATAACTTTTTTGATTGCATCCTGCTTAAAAGGAACAATCTGCATTATTGTAATCAGTTTGAAGATCGCAGATAGGAGACTGATTGTACGCTAGATTTATTGTACATGTAACCAGGACACAAGGTGTGCAATGCTGATATTGTTAAAAATGTGGCCTATAAAAAGCGCCAAGTTTTAGGATGTGACCGTCACTCTTTGACAGATTGAGGTTAGCCTGCTGTATTTTCTATGGGGCATTAATTCTTTTAACTGGGTGTATACTATCTAGTTCACATAAGACATTGTAGGCCCAATCAACCATTTGTAATGTTGCATTAAAACTCTCTGGACCTGCAGGCTAAAACCTATGTAGAGACCACATTGGTCTACATGTATTTTTTTTTAAATTACTGAAACACTACCACACTCACAGTAATATAGTTTGGAAAGATCTATTCTTCCACATCACAATGCAAACAATATTTTTATTTAGAAATATTATACTTACTATTTGGTGCCCCCGAAAAAACAAAAGAAGGTATGGCCCCTTTTACAAGGGCTAAAGGACAGAATTTTTGTATATGCAGGACTTCATGAACTGTAGACCGTTTATTTGGATGGACTACCCCTGTGATATGGACTTAGGCAAGCCCATTGCAGGCAGTAGCACTGTATAAAGTAGAACCACGAGAAGTGTCATGGCTTGTTGACACATTTTTGTGAACTTTATAGGAAAATCTTCCAGTCTGCTCCAGTTTTTCAAACTCCGTTTGCTAAGACATGGCTAGCCAATAAATATTGCCGCTTGCTTCAACGTTTAGTGCAATGTCTTTAACTCTTTGGAGCTAAGACCTATGTAGAAACCATAGAGGATGCCTAGGTTTACACATTTAAAAAAAATACTCCTTAAAAACTACCACACTCACAGTAATCATGTTTAGAAAGATCTATTCTTCTACATTCCAATGCAAACAACACTTTTAGTTAGAAATATTAAATAGTGCTTACTATTTGGTGCCAACTGTAGTCACTTTTTGCACACACAAAAAATTGAACCAAACGGTTTCACTGCTTGTACACTTCCCACAGGTAAATAAATCCAGTAATCAGCAGTATTCCACTTTGAATCTGTTGGTGAATGGTTCCACTTTGAATTGAAACATAATTCCACCCTTGAAGTTCACAAACTGTTCACATATCTGAATCCTCGGCAGTAACATCGCCACTTTGTTCAGAATGAGAATGAAATTGTGACACCCCCCCTCCCTCCGCTTCTCTATCTTGTGGAATTTCCTCTTCCACATCTGGGGAAGCAGAGAAGTCACTGTCACTTTCTTCGTGAACATCGGTGGTACTACTGTCGCTTTCCAGATCGTCTAAGGTGCTCAGGGCCACAGATAGATGAAAGGTTCTCTTCGCACATGTTGCCATTTTGAATGATGGAAGTAGACCAGCCAGCGACTGCACTTAACCTCGTTTGGCAAGCCGAAACTGTTTCCGAAACTCATTTAGACAGTGCAGGGGAAACAACTGATGATAGAGCTAATACAAAGTTTACTTCCCTTATACCGTTAAATTTGTCTCTGCAAATTTTTTAATCTGTCAGATGTTTTCAAGGTGCGTGGCACCTACGGTCAGTCGGCCGTCGCTTGAAATCCGGCTGTGGTGTCGTCAAAGAGTTAAGGTGAAACCGATGAGAATGAAATTTTGACCCCCCTCCCTCCACTTCTTTATTTGTGGAGTTTCCTCTTCCACATCTGTGGAAGCAGAGAAGTCACTGTCATCACTTTCTTCGTGAATATCGCTGTTACTGCTATCACTTTCCAGAGCGTCTAAGGCGCTCAGGGCCGCAGATAGATGAAAGGTCCTCTTCGCATGATTTGCCATTTTGAATGATGGAAGTAGACCGGCCAGCCGATGCACTTAACCACGTTTGGCAAGCCGAAAGTGCAGGGGGAAACAACCAATGCTAGAGCTTTACGGTAATACAAAATTAACTTCCCTTATACCGTTAAATCCGTCGAAAGTTTGCAAGCCGCGCAGACTAAACGGTCCTTAGGCCATCACTAGAAAGATGGCTGCGACAGGTTCAAAGAGTTAACATTGTTGAATTGAATTTGTGTTTACAACAAAACATTTACCCCAGTTCTAGGCAAACAATTTTATGTTAAATGTGCATCTGTGTTCCAGTTAATGTCAGTATTTGCAATAGACAATCAAGATTTTACCCAAAGTTTGTTCATGACCCTAACAAGTTCTGCTCTACCTTCATTGAACACCCCAACCACTCTTCCTACTGCAGCTTCTACCCTTCCCTTCCCTTCCCCATGAAGACTGTTTTGAGACATCTAAGCCAGATCTGTGAGTTCAAGCATTCCTTGCTGTTTTGTGTCCTGCCATGCACCATTCTTTGCAGTAGACTTTCATCTGACATCCTCTCCTAGACAGGTAGTAATTTTTCTGCGACTTCCTTGCTCAGAAACGTGTGTGGGATGATCTGTGTCTAGGTCTTCACGAGCTGCCACTGCCCTCTCGTAAAAACACCAACTCTCTGGACATCTCTAGTGAACGTGTTGCTCATCAGTGGAAATGCTATGATAGAAAGTGGCCCATACTGCAGCTCTCATTTTTTTCCACACTATCAAGGTTATCCATAATAGCTCCCCGGTAGTAATTCTGTAGGTCGTCACACTTTTTATCTGACAGCCTACCTAAGCCATGCCCCTCCTAATCTCTGACAACTTTCTAAGAGCTGTGCCTATGCGCTTGTGTGAATGGTTCACACATTCCAGTTTCCTAATCTCAACACTGCCATAAGGGGCCATGTCTCGCACAGCATTATATGCTGCTGAATTGCTGTCAGACAGAATCTCAACATATCTAAAGTTCTGAGATTCCTTGATCTTGCAAGCATGGCAATATTTAGAAAAAATTTCATAATCTATACAAGACCAGTAAGAACATCTATACAGACCCCAACCCCATACAAACCCCATCAAAGAAACACTTATCTTAACAGTTGGAGTTTCATCACAGTCCATGGCCTCCTGCAGGTCTGAATCGGATTCAGCGTAGGCCTTACGGATAGGAGCAGTGCATGCTCTAAAGTGTCAGCAGCAGATTCAATTTCAGCAGCTGAAAAGGGAAATAATGAGCCCTCAATAATTGAAAAGAGGCTGAATTTACTGTATAATATAGAAATATTACTCATCTGGTTTGTGTTCTGTTTAAAATTTCAAAAATACTATCAACAAAAAACTGTCGGAAATAATTGCCCCTGCAGAGACATTGCAATATGTCAGCTACAGAAAACGTCTTGCTTAACTCGCTCTCACCGATCTTCGAAAAATTATAATTAATAAAGAACAAACGAGGACTGAGCACTAAAAATCATCAAATGATAACCCCAACAAAGTACTGGCAACGCTCAACACATCTGTATGCTGATGTATATGACCAACGGAGGAATGTGGCAGAAAAAGCAGAGAGTATCAGCTGCCATGCCTCCAGCTTCTGTGACGGTCTTAGGGGGGGCCTGATGGATTTTTGCCCCCCATTCCCTCCACTTCTCCAGCAGTAAGGCATCTACCATGCGCTGAACTTGCTGCCGTGGTATCATGTTTCCTCAGGCTTCATCCAGGGGATCTGCTCTTCTCCCACCTGGTATGGTCTTTGTTTACAATGAAGGATTTTCCTCTCCCTTGCCAGTAGAAACATGCACTCTTTTTGGCGTTGAGCAACATGCTAGTTTTTTTCACAGAAGTCTTGCGGTCCTTTGCCCACCTCTTTTGCAGCATGGCACACCGTTGCCTTCGGCTGCGCTCATTCACAGCTTTAACACGCTTGCCAGCTGCTCTCCTGGCAACATGCTTCTCTTGCCGGTGGGTGGGGGGGGGTTAGAGCTGGTCCAGATGCTGGCAGGGTGTCGGAAGATGGGCTCAACCGCTGCCTCCTCCTGTCCCCTCTCACGGCTCAGAGCAAAGGGACGGATTGCCTCTAACACCTCCATGCCGTGTTCGCTCTTGAGCTCTTTCTTCGTACTCTCATACCAGCCTTCCCTCGGGTCTGCGGAATGATCAGCGAGGTCGCTGGTTTCCTCTCCGTCTGTCTCATTCTCATTCTCATTCCTTTTCTCACTCCATCCTACTGCCTTGATGGCACTGGGGGCAGTCACTTGTCGCCCTGTAACGCTCATGATGTTTTCTCCTGAATGCCCGTCTTTTTCTCATCCTGGCCACCTCCTAGGGCTCGATGGTGTAGCCCTTCTTCCGAAGGTGGTCTGCCGCTTCGATATAAACTCATTCGTACCGGCTACCTCCTAGCCCATGACTTATGAAAAACTAATGTTATCTGGTTTCTGGAACTTTATTCTTTAAATTTATAAATCCTCTGACACCAACACAACTGAAGTAAACAAAGTTTTTTCTATGCTAGGTCACCACAAATGTATGTTCTTTACAAAAAGCAGCTCTTGCGGTCGTTTGCCCACCTCTTTTGCAGCATGGCATACCGCTGCCTCCAGCTGCTCTCTCTCCAAGATTTTACTCGTTTTCCACCTGCCATCCTGGCAGTGCGCTTGCCCTTCTCCTGAGGGGGGGGGGGTGGAGCAGGTCCAGATACCGTCAGGTCGTGGAAGACTGTTTTCCTTTCTCCATCGCATCCCACCTTCAGACGATCGCTGCTGCCCTCTCCTCTGGCCGTTTGAAAAGCCTCGGGTTCAGGCGTGCTCGCAGCCTGCCACCAGGCTGCAGGCCGGGGTGTTTGGGTGCCCACCCTGCGTACATTGTTGTTTGTTTCACTATCCATTGTACCGTGTGTCCTGAAGTATAGCAGGGTCAGGCGCCGCTTTTCCTGCACCTGGTTGGCTCAGAGGAATTAGCCTCTCCTCGCAGGAGCAAGACCAGCCCTCCAGGTGTACGCCTGGGAGCATTCGCGGCTGTCCGCGTGCATGGACAGTCGACCGGCAGGGCTACGAGAAGGCTGCTCCATCATCCGGCTCCACTCCCGGACTGATGCCCATTTCCTTTTCACACGCTGCTGAAAGTCAACCGGAGCTGGCCTACTTCGGCTTTCACTCCGAGGTCTTGGGCAAGATCTCGTATGTGTTCGTCCGGTGAAAGCAGCAGTTGGCGGATGGTTTATAATTGATTGTAGGGCACTGTTCTTTCCAAGCTCAGAATGCCCAGGCCACCATACTCACTGACGTGTGAAACAGGTGATCCGTCGTACACTCCGGTAGGTGGAGTGCTCTCTTCACCCACCTCCTCGCCACCCGCAGCTCTCCCAGACCAGCTGGATATGACATGTAGCTGGCTCTCATTCGAGCAGAGAGTACCAGCTGCCACGCCTCCAACTTCTGCAACGGTTTAGGGGGCTTGATGGATTTTTGCCCCCCATTTTCTCGCTTTCTCCAGCAGTGAGGCATCTACCATTCCCTTCCACACGCTGAATTTGCTGCCGAGGTAGCATGTTGTATCCTCGGGCTTCATCCAGGGAATTTGCTCTTGTCCCACCTGGTATGGTTTCACAATGAATGTTTTCCCTCTATCTTGCCGGTAGAAACATGCGCTTTTTTTGGCGTTGAGCAACATGCTAGTTTTTTCACAGAAGTCTTGACAATATGCAGGTTCACTCTCATTCCTGCATCCAACCCTGATAGTATGGTCGTGTCATCAGCAAACCCCATTGTCGCCATCTTGTTGTTCCCTGCAACATACAAGCACCGACCGAGCTCAGCTGGCAGAAGAGTGGATCACGATGTTGAAAAGCACAGGACTTAGTGGACACCCCTGTTTGACCCCTCTGGAGATTGCTATGGCTGCTCCGCGGCCTGCCTTGGTCTCCACCACTGTCGAGGCGCCACTATACATATCCTGGATGGCTCTCTTAACAACATCGGGAACTCCCAACCGCTCCATGCCAGCGTCGATGTGCCGATGCGAGACAGTATCAAGGGCCTTAGCCAGGTCCGGAATCGCCACGCCTACGTCCCGTCCCGTGCTTGTCTGAGATTGCGTTCCCAAAGTTCCAAAAGTGCTGAACGAAGTATATGGTAATTTGGTTTTTCGATGGGTCAGACCAGGCCCACCTTCCTGCTGCCCTTCACTGCTATGTGCACTGTGGGAATCGTTGAATCTATCTTCTCTTATGAGCCATGTACTGTGAGAGATATCCCCCCACACAAGGACAGAGCAGACCCACTCGTGCGGTACAAGACTGGGGGTGCGTTTGCCCTTCATCTCATCAAGCAGGGTTAGCTTGGCCTCCCGCTCACAACTTGACCTTTAGGCCCATCGGGTCGTTTGCACTGCTCTCGACCCATTCGGACAATGGTGTATGTGGTGCGGCAGCCCCGTACTGTGCCGCACTCTGACGACTGCCACCCGTCGAATCACACCTTGCACTGGCTTTTGCCGGCATTCATGCAACGACCGTCACTCGCCAACTCCTATACCTTGCACTGGATTGTGCCGGTACTGAGCTTAGCACCCCGAGTAGGTGTCCGAACTCCCCTCAGTCCATGAAGTGGGCGAACAGCTTAATCGTCCCTCCCAGGGCTGACGGGAACACCGCCTTCCCTCTCGACCTCTGCGATGGTTTGAGGGGGGCCTGATGGATTTTTGCCCCCCATTCTTTCGCCTTTTCCAGCAGTGAGGCATCTGCCATGCCCTTCCACGGGCTGAATTTGCTGCCCAGGTAGCGTGTTGTTTCCTCGGGCTTCATCCAGGGGATTTGCTCTTCTCCCACCTGGTATGGTCTCACTTTGTTCACAGTGAATGTTTTTCCTCTACCTTGTCGGTAGAAGCATGCACTCTTTTTGGCGTTGAGCAGCATGCTAGTCTCTCCACAAAATTCGCCCGCAAGGAAGTGTCCCCACAGGACGACATAGGTGTTGGGGTACCGACCCTAGGTGTAAACGCTGGGGCGTCAGCCCTTCAGAATCTGAGTCAGTACAGACTTTACTTGTTACATTATGTTTGGGCTCACTCCTGTCGCTACGTCTACTTTTAGCATGTTTAGGTTTTGTAGCCTCCCGTCCTTCCTCTATGGTCACCTCCCCTATCGGAAGTAACACATTCCTATGCAGGGTACGCCTAGGCCCTCTCCTAGCCTCATCCTGCACCGTATACACAGGCAGGTCAGGTGCTTTTGATAAAACAACATAAACCTCCCGCTCCCACCGATCTGAAAGTTTTGATTCTACTGTGTCCTAACCTTCGTACGAGCACTCTATCACCTGGTTATCTACCCCAAACGCCAAATCCACAGGGAGCCGAGGATGACGTCCAAAGAACAGATAATAGGGACTGTAGCCAGTACTCTGGTGAGCACAACAGTTGTATGCGTGGTCGACGGAGCTAATGTTCTTCGCCAATCTACCTTCTGGTCATCTTCGAGACTTCTTAACATATTTATCAGGGTACGATTCCATCGTTCCACTGGGTTACCTGAGGGATGATATGGGGTTGTCCTGATCTTTTGGGTACCTGCCACTGTGCATAATTCTTTTATGAGGGTAGATTCAAAATCCCTACCCTGGTCTGAAAGGATCTTGGTAGCGAATCCGTACATGATAAAAAAGGAGTTCCACAAGGTTTTAGGTATGGTACGTGCAGACTGATCTGGCGTGCAAACTGCCACGCCAAACTTGGTGAAATGATCCATCACTAAGATTTTCTGTTTTTGACCTTTACACTCTATTGGCAGAAAGTCTATACACACCAACTCGAGGGGGTATGTGGTTATAATATTTACCATAGGGGCTTGTTGTGCGAGTGCACCCCTTCTAATACAGCGTGGGCACCGTTGGATCTTTCTTTCTAAATCTTTTGCCATGTACGGCCAAAAGAACCTTTGCCTCAGTTGTTGTATGGCGTTATCAAAATGAGTATGGAAGAAATCCTCATGGACGCCACTCAATGCCATGGGTCGATGCGAACGAGGGACAACTAATTGCCAGGTGATACCCGCATCTTTGTCTTCCACCTTTTGATACAACACTCCCTCTCTCATGTGCAGTCTTTTAAACTCATGACCGTATACTTTCATGTCTGGACTATCTGGCCTTGTCATGGTCAAGGGTTTACCCAACTCTTTCTGCTTAATGAGGGTGCGCAGTTCTACATCCCTAAGTTGTAATTTCCTCCACTCTGCGGTAGGGATTGGTTGGAAATCAGTGCCGATGGGGTCTAGTACGTCATCGTTTAATGCACTGGGATCCCTCAGTATGGCCTCCACAGCGGGATAAATGTCCCCATGTGTGGTCTCGTCTTTGCTCATCTGGTGACAAGTCACCGAACCCCGACGATGCCATGCAGTTGGCATACGGCACGAATAGTTTGACTATTAACCTCTACATCGTCACTTTTGTTCTCGCTCTCAAACTCAAGGGCTTTGTCAATCAAGAACTTGATGTTATCTAAGTCCTTTAGGTACCCCGGGTCATACTCTGGAGGGTCATGTGGCTGCCTTGACAGAGCATCAGCGTCAACATGGTTTGAGACTTTATTATACCTTAGCTCAAAATCATACAATGTCAGGGATGTCAGCCACCGATGACTCTTGGCATCTAACTTAGCATTTTTCAGGATGTAACAAAGGGGATTATCAATTACCACTGTTACCTTTGCTCCTAGGAGGTAGTCTGAAAATACAGGGGGTTACATACATGTCCTTGATTTCTCTCTTAACAGCATCGGGAACTCCCAACCGCTCCATGCCAGCGTCGATTTGCCGATGCGAGACGGTATCAAAGGCCTTAGCCAGGTCCAGAAACGCCAAAAGTTGTTGGACAGACACATGAACTAAAGGAGGGGGGGGGAGGGATGCAAACCTTCGTGGCACGCGCACAGACCTCTCTCACTGCCACACGCACAATCGTCCGTCAGTTAGCTGCGGGGCACTGATTGCACGACGGGTCACTCGCGCAAGACCCGCACACTCGACCAGCCACACTTTCGCTAGTGGGAACACGTCACACCAGGTCAACACAAATACTAAACAATCAGCTACCGCTTGTCTAATGGCTCAGCCCCCACCCACTAGCCTTTCCCCGACTACTACACAATGAAAGACAACACCTGGCGTGAACAAGAACAAGAAGAATTTAATACAGTGCAAGTAAGTGTGCTCCACAATCATATGTAAGTGGAATTACTGGGACGATCCCCTTATGCAACACAGACGTGTCTGATAACCAATCAAAATGCAAGCACAACCGTAAATCTATGGCTCGCCTACGTTATGCTTACAGATACTAATTCTAGCGCTTTACCGGCCTACACTGACTACTCGCTTATGGTACTGTTTCTGCTAACTTGTGCAACACATGCATTAAGTCATACGCGACAGATACCAACGTTACACGTAACTATGCCTACACTACGAGGCAGCTGCAGGTTACGGTACACTTTTCCTAACGGGTCTACAGCACAACCAGCTATCAGGTACTTAACTGGATAACGATGCGCTGTCCGTTGGGAAGTGGAGACAGAGGTTCCTCGGCCGAAGACACACACAGGACTTGGCGCTACACAGATTCTGCTCTCCTGTCGCTCCTCTACTGTTCACACAGAACAGGGCCCACTCCTCGCCTGGTCGGAACTTACAGGTGTACGAACAAGCCGCCACGACGCTGCACTAGCCGAGTTCCAGCGAAAGACGTAAGGGTTGGAAAACCCCTACCTTATATTGGCCTGGGGGGGGGGGGCCACCTACCGGCAGACGCGTTATCGGCAGGTGGTCAGATCGTTCGGCCATCCCTGGACCTTCGCCACTCCCACCCCCGTCTGGGTTGCGGGTTTTCCCCTCTCTGATGTCCGGCGGTGCCAGCGCCAGCCATCAATCAGTCCAGAGACCTGTCTGGGTAGCAGGTTTTTCCCTCTCAGAAGTCGACCGCTGACCCCCGCACCGACCACAGTTACGCAAACCTAGTGACCTCTGCCTCACTGGCTGTTATCTAAGACTCAGGAAAACCCTACTATCATGACTCTTGCCAAAATTCCCATGGCAGTTACAGCCACTCATCTGTCTGTACTGACTGAACCTGAATTCCAAATTGTCAGTTTAAAACTTTCCTAGCAGGACATACTTAAACTTTTTTCGATCTATCAGATAGGATACAAGCTCTGTCAGTCCCCTAAGTGTGTGGTCTAATGCTGTCATTGTTTCATGTGACAATGTTCCTTCTCTAACTGGCAAACCCATCTTCTTCCACCTTTTAAGCCACTCAGTAACTCTACCAATAAACTGAATGCTTTGGTCAGAGGTGGATGTCACAGATTTGCAATCCTCATTCCTCAGTCTGATATTTTTATATGGGTGTTTCACATTCAAAATGCTCCATAATCTAAGAACAGTACTCAAAAACTCTCTGGTTCCTTGTGTGTCTGTATGCCATACATTCTCAAAATGCTCAAGTGCAATGACATTTCTCTGGTCAAAAATTCTCAGCATCAGTTTGACATTTTGCTTTTCTGCTGATGTTGGATAGAGAGATTTCTGATTTAAAGCAGGGGCTAGTTTCACAAGGGAGGACTTTTCTTGAGAGAACAGCTTTCGCAAGTCAGAAAAGGATGCTTTCAATGTCATATCTTTGAATGAATTGCTGTCTGATAGTGGGGGAAAGACAAAAGTTTTTTCTACATCTTTCTGGGCAAGCCAGTTGTTGCGAACACATTTAAATAAATGCACTGTATCAAATAAAAAGAACAGTCTTTCAGAGGAAATGAAAGGATTTTGTATAGAAATTTGAAGCACCCCTCCACACATTTTAGTGAATGCATTCCGGTTCACTCTATTATTGTCTGAAATCACACATATTACCACATATCCGCATTTGTGGAGTGTGTCAACAACTTTCAAAAGCATTTCATGTAAAACAACTGCATTCAGATTTTTTACTGGAACAATTGCTACTACATCCTTGTTTTTTGACAGAAGTGAGGAAATCATGAACACCTGTGCAGTGCTTGCTTCACTAGTGGAGAGATTTGAGGCTGACCCTTCCAGCTTGCCTTCTTTGTATGACAACTGCTCCGAAACATAAATCTCATCCAACATCAGATTAACATTGTGTTCTCCTTCCTTCATATTTTTACACTTTAAATACTCTTCATGGACACTGGCATCTTTCAAGCCACTTCTAATGCTGAATGTTGAGGCAAGCCTTTTGAGATATGAAGTGTGTGGCAGTGTGAGGAGAGTGTTTCTAAGGGTTGAGTAAGTATGAGCACTCAGTGAATAAACCTGGAATGACCAGAGCAACGTTTCACAAGAGTATCTGTTAACTGGAGAGAACAACAGTTCTAGTTGCTCAACTAGAAACAACATCCTATGCTTCAGTGAAGACACACTGTCTTCCTCAACTTCCTCTACCTTTTCATCTAAACATAATTCTTGCAACCCCTCAATGAAAACCCGAGCTTGCTGTTTAATGTCCAGATCTTGCAAACTCCTGCCTGAAAGGTGTGAGAGCAGAGTATCAAACTGTGACCAAGTTCTGAGTACAGGAGGCGAACTTTGA
>SMGT01000032.1:13851-30525 GCA_004794575.1 Lanistes nyassanus | reverse complement strand
GCGTGCGTCAGGTGCGTCCGTGCGTGCAATGGTTCTTTTTCGTGGGGTAGGTCCACGCTCTCAGAGAACATGTTTTAACTCACAGACACATGCTTTGCCTTACAGAAACATGATGTACCTTAAACAAACCTGTTGTGCCTTGGTTTGTTACGGCTATCCATCAGTCAAAAAATGAGCGTTTTGACCTTGCGACTGACATTCGTTCTACAGGGTCTGAGGTTTCTCTGTACTGTGTTCCGCATGATGTTTTGTTCGAACAGTTGTCGTTTTCACATTTTTTCGTTTGTCATTTTGTCTATCCACCCAATGTACAGAAGTTTTCTATAGCATTTCCTAATACGTAATTAATGATGGCTAAGTCGACGAGGTGCGAAACGCTTCTCATAGCTACAGTGAGGAAGGCTTTCTATTGTGCTGCATGGCCGAGTAGCAAAGGTGTAGATTTAGAATCTGAAAGCTATTGTTGGTTCGATGCTCATGCTTTTCTTTTTCCCCTACGCCTTTAACATTTTTTAAAATCTGGGTGGCGGTTTGGTCTGGTGACAGTTGTAACCGAGCACAGTTCTGTCGATATTTTCCTTATCATAAGCTCAAGTCAGTGTGAAATGGCACTAAACAATGTAAGCCGGACCAAAGAATAGAGCTCTTGAACTAAAATACATCGGCATTAAAGGGTAGATTCAGATATTTTATTTACAGGCAAAGTGGATAGAGACCATTGCTGTATGATTCGATCAATGAAATTATTCTATGTAGTGATACGATTTATTAATCAACAATGCTAATTTTCAAAATGGTGAAGGCTTCTCTTCTAACATAAATTCAGAGGTGCAGACTTAAAAAAACAGATAAATTCTACGTTCAGTTGTGAACTTAGGAAATATACACATATAGTTTTGGAGGGGGGGTCTTTTTTTTAAAGTGAAACAAAGTAAGACTTTCACTTTACAAACAACAATGCTTAACACGCTACTGTACCATTGCTTTTGCTTTTGATCAGTTGCACAGCTTTCATGATGTTTAAGGCCTTCAAACTGCGAAATCCGTATATTTGAAAATTATAAAATAGTCCTTATAAAGGAGAAAATCAGGATTTTTATATTACCAGAAATAACTGACTGATACTACAATATTGACTGATACTACAAAAAGAAGGTCTAAATTCATACTGTCACAAGCAGCTATAGTGATTTTATATAAATAAATATGAATGCAATCTATATAACTTGAAAGGTAGATTTAGTAGTCTGTTCAAACGTGAAGCTGAAAAAAAAACTTCTATCTTGTACATGCGTGCTTTTTAAAATACATAAAAAGGAAGAATTGAATACAAATTTTTGTCAAAAAAATTAATTTGTGTTTTAGGACATAAACTTGTCGTAGAGCTGAGTGCGTGTAAGCGTGTAAGCGTGTAAATGTACTTATTTTACTCTGTGTAACTGTTATTGTAAGAAAAGCTTGCAACATCATGAAATTATACACTTGATCATAAATAAAAGCAATGGTAGTCTGTGGTGCTGAGCCCTACTAATTATTAAGCAAATCAATATGTATATTAAAAAAAATACTGGTCTCTACTACGCGGTTTTTTCGAATAGATAAAATGTCTTAATCTACCATTATGCCGATATATTTTATTCCTAGAAATGTATTCTATGGCCTACCTTCTATAGTTTAATGCTTTTCACACCAACTTAATGTTATAAGGAAGAAAATATTTTCTACCTCAAGCGTTTTCAAGTGGCGACTTTTCTATCTCCTTTCTTCAACAGAACTTTGCTCAATTACACCTGTCAAAAGCAAGTCGTATGAGGTGTTACCCAAGCGCTTCCATTGGCTACGACTTTATCTCCCCTTGTCTAGGTGTTAAAAATAACTTCGCCTCAGGGAGACTAAATTTTCTCTGCAAGATATTCTCAGAGCTATTAGAAACAGACTATTTTTCGACAGTGTGTCACACAGGCCTGTCGGACGCCTGTTCCATACTGATGAAAATGTACTTTCAATGAAAGGCTGGTGGCGTTTTCTGTTGTTCACTCGTGGCGAAAAAAGAGAGAATTCGAGAGGCAAAAGAGGGGGTCCGGGGAATTACTTCGTCCCGAAATTCCTTCTGCCTGAAGAAGGCGTCACAAGTCTGTTTCTGTTCTAGGATTGTACGTCCCACCACCGCCTCCAGAGCCTTTACCATGCCCTGAAACAACCTACAACTCTTATGGCAGGCTCCAATCACCGCGTTACTCTGGCCAGTATCAGCCAAACCTGAACTGCAGTTATCCAATTATCAAAAGAAAAGGCGTTTTCATTAATTTTCAATTTGATGACTTCGCTCTTGGTGAACCACAGGGGGGTGTTTGTCAAGACTATATCCAGGTGAGTATAATAAGGCCCTGGAAATGATAAAGAATTTCAAACGAAAAAGGAATATGATAACTAATGAAAAAAGACTTCTCTAAAGCGTGTGGTTACAGAAAGGCTCATTCTTCTTATATTTTTCCGTGCACTGCCGGTAGAACGGAAATCCCAGATATGTTGTTTTGAATAATATCGCTTTAATAAACCACAGGGGGCGGGGGTGGCAAATGCCAAGACTATTTCTAGGTTAGTACAATAATAAGACTCTTGGAATGATAGAGAAATTCAAACTAAAAACAAAGGAATATGATCAATAATGAAAAAATTTCTCTACAGAAAGACTGATTCTTTTTTATATTTCTCCGTGCACTGCTGGTAAAACGAAAATGCAAAAAAATGTTCTAGATAATATCGCTTTATTCCATGAATTGTACGTGTGCAATGCCTGTAATGCCGTCAACTATCGACGTTGCAGATATTTGATGGTGACTCTGAAATGTCACCAACAGTTGGAGGTCCGTTCTGTGGAACAACTCGCCCTCCCACTATTAGGACTAAGATCTTAAACTCCACACAAGTTCTCGTCAGGTTCAAGTCTGACGCTGTCAATTCGTCTATTGAGAGAGGATTCTACATATACTATTATCCAGTGGGGCCAGGTATTAACAAAATAATTTTTGCTGTCACCCTATTTAGTTACTCACACGGTTATACAATTGCACCCGTCACATGATCACATAACTAAAAGAAGTGACTGTTGTTTGCTTATGCCCTTATGAAACATACATGAGTAGGGTTTAAGCGCCCTGACTTGGCCCGTTGTTGCAAAGCTCTCTACACTGTGTTAATTTTTGGAGTTTTTTTGTGATTGTTTTGTTGTCATCTGCGCCTGGCAGATTCCTGATGTTATGGCCGTTATTGTGGTACACTTTCTATTGATTGTTTTCTCAATATGCTGAACTTTGGCTTCTTTGTGTTCTGGTATACTGCGACAGTGCGTCGCGCTCAGCCCGCGACTGTTGGTGGACGACTGGCCCAGAGTTCAGGCGAATACTACAGTTACTATTCTTAACCCCGGGCATTTGAGTGCATGTTCACCTAGACTGGTGCTTGAGAAGACAGCCAGACACAACAGCCCAATGTGTCCTACTGGTGTTGACAAAGTCCCACTTCCAATGAGGGACCAGCTTACTGTGTGCCCACATAGTTCAGCGCCAGTTTCCAGGTTTCCATTAAACACACTTTTATCTCCGGAGTAGGGCGAACTGGGTTTCGCGGGTTGCGAACTTGAAGAAGTTTGGCACTGGAAGGGATCTCCGGCATCGTTCTAGAAGAGGTGGGATAACAGAGAGACGTCCCTCCCAGGGTCTGCCACAGAACTGCGGAGTTGTCCTTTGTTCTTTTAATGCGCAGCCTCTGAGGCGGTCGTTTAAGCGACTCATTTTTCATCGTTTTTGGGGATCTAACGGACTATGTCGAACACTGCGATGCTATTGACGGAAAACCTCTGTTAATGGGCGATTTAAATGTTCATTTCGATGACGTGAACGACAGCAACACTAAAAAATCTGTGTAATTTACTTGAAATATTTAATCTAGACCAATCTGTTGCTAGCGCAACCCATAATTTTGCTCAAACCCTCGACCCAGTGAAATTCAGGCAGCCTGATACCTTTCTCTGCTCAACATCCCTTAATAATGACCTTCGTTCGACCATAGCCCAGTCCTGTGCCATTTGAATGTACTTTGACTGGAACCAGTCACCATTCACTTTCGTAGCATCAACAGGATTGATAAACAGGCATTTCCTGGTTAATTGTTCATCTCCATGACCCATGTCTGTTCGGTTACTGGATACAATTCCACTCTGAGGTCCATTTTGGACAAACATGCGCATACTTTGTTACCGGAACCTTAATCCGTGGGTCTAGTATTGCCGAGCAGTTCGCAAATCTGAAACGCGAACGCCGTGGGGCGGAAAGACGCTGGCTGTAATCCAAACTGACTGTACACAGAGACATTTACGGATCTGTTAAACACAGAATCTCTCCGCACCATCCTACGTTTCTGATCTGATTTGTCTATACACTCCATCTGTTACAACATTCTGACAGGACCCGCACCATCCTACGTGTCTGATCTGATTTCTCTATACACTCCATCTGTTACAACATTCTGACAGGACCCGTACCATCCTACGTGCCTGATCTGATTTCTCTACACACTCCATCTCGCCCGCTTTGTTCTTCCTCCGATTCACTTCTTTTTCAACAAAAACGCTTCAAACGAGAGTCGCTTGGCCTCCGCTGTTTTACATCTACTTTGGAACTCTACCCTTTCACATCTGACACTCCCCTTCCTTCTCATCCTTCAAATCCAGCCTCAAAACGTATCCCTTTACCCTTTATTTTGGATAATGTAAGTGCGCGTCTCTCTCTCTCTTTATCTTTCTCTCTCTCGCTCTCTCTGTATGTGGGTATGTGCGGTTGTGCTTGTGCAAGTGCTTGTAGTTTGTATTTTAGCGGATAAATCAAGAACAGGAGCTTCATAAATACTAGATTATTATTATTACATAAATATTCAAAGAAACTGCAAACTTAAAGGAAAAATCTTAAAGAAAGAAAAGAACGAAAGGAAGGAAGGAACGAACGAACGAAAGAAAGAAAGATGTTTGTAGAAATGAAGACGAACTTATTGCTAACAGATCCGATCAGACCCGGTAACTACACTGAAGACAGCGGCAGTTTCCAGTCCCCGGGTTACCCAGACGTGTACAATGGCGAGGAGGACTGTATCTGGACCATCACCACAAAGCCGTACAAGATCATCACACTCTCATTTCAGGACGTGCAGATTGGGGATTGCTGTGAGAACATGATCCATGTAGGTTTTGTGTGTCTATGCAGTACGTCCCTTTCCTCGTTTGTACGTATTCCGATAAAGTATTTAGGGAATTAAGGCCTTCATGTATGTGCCGCAGACTTGGACAGTTGGACCATCACTGGCGACGTGACAACCCACTACCTCCATTCCCTGTGTTCTCTGCCAGCTTCTGAGTTAGATCCACTCGTGGATGTTGTTTTCCCAGAGAAAGCAAATGAAAAACAACACTGAGGACTTATATAATCCTTGTTGTTTATGGCCTATAGAATAAAGAAATAAAATACTTGTTTATGTTCTCTGCAGTTTTATAGGTTGTGTTTTAGTTTGATTAGTTATTATGTTCAGTGCTAGGGTTACACAAACCGCACACTAACAGTTTCTCATCGTTTCCTCTGTTTCCATGCAGGTGCAGGATCCGATCTTATGGCGGCAGAATTATATTTATTCTTCTGGCTCAGTGTCACCGATAATAAGCGGCGGAAACATCCTTGAAATTGTACTTTATTCAACACTTGATAACGGAGTTAACAAGTTCAACGCTTCCTGGACAACAGGTTTGTCAGTGTAAAGTCTTTCTGGTTAACAGCACACACGTACTCTATGAACTCCACCACAACCATTCTAATGCCTAGACCTTTACGTCAGTATACACTATCGTAGAAGAAAATACATGAAAAAAGTCGGGAATGCGTATTGCATACGTTGGACATATACCATATATCATACGACACTGTATCGTATCGTATCGTATTATATCATATCACATCACATGCCAGGTAAAGCTTCATGTAACGGTTCATCTGTCATGTCATTTATCATAAATCATATCATGTCACATCGTCATATCATTTCACATCATGCCATATATCATGTCATAGATCACATCGCATCATAAATCACCCTATCATATCACACATCTTGTCACACCACACAATATATGACCTTACACATTTTTTGTTCAATTTGTAATTTTTGGAATCCTGGCTTTGTACCAGAATGTCGACAAGTGTTCCAGTCTGCTACGGGAACCATCACCTCCCCGAATGACGCAGACTTTTACAAGTCACCAGCAGAATGTACCTACGTCATCAATACACAGCAACCAGGCTACTATTTCAAGATAGAGTTTTCTGCAATCAGCTTTGAAAAAGATCAGAAATGCAGAAACTACATACAGGTAAGGTAAACAAGAAATAATCAGACTGGAGCAGAGTGCTAATTTCGAGCAAAAACCACTGAGCACAGAACAGAAATCGTACGTGTTAGAATTTCCTAACACAACTTTGCGCCATATTCTATGGAGCGGTCAGCAGGGACAGCGACAACGGACACTATAACCGCCGGATACCGAATAACAGATATCAGCTTGAATGAAACCAGGCTTCACCAACACCATTCCAGCCTACGCAATCAGCACGTGACCCTTTCCCCCATACCACCACCTACCCCCAGCTCCCTATGATGCGAAATCATTGAAAGCTAGAACCACTTGCCCTCCGAAACAACTGAACTCCCGTGTTCTACTGGCAATGTTTATTTATAGTTTGTAATTTCAATGTCGTTACTTTAAGTTTATACCTTAAAACACACACAAACACGCCCGCACATATAGTTATAAACTGATTTTCTCAAAGATCTTCGGGTTTTTTTTTACGAATTTGAAATTTATGATGAATAACATGCCAAAACCATACACACAGTTGAGTTTTTTTCCAATAAATCCTTTAAGTATTTATTTCCCATGTGGAACGCTAGGAGCAAATGGGTAGGTGTACATCTTACATATCGATGAAGTCACGGAACTTGGGAAATACTTCTGAACACAAAGCAGCTCGTGCATGTCAATATTGCATGAAGCTAAACGAGAGAAAACATCACATAGGCAAAATAGGACTGTCGCTCTTAATAACTTATTAAAAACATCAAATGTTCTCTGAAGAGCCAGTCATATTTTACCTCGTAGTTAGGCCAGATGGAAGTCTGCACAACACTCGATTTAGCAAGTAACAAGACACTTTAGGCAGAGTTAGTTTCGTTTCTTGGCCCTAGTGTGCACAGCGGGGTCATGATGGCCCATTGGTGAAGTAGTGGCCATGGCCATCACGCCGGAAGTCTGCTGGAACCGTCGTGTCCATTGATGAAGGGGGTCTTTACAGGTACAGCGGCATGTCAACTTGCTGGGTGGAGGCAAAAGCGGGATCTAGACCTTCACTATGTGCCGTTTGAAGCCAACAATATCCGTGGGCGTCAGTTGCCGCGCTGGTTACATTTGTACAGAAGTCATGGATGCTGCACCACAACATCCGCAGCAAAAGCGAAAAGGGGTTACCACCATTTCCTCCCCCCCTTCCCCCTACCCCCTATCCCCTATCGTGTCAGTCTTGTTGTCGAAGAAGCCTTCCTTTTCTTTTCAAAAGCTCCTAAATCTTCACTTGGCTTTTCTCAACTGGGTTTAATACGATGGTGAACTCCACCCTCCTCCCTTCCAAAACTCTTGACGTAAAGGTCTTCTGGCAGTTTTATCACAGTAAAGAAGTTGGTGAAGAAAAGCGGGCTCAAGCACACGATCTACCTAAGGGGTGTTGCCGTCACAGATTTTTTTTAGTTATTTAATTTCAAATTTCGACTACATTTGTACAAATATCGGGTGCCATAAAAGCTAAAAGCTTATGAGCTGGTCACCACATAAAATCTAAAGCATGCAGCCATCACACAAGAATAGTACACAATAGATTGTTTATCTCCGAATCTGAAAGGGTCTCCTCCAGTACACCGCTTTGTGGAATACTTGCCAAAGTAATGTAGAGCATCTTCGATTTATTATGGGACAGCTCCCGAGTCGTGGTGAAGTATTCCTGAAAGTGCATGATCAGAGGTCATTCACCTCGTTCAGAAAAAAACTTTTCTGAAATAGGACATAGGTTGTACAAGAGTACTCAAAAGTCACCGTTGTGTGTAACTAATCAAATGACGAGGGATAGGAGGGGATCAGAGAAAGGTAGAAGTTAAAGGTGGGTTAGGGAGCGGGTAGGGGTTAGGGTGGGGAGTAAGTAAAGTGGCAGGGGTGGGGTTTAGAGGAAAAGTAGGGACAAACATTGTCTCTCACATTCCTGTTCTAGTTTTCTGTGGTGCTTGTCCATGTCGTTTTATTTTACGTATCTTTGCACATAAAACATTTAAAGTTATCTTCCACTTTGTTATATATCGACAGTTTAATTTCACTATTGACCTTTTTTTTTTTTTACAGATTTACGACGGTAGTTCAGAGTTCTCCCCCTTGCTTGGCGAGAAATACTGCGGTCTATCACTTCCACCACCACTGAACTCCACTCAGACTCAACTGTTTATAAAGTTCAGCTCTCAGACAGGGTATAACAACTTCAGTCTCAAGTACTCCTCACATCCAAAAGGTGGGATATGAAATTATGCACAACATTAAATATCGGCAACAGATTTTACACAACCTTTCTCCTGTTTCTAATGTTGCGGTCTTCTCATTCTTCTCTACATTTTGTCACTGGGGCAAATTTTCAATTTTCGGATACTTTTTTTTAAAAATTGAAGTCTGCGACAAAGGTCTGATGACGGACAACGAAGGAAGCTTCACATCGCCTGGATTCCCCCTCGGGTATCCTAGCAACACGTATTGTGTGTGGACCATCACAGCAGGCGACAAGGAGGCTATCATCGAGTTGACTTTCGACGATTTCTCTGTCGGCTATCAAGGAACGCAGTGCCAGTATGCTTTTGTCAGAGTGTACGATGGACCAGTGGTGGAGGCTGCAACAGCTGTGGCCACGTAAGTTAATGCATTCGTTTCTCCCTTTTGTGACTGACTTCAACCGTTTACTTCTTTAACGTCTTTGAAAAAGGTGTAGATACTTTCACTTGTGAAGTGTTGTCCTTTCTTACTGAACATTACTCATCGAATTCGATTGTCGTTCTTGGTGTTGCGGTTGAGCTTCAAGTGAGGGTAAACTCTCCATGGCAACTTTGTATGCCTAAATAGAATCAAATCTGAGGAATCGCGTGACACTGGTCATTTTACCAGAAGATCGGCCGATCAGCCACTGTTTTAATAGAAAGTTCTGCATTGAAGAACTGACCTAAAAAAACCGGAACAGCCGAATCGAGGCTCATGACATCACCAGGGTAACAACAAAGACGGCATGCCAGGGTCATAAGAAACCCCGCACAGCCACGAACAGCCACGGTCTAAATAAAAGGCTTTAAAAGTATATCAAGCATAAGAATGCACTTTGTGAATTATCTGATGCATAATATGCCAAAAATCGACACTTGAGTACGTACATTTTAAATATTTGCGTCAGTACAGTTATCCACTGCTTGTCCACCGTGTAATACCGCACAGTCACGAACACAACGAACAGCCACCGAAATCCATGGTTTTAGGTCTAAATAAAAGGTTTTAAAGGTATATCCAGCCCCAGATGCACTTTCTCAATAATCTGACGCATAATATGCCAAAAATCGACAGTTGAGTAGGTACATTTTACAGATTTTACAGATCTGCTCTTCTGCGGTATATCATTCCATTTCGAAACCCCGAATAGCCACAATTCGACCGGTATAGCACGTGCGAGAATGGATAAGCTATTATCAAAATATACTTTTATAAGCTTCTGACGCATAATATAACAGAAAAAAATCATAGATTTATGGAGCTTTTGAAGGTATGGGTTTGAAATGTCATCGTATCCTTGTTTGTCGAGATGGACGAATAGCCAAGAACAGCCACGAGCAGCCATCAAAATTAGCTACGGTTTTAGGACTAAATAAAAGGTTTTAGAGAATGCACTTTTATAAGTATTTGATGCATAGTATGCCAAAAAATGACACTTTTTAAGCTTCTGTAAAGATTTGTCACTGAAATTTTATCGTCTTTTTACTGGTGTTTGTCCCGCATATTTTTCCCCCATTTTGATCTCTCCACTCGAACACCCCCAGTTTCTCACACAACAGAAGTGACGATACCCTGTTGACGTCATACGGGGAGCGGACATAACCGGTCATGTTTTCCAGATACATGTTCACAGAGTTATCTTTTTGCACATTTTTGGTGCACTTTTAATATATAAATAAAGGTGATACTGAAAGTTTACCTCGGATTATGACGTTTTCTTGTCATTTCCCGTGTATTAGTGCAGTATACAAGGGTTGTTAGGTTTGAGTGTACACTCTCTTTAGGTGATGTTGCCATTAGCTTTTCTCTCGTGAGCAGATATTATAATATTATAATATTCTTATGTTGAAGAACTGGTAGAGGACAATCGTCATCTGTAAAATGGTGGCGATGAGACGTCACGGCACCCAAAAATATAATATTCTTACGTTCAAGAAGTCGTCACGACACCAAAAATATAATATTCTTACGTTCAAGAAGTCGTCACGACACCAAAAGTATAATATTCTTACGTTGTCTCCGTAGCAGAAGATCGGGCGGTCAACGGCAACACACATATAACAATATGTTTAGTCACGAAACCACCAATACAGAACACCACAAATGTCTTGTTTGCCGTTCAGTCCTTTATTCCTCCTGGTCTGGCTAACCGGCACTAGGCCTGCTTTCTCCAACTTACATTAAACTCCACCAAAATGTTGTATGAATCACAAAAAACCAAATCTCAACTTTCTATCCCCTCATTTCGTCAACCCGAATATCTTCATCAGTCGGTCTTCTATATTCGTGTCTAATCGTGTCTATTCCCACGAAGGTTTATTTACCTAACTGTTGACTGTCCAATTCCCACGGACTGGATGTGTAGTTGTGAGAGTGATTGGCATGTGGAAAGTGCATGTTGGGAACTACAGCTTCTATGTTTATGGTTAACTGAGTGCATTGCAGGTCAATTCCCAGCCCTGTCAAATATCCCATATCCTTTCCTAAACGGTACTATGTGCCCCTCACTAACCTACCTGCTACGGATGGCACGCATATTGTTATAATATATCACACAACATTTGTCGTCGCGTTTTCGTGATAATAACCTTTAGCTTTTGCACAGGTTATGTTGTATTTAACGTAAATAGGAGAATGGTTTTGGTGCGTACAGCTTTCACTGCGCATGCGCATTAAGCTTGAGCTTCTTGTTGTTACCGAGAGGATGACCTTTGCTAGCTTTTCGTGTTCTCCATCTTTTTCTCTCCTCTGTCTGTGACGTGACGGGCCGTACCTTAACTTATTGGACTCGACTTCTCAGAATTATTGGACAAACTTTTATGGTGATCTCGTAAAATGTAGATTTTTTTGAGCAATCGTCACCATAACCT
This sequence comes from Lanistes nyassanus, assembly GCA_004794575.1. Taxonomy (NCBI): domain Eukaryota; kingdom Metazoa; phylum Mollusca; class Gastropoda; order Architaenioglossa; family Ampullariidae; genus Lanistes; species Lanistes nyassanus. The sequence goes on along the minus strand of SMGT01000032.1, from coordinate 18,996 downwards.
TTACTGCAACAGGTCAATGGTCTCTACACCAAAGGATGACGACGCTATGAAATAATGTGAATAACTAGAGAAATCTACCGAGGGAAAAGATTCTCATACTCTGACACGTTCGCTCAGTCTCACACAGGCAAAACACTACTAGCTCAAGAGCCCCCACCCTCGTAAAAGACACAACTGCAGCGAACCGTTATTCAACATATATTTCAAACACTAACTGGCTCGACAACATCAAATATATCTACAGATTATTTACAAAGAATCACCGTGCTCGTGTTTAGGGTAAGACGCTGCCTGATTACGTCACACCACGCGGAATCAGACAAAGAAGATAATCAAACTCCAGAGGGGAAATCAAATTGCAAAACGGCCTATGATACCGCTCAATACACAAATACAGGAAGTGACCAACAACAGAGCTCCTACTTTTGTCACTACTGATACAACAACTTCTTCAATACACAGTTCTAAAGCTATTCAACTCTACACACCAATACAGTAAGTGACCGACAACAGAGCACCTACTCTTGTCACTAATGGACCAACGGCTTTACTCCAATACACAGCTCTAAAGCTTTAAAGCTATTCAACGACCAACAATGAAGCTATGACACTATCACGACCGCTCTTCTCTCTGTACCCCCTTGGCGTACTTGCCCGACCACTAGCTTATGACGTCTCCTGTCTCCGGCAGGATAAAACCACCTATCTTAAATAAACGTGAGTCCCAGACTCTAAGATAGGTTTACTGTAAGAACAGACCTTACTTATAAGGCACGTCCAGTAGTCCCTTACACGTCAGTCCGTCGGCGTGTCAGCGCAATACACCCTGTGTATCTGGCGAGAGAACTGGAGTCCTTTACTTCTTTCCACGTCTTTGGCTAAATTGGCGAGGGCAGAGGTCCGTGGGTTTACACGTGTCCGCTTCTCTTGCTCTTGCTACGGTAACACTCTCTCCATCCAAGTGTCTCTCCCCTGTGTGTCTCTAATCGCATTTTTGCCTCCTTAAGTAGTAGGCGTTCTGACGCATTAACCTCGAGTAAACCGGTTCTGGCCAGCCTAGGTTGGGTGGAGCTATCAGCCTGTTATGGCTAATGACATAGCATACACCTTCCAAAGTGTCGGGAAGGGGAAGAGCTAGCAGGCTAAACTAAGAGTGACAGGTGATAACCTAGGAGTGACATGTGACACACTCTCTCTCTCCATCCCTCCCACTCTCTCCCTCCACTACAGTCTACGTGTATTAAAAACGAAATTCGTTCTCGTGTTTTAGTGTTATTTGTGTCTGTAGATGGAAGTTGGGCTACAGGTGAACCTATGTTGCCGTAGGCAAAAGAAGTTGTACGCTTAGCAGATACGTTTACAGAAAATCTGCAGAAGATAAACAGTATTTTGCTCAAGTGCATTGTCTCTAAGTCGATCAACACTAACAACCGTTAACCCTTTGATCTGGTGCTATAGCTTGTGCGGGACGACCGTGACCCCAAAGGTCAGGTCAACTGGTAACAGTCTGACGGTAGTTCTCAACGTATTCGGATCCCTGGTTAACGCCAACGGCTTCCGCGCATCCTACATCGCCAGAAATCCAACCGGTAAGTACAGCAGCCTTTGTATATTGTTTAACTATACATAGCTGGCAAATGATGTAGGAATACACTTTACGTCGTGTACAATAAGTACAATTTCGTGTAGAATAAGAATCGCGAGAATGTTTAAGCCGTCGTTTAGGGTGAGGCAAAGCTATGAATAAGTAATTTGACGACCGTTACTGCTGGGGGGAAGGGGAGGGGGAGAGGGATAAGGGGTGAGAAGAGGAACGGGAAGAAAAATGGAATAACCCAAGAAAAATCTCGTTTCACACCCTGTAAGAGGATGACATCCACAGCAAGCAAGTCATTGGATCTCTCCATCCGAACCCACTACCCACTGTATCAGAGACAAGGACAGTATTTACCATATGCCAAGAATACCCCACACCCCACTACCCTACGAAGAAAAGTCGATCCTAACTCTCATTTAATACTCTCTAGTGGTCGAGGGGGGATTAATGTTTACCTTTTGTGTAGACGTGTGTGCGTTTGACTGACACAACGCAAGCATATTTTTGCATACTAGTGAGCTTTTTTGTTGTTGTTTTTGCACGGTTTGTTTGTGTTTAAAAGTTCATGTTGTATATGGAGACAAATATCTTATATGTTTCAGGCCAGCTTCCAACAGGTGACATTTTATACAGCCTATTTTATCATTGCGCGGTTTAATGGTTTTATTGGGACGAACATCACAGATCGAAGATTTTGTGAGATGGAAAATATGAGCCAGTGACTGAACGTATTGCCTTGGAGAAAAAGTCGTAAACGTTTTCTTTGTTATTAAATGCTGATGGATTTACACCTTTATCATAGTTAAAAACATTATTTTTTTCATTACAAGCCAGGGCTGGTTTGCATGAGTGTTCGTAGCTCCTCTTCCGGACATAATACCAGTCGGAAGCCCATTCGGCCTGTGTATTTTAAGGTCACCTTTACGTATAAACAGAAGATAAGAACGCTCATTCAAGTCAGGCTAGAACACAGCAGTCCAAACGCAGTGCCCAATTTATATATATATATATATAATGTTCATTATTACAAATAGTTACAACGCACAAAAAACCACTGTGCACAAATTTATCCTTGCTGACCTTCATTGAACTTTCAGGTTTCTATCCTTTTGGAATCAGTGCTAATGACAGGGCAATGGAATCGTCACTGTATGAAGCACTGCAAGTTACAATTGAAAATGGTTTTCCATATGGTGAGAATATCCTAGAGGAGATAAATGTAAGTAGTCCAGCGACTGTGTAATCAGCATGTCGTTCGCATGTCCATTTGGAATCTCAGACATCGAAATTTGTACTTCTGCGAGAAACAGTGCATTTGTGCTAGGAAAAATTAGTGCATCTCGTGTAATCTCGCGTATGCCCGCACCATTTCTCCCCTGAAAGGCAGTCTCACCACTAGAGAGACATTTTTGGTAATAGGGTGGTGGTTTTCATTCGTGAAATGTAGAACAATTTACCTCGGCGCACAGCCCCATGCGTGTAAATCACATTTGAAGATGGAGCAGGCGCTCTTTTACGAAGACTGCCGAGCTACGCGACGGAAAATATCGAGGTCGCGGGATTTCGGCAGTGACGTATAATGGCAATAACAAAGAAATGGAGAGAGGCGCGTATTCGAGTGAAGAAGAAATTGGACACGTAGGATATGGAGTACGGCCATACGTACTGTATTGGGCTTTTGAGCAGTAAATCTGCTTTAGTCAGCTGACAGCTATAGAAATCGTATCGAAATCGTGATATAGGTCAGACTCCCTTTAAATCGTCTCGAGTAATAGGCGTTTTAGGTCTTACTCTTTCATGCGGTCGTCACAAATTCTTTTTTGCTGATGAATTTTAAATAATTCCTCTTGCAAGCATTTCCCTATAAACATCATCGCAACATGTCCATTTCTGGCATGCACGAAGAGGTTTTTAAATTATACATTTTCCCTGTTTATAGTAGGAATCGTTACCAGTATTTCCAGTTTCACTCTTAATTCCAACGAAGTGCTTAAGACGACTGTGTTTTAAAAAAATGACGATATTTTTTAGGTGGGAACCAATGGTATTGTAACGTTTGATAAAGGAATCCCTTGGCCGAGACTAGATCCCTCCCGTCAGGTGCTGTGCATTTACTGCACCTACATCAATACTGAGCAAGGTTAGTTATCAACCAGTTTGTGAATTTGAGAGGGAATGTCTTATTCCTATTTCAGGAGTTTTTTTTTAAAGCAGCCTTTCCTAGTCTCTGAATCTTCTATGTTAAAACCATATCAAAATGTAAATCAGATTACTTTGTCTCCTGAAATGTAACACAAGTACAATGATAGAGAAAAAAATCAAGTTGGCTTAGTTGTTAATTCTGATTGTACAGCGTCAGAAAGACTGGAAATATGACAGGACATAACCAGGATAAAATTAAGACATCAGTAAATTAGAAATGGAAAAGGATGGAAAGATTATTTGGAACATCAAGTCGATGGACGAAAACAACATCCATTTAAAACTTGGTGTTAACTTGAAGCTCAGCTTGTGAAGCTACTCCTACTGACAAACTGGTGTACAGTTGTGCCTGGTCTGTGCAGGTGTGTACTACCACCTTTACCAGGACTCCACCAGAAGCCAAACTGTCCTGGACAAAGCTACCTCCGATGTTCAGGCTCTTGCTGGGTCGACGACCTTCAAAGCTACAACTGTTCTTGTGGTCACGTGGGATAGTGTGAAACAATATTTCCCTTGGGTCAATTACAAACCGACTAACGTAAGGGGCTTTTTAAAATCCATGTGGTAGTTAAAGGACATAAGAATGAACATCTGGGAAACGGTTTGGTACAGGCAGTGATAGCCATAACAGAGGCGTGAAAAACCAGAAGCCAGAAGTGTTTCTGACGAAAAGATGTTTTCTTACCAGCGGATTGCTTCTCAAATGGTTTGCACCCGATCCTGATCTGAATCTTTTACCTGGCACCGTCGAGTGTCCCGCTTCTGGTATCTTAAGTGTTATATACTATACGATCTTGTATCTAAACCCCTTCTGTGCAACAGATCTGAATCAATGGGTTACTGCGTCTGTAGTCTGCCTCTGATCTTAAAATATTTTTGTTTGTCTGCTAAGTGAAAATCTGAACAACGTCGGGTCTGACTTAACCTTTTAATACCCAGTCAGAACCTGAGTATAAGAAAAATGTACCACCTCTGTCGACCCACATCAGAATCTGAGGGGTTTGCCTGACCAAATCCACCCCAGTGTATGTCACGACGGGCGGTACCTTATCTTATTGGACTTCCGACTTTTGAGAATTATTGAACAAACGGTTTAGGGCGATCTTGTAAATGTAGATTTAATTTAGCAATCGTCACCAAAACCTTTTCTGCTTTAGGTCAGTGGTTTCTAAACCAAAGGGTGACGATGCTGTGAAATAATGTGAACAACTAGAGCAATCTTCCGAGGGAAAAGATTCTCATACTTCGACACGCTCGCTCAGTCTCTCACAGGCAAAACACTACTAGCTCAAGAGCCCCCACCCTCGTAAAACACTCAACTGCAGCGAACTGTTATTCAGCATATA
>SMGT01000032.1:0-13033 GCA_004794575.1 Lanistes nyassanus | reverse complement strand
AAGATGGCGACTGAGGTCCGTAGGCTAGCACGTGGTCGCTTCACTGGGTCTCTTCCTGTATTCTGTGTCAGTACTCTTGGCGCTCTCCTCTGTCTCGCTCTCTCCTCCCTCCTGTGTATCCTCTCGATCTAAAATTTTTACCTCCTTATGTAGTAAGCGTTCTCACGCACCACCCTCAAGTAAACCGGTTCTAGCCAGACTAGCGAGAGCATGGCAACTTCCATAACCAATGGCGTAGCATTACCCCTACCTAAGTGTTCGGAAAGGGCGGAGCGATTAACCTGGTGATGACGTATCTCTCCCCTGCTAGCTTACAAAGGGAGGAGCTAAAAGGCTTACCTAGGAGTGACAGGTAATAGCCTAGGGTGACATGTGACAGTGTAACGTTTCCGTTCCTTTCGTTGAACTCACGTTGCACCCACCGTCACACACCTCTTTCCATGCACCCTTCTTTCTACGCTCGTACAAATGACCAGCTAGGGCTGCACGTCTTAAATTTTATTCATCCTGTTTGTCTCTGGTAAGGGCCGGATTAACCATAATACTCATTTACCTCTTTAATTTGTCTAGTGGCTAAATGAACTTCTGCCTTTCTCTGTTGACTGCTGCACTTGGTGACTCATAGACGGTAGTCTGTCCTACTTTTGTTTGCTAACATTTCCTCGCAGTTAAGGCAGTTACTTCTTCCCAGCCTGACCCTCACTTGATGCAGCTGCATCAGAGGTGCATGAAGAAGATAGCCCTGTGCCCCCCCCCCCCCACCACCACCACCACACACGGTCAAGACTCTTAAAGTCCGACGGCCAAGCAAGCAAGCCCAGGGGCTGGCCGTAATTAAGGCTTCCTTCTTCTTTTCTATGTGTTTCTCCTTCTTTCTTTCAAGCTCCCCGTTCTCAGTTACATTTCTTCCTCTTGTAGTCCTGTCATCCATCCCCCTAATGTGCCCCCACCATCACAGGCGAATTATGTGAATATCCAACTTATGACCTTTTGGCAGCACTTACATCCAATGTTTAGGTTTCTCGTGTTCCCTAGTTCGCCGACCGGTTATTGCTGATGCAGCCGTGCTTGGTTGACAACATACTGCATACATAATGGGACTGTCGTCATTGGCACCTGGGTGTCTCCAGCCTGTGGAAAGGTTGGCTAAACTCCCAGTACATGTACCGTACATTTACATTTTTGTGCCGACTAGGCCTCCCTACGGTCCATGAGGCATCTAGTTCCAGCAACTAAACAAACAATGCTGGTTTTAGATGTGACAGCTCTTATTTTGTTATACCAGATCTCCAAACGTTTTCGCTAAAAACTGGACAATCTCGGATTCGATCCATCCATGTAAAACAAGATCAGAATACGAGGCCTTATAATGCAAATGATCCATCTTTGTTCACCCAGTTCACAGTTTGAGGGTTACGCGAAAGCTAGTTTGCCTCATTTCTTTAAACAAAATTTGTTTTAGTGAAAATCTGAATAAATTTGATCAATTCAATCACTGTAGATGACAATTCGAGAGTTGGGGTAAAGAGAAGGAGCATAACCATTGAGGGATACACGGTACGAGCACGTATGATCTTGCTTGCTCAACTGCTCTCTAACCCCCTCCCCTAATACAAAAACCAGCTAATACATGCAGGCAAACATATGCACACATGCACTCTAATGCTACACTGAGAACAGCAATTGCCTAGGTACAGATTCACACAGGGACAGGGTTAAGGTATAGCTGTTAAGAAACCCCATGCAAGCCAGCTTTTACTGCCATCTTTCGGGTACGGAAAGCAACAGGAGGGTTCTGCTCTGTGCTGGACCTTTCCCTACTTAACCGCTTCTTGGGGAAGGTCTGCTTCCGGATAGAAACTCTGGCTTCATTCAACGAGGCTCTCCGCCAGGGTGATTAGGTCACGTCTGTCAACCTGCACGACGAGTACTTGCCCGTACTCATTCGCCCGGCACCCTTGGAAGTGGCTGCGCTCTGTTTGGCAGACGACAGTCTACCAGTTCCGAGAGCTGCCCTTTGGCCTCTTGCTGGCACCTTAGGTTTTCACGACGGTGACCCGAGAGTTTTGTGCTGTTGCGCGAGTGGGGGATGTGCTTCCTTGCGTCCCTAGACGATTGGGCGATCCTGTCTATGGTTCACCAGTTGTTGACCCAAAAACCTGGGAGGTGGATTTAACTGTTGTGGGATGCGGGGGTGGAAGCGTACGCGTTTCCCCACTGCCCCTCCTTCCCAGTGTGCTGCGGACGTCCATGTATCATTCTCGTTTCCGGATATCCTTCAGCTGAACAGAGTGGGCCCACTTCCGCTGTGGGTTCCAGTCAGAGCCCTCCTCCAGCCGCAGTCTGGTATCCCCCACTCCAAGCCATGGTTCTCCGCCTTGTAGTTCTTGGCTTCTGCTCGCCACAGTTTCACAAACAAGATGTACGACGTTCATTGGCGGCGTTGGGTGGAATGGAGTGGTGCTGTGACCAGGGGGTAGACCCAACCAGGCCACAAGCTATTTACTTGGCCAACCACCTTTTCTTTCCATCAGGAACCGTCAATATGTCCATCTCCACTGTCCTTGTGCGCAGCGCCGCTGTTCTTTCCACTGTGTGGCAAAGCAACCCTTATCGCCGCAGTGATCCATGACATTGCTGCTTCTCAAGCCCGCTCCCCCTCCCCCATCGGGTTCCAGCCTGGGATCTTTTTCTCGTTCTGGCGGCTTGCCACGGCCCCCTATACAAACCTCATCGTCGGTTCTTTCTGGCGGACTTGACTTTAAAGTCAGCCTTATTATTCATGCTTGCTTCTGGCTGCCGGGTCAGCAAGGTTCATGCCCTCTCGGGGCTTGAGGCCAATCTCCGCCAAGAGCATGATGGGTTCTGGTCACTGTCCTTTTTGCCCCGAATTCCTGGCAAAAAAGCAGAACCCTGGTGATCCGTTGCCTCCGATCACCATTTTGCCCTCCTCCGCTGTTCCTGCTCAGTCCGAACCTGACTTCGTCAACTGGTTGGTCCGAGTTCTGCGTGAGTACAGGCGACGTACCCGCTCCCGACGTGGTTCCACCAGGCGACGCTTATTCCTCAAGTGCAGGATGACTGCACGTGACAGATCTCGAAGGCCAACATCTCGCGCTGGATTTCCACTATTATCCGGAGAGCATACGCCTCGACGGATAACAGCCCTTTTCCCCTGCTCGAGGTGAGGGAGTGGGCTGCCTCACTTGACTCTCAGACGTTCGCCCCGAGTGCTGCGTGGATCGAACATTGTGTTTCTGCTACGTGATCTTTTCTACCGTGAACGTTCTCCACGGGAACAGCGAATGCGGACGTTATTCGTGTGTTGAGACAACGTTCTATCGTCGTTCAGTTCCTGTTCGGATTATATGCTCACTGCAAGTAGTTTCACGAATTGTATTAGTTCAATTGTTCTCTGGTTATATCTCTTCCTGTTCTGCGATGTGTGACATACCTCGCGCTATTACTACACACACACACACACACACACACACACACACACACACACACACACACACACAAACACACACACACACACACACTTTTACATCTTTGTTCATCTTTCTCTTTTCCTTTCTTATTCATAGTTCAATAAATGTGTCGAATTATCTGGTCGTGTCCCTTTTGATTGAAAAGGGGAGTAAGCTTCGGGGACCTCATTACTTCTCTCTTCCCCAAACTCCAGCTCACCCAGTAAACGTTACAATATCTCACCCCATCCATCACCGTACATGTACCGACATAATGTACTAGCGGTTCAGAGCAACTAGTCCTCCCTAATAAGAACTGATTTGGGCTGTTTTTTCAAAGTCGTATATTGGAGGTTTTACTGTAGTTTAATTTCAGAACTAACAACAATTGTCCTAACATGTTGTTCTATATTCTTCAATTCTGCTCCATTTCGCCATGTTTGCCTGTTTCTCGATCGCAAACCTGTTTTTTTTCTCTCTCTCTCTACTTACCCTCCTCTCCCTCCCTTCCACATATTCTCTTTGCCCCCCTCCACCTTTTCCCTACACTCTCCTCATGTTTCTTTCTTTTTTTCTTTCTTTCTTCGCTTTTCTTTCATGTTTTCTTTTTTTTTTCGTACCTAAGATGATGTCCGCTTTGGAATCCACTAACACAAACATGTCACACACAAGCACGCACACAGACAGGCACACATTACATGCATATCATATGTATATGTGCACGCACACATCAACATAAGCAACCATGTGCGCTGCTGGATACGCATGAGTGTGAAAGTACGTCTCACAGTTTATGTAGCTGCTATTTCACACTGATTTGATCCCATAGATGGGTGAGGCCACGTTTCAAGTGGCCCTGGTCACTGACGGAACGGAATCCTACGCCTTGGTGCAGTATCGGGTGGGTCACATGACCTGGCGCTATCCGGGTCACTGGTACACCATTGAGATGGGCGTGGCCAAAGGATCGCTAATTCCATTCCGACCAAATGTGTATTCCGGCACTAAATTCGCTTACGAAATGGACAAGTACATCGGAAACACAGGTCTCTCTTCACAGACCAGCGGGATACCAGACGGACGGACAGACAAATAGACAGACGGACGATCGTTTAAAAGTATTTGTCAGTTGGTTCTTGTGATCCGATAATTTTTTAAAATAAAAAAACGATTAATTAAAGGTATAAAATCTTTGTTTGGTAAGTACAATGCTAAAACTCTAATAAGATGCGATAGAGAACTTCAACAAATCACTTTCTGTTACATTCAGATGCGGAATGCATTGCTTCATAAAGTATAACTTCTAGATCCGCGTGATTTAAATAACTATTTCCAGGCTACAAAGGTTACTGGGTCTATGAGCTGGCGAAGATTTCATCCAACTACAAAAGCGTTTGTCGGGACTGGTATCGCCGGAACAAACCTCTGCAGGATGAAAGAAATGCAGGTTTCTCCGCCCTGCCCAGATGTCCGTGCTCCCGGCGGGGAATTTTTAGAGGGGTGGTCAACCAGTGGAGGTTCCACCGACAAGACGGACAAAACTTCTTGGAGTGTTACATCCTCAACGTGGCTCGCACCAGGCAGTTTCAGCCGTTTGGAAAGGTGTGTACTGTAGTTGGTTTTTTTGTAAAAAGCAAACGTCAACTCTGACACCTGTTAAGCATTGCGCACTGTAAAGCAGAACATTAGTAATTTCCACACATCATACACACTCTCCTCAAACATTTTAGGAATGCGTCACTATTCTGAGAATAGCGTATTTAAATTAAAAAATTTATGTTACACTTTTTCTTGAAAACATAATTTGATCATCAACCAACACTTTCAATTAATCTTCTAGCTTTAAATAAAAGCAATAAAAGATGTCGCATATCTATTTTTGCAATAATGTCGGGGAGGTAGTGCAAACTTTTGAGACTGGTGACGTCACTCAGGTCAAAGTTTATCTTACACAGGAGTGTTGCTACTCGACCGACCCTCAGAATGCAGGCACGCTGGACATGCTAGTCACATCTCCTCCTTTCGCCGGGGCTTCGCTGGCCTTTAACCCTTTGGTGTTCGGACAAGCGAAGCTGTATGACACAGAGGACAGGATACCGCACGTGGCATGCTGTGAACATTATGACTACAATAAATGTCAACTCTTCTACAACCTGCGACCCATTGGAGAGTGTGATCCTAATCCAGCGAGACAGTGGAGTGAGTGAATAATTTAACAATTTGTCAGAAACATACAATGTCGAATTAGCATTTAGGCAAGAAAGATGTAGCTAGATTCGCTTTACAACTGGACTACTGAAATTGGGAGTTGGTTAGAATTGCATCCTGCTAACTTCTGCTAGTGATTCTGTGCGCAATGTTTATAAAGTTGTTTAGCTGTGCTTTCTAACTGTGTGATGGTGAACGCGAATTGGAGCGACAAATACCATGAAAAAAACCCGGCGGGGATCCACTTTTTTATGCCGCAGGGCAGATATTTATCACTCTTTCCAGATGAAGTCTTTGTGCTTTGTATCACTTCCCATTTCTGTTCTGTCCAGGTTCCATGTACGGAGACCCACACATCACGACCTTTGACGAGCGCCAGTACATCCTCAACGGTGTGGGAGAGTTCACGCTGGTCTCACTGACTTCTGTCAACATCAGTTTCACCCTCCAGGCCCGCGCGGAGAGGGCGGAGCTCAGGGTGGGGGTGCCCACCAACGGATCTGTCTTCACGGCCGTCGGGGCGGAAGAGAACGGGGCGAGAGTCTTCGTGCAGCTCGACCCCAACACCAACACGAGTGAGCTCCCTTAGTTAGCAGGGCGGTCGGCTACACATCACGAGTCAGATCGTCTTGTTATCATCGTGTGTTCGTGTATCTTGTGAAGGCCCTGAAAATCCTTGCTGCTGATCGCATGTGTAGCTTTGCATGCGAGCGCGCGCCTAAAATAGTTTAATCGTTATATTTGCACGTTCCTAATATTTGCGGTGCATTTCTGAGCTAAAAAAATATGTATGTGTTTGTGAGAGCGTAAGCGCAAAAGCAGAAATACGTGAAATTATTTTCCAGAGGCAAAGGAACAATCTAAAGGTTCTGGCAATAATTTGTTGCTAAATTTTGATTTTCATGTTACTTAAGAGAAAACTTTTCCTTTACTGTCAGGCCTGATAGTATTCGCTAAGGGTATAGACTACACCAGCCGCTTCCTACAAGAGGGAGACGATTTTGTTGTCGATGAGGAAAGTTTTATGCTACTGCGCGATAACGACTCGTGTGTTGTCAACTTTCCCTCAGGTATAGTCTAGTTATGTATCAATTAATTAATGAGCAAACATTAGCAAAGGTATTGACTTTTACTACATTACCAATTAAAACTGTATCATACCTTTCTCAGATCAATCATTAAAGTCGTGCTAATAAGTATAGTTCAAATAATATATCAATATTATAAAGAACGAAACAATAAACATATCATGCAAAAATATTAAATAAAGAGGTAATGTTTCAGTAAATTCATCTCCTCCAGATGAAAAACAGTGGAAGCAACCAGCTACCGCTTGGTGAAGGCAAAAGTGGAAAATTTAATTTCTACATTTCTTGAAGGCTTAAGTTCAAGACCTATCCAAGTTTTTTTCTCTCCCAAATCTGTTGAAGGTATTAACCTGCAGCTTTCCATCCGCATGAAGGCGTTAGTCATCGGGATTTCCATGCCTCGTGACTACCGCGGATTAACAAAAGGCCTGCTGGGAAACTTCAATGGCGACAAGACAGATGATTTCATTCTTCCAAGGGGAGAGTGGCTGAACGACAGTTTGAGCGAAAGACAGATCTTAAATTTGTTCGCCAGCAAATGTAAGATGAAAGCTAAGAAAGTGTCAAAAGTACTTGCCTGCTTTTTTGCATCAGAGAATGTAAGATGAGAAATAGAAAGTTTTATCTCATTAAGTTGCAACGGTCTTACAGAGCAGTGCAAAGTTAACGAATTATACAAAGAATGAGAACAACAAGGTATCGCAAGCTTAAAGCTTCTACTTATTCGTTTAACGAAATCGCCACACTTTCAGTCTTTGACAAGCCCACTGACGGTCAGACGGGGATATGAACAGAGAAACAAAGGGGTGAACAAAAGAGAAATGTCAAAAAAGCATTTCGCAACTTTAATGTAAAAAAATGGTCCCACACAGTCTACTACAGCATTACTCAGTAATAAATTTATTGACGGACAGGCTCGGACATATGAACAGAGAGACAGATGGGTGCTTACAAGTGTCTTGGTAATTACAGAGAATACAAGCACATAAAGCATGCACACATGACAGCACACATAACATTGGATCCTGTCATACTCCATACACTATTTTTTCCGTCCGGACACATGCATGTATGCGTGACTGATTTTCGTCTTTGTAATTGTAGAGCATATAGAAAGGCATACATAAAAACACGTACGCACAAAATATAATCCTGTCAGACTGCCCATACTCTGTTCCGTTCACAGGGCGCGTGAACACTAACAACACCGTCATGCGCTACGAGCCTCGAATGGGTCCTGCAGATTACAATCGTCTTGACTTTGTGCCCCTGTTCCTCGATGAGGTAGACCCGTCAAAACTAACACAGGCCAAGGTGTTGTGCGGCGACACTAACCTGCCCTGCATCTACGACTTCCTAGCCACCGGGGATCGAAACTTCGCTTTTCAGACAGCGGACCTCCGCAATTTGTCGGACGTCCTCATCCAGCAAAGCAGTGAGTACCACGGAAAGTGAAGTTTATTAGTTGCCTCGCACAAGATTGTTAATCGGTTACGTCAAGTGTGCAGTTTATCAGTCATAAATCAAAGTCAAGAGAAAAGAAACAGGTAACTGCGGCTTGGGGTAAATAAGGTAACCAAAAAGAGAACCATGTCTGTCTATGTCTCGCTTGGCTAAGATCTCTTTGTTTTTAGCAGTCATAAATCAGTTTTATCTCGGCAAATTCATTGTATAGAGGTAAGCGTGGTGACAGTAGGATTGAAACAGTAATAGTTTCAAGGATGTGACTTCTTTTTCTTACCCCAGAAAACACAGCGCCAGTGGTAGAGGTGCCAGAAGCTGTTAAAGTCACTGTAGGGACACCCGTGGTTTTGACTGTCATTGGCGTTGATCCTGATGTGGATGACACATTGACTTACTATCTAGTGGATAACGCAAACGGAACTCTCACCATCAACCAGTCATCTGGTGCAATCACAATAAACCTGACATCTTTGAATCCAGTTAATAGCCAGTAAGACCAAGGTTTTAATCATCCCTATGTATTTATTATATTGATATTATTCAAGGTACTAATATATATTTTTAAAAAGCAAGTCAATAGAAAGGTAAACGCTCTTGTTTTTTGTTTAACTGGAAACGGGGATAAAAGTAATAGAGACGAAATGGAATCTAAATGACATAACGTGACACGATAAAACTCATGAAGGTTTCTTTCTTAGTGTGGTGATCTACAAAGGAAGTATTTCTCCTGGTTGTGCTTTTCTTAGAGTCTATGCCGTGGACTCGCATGGCGCACAGTCTCCCGTGCAGTCGGTGTCTGTAGTCGCCTGCTCTGGTTGTAGCGATCACGGCGTGTGCAACATGTCTGACACAGGGAAGATACTGGGCGATTATGTTTTTCGATACGCCGTCTGTCTGTGCGGACCAGCTTGGGCGGGCGACAACTGCGAACTAGACAAAGATGGGTGCAGCGACAAGCCTTGCCACCCGCTGCAGAACTGCACGGACATTCCAGCCAATCACCAAGGTGCCAGCGACATCGGCTACATCTGTAGCGCGTGTCCGCGAGGTTACTTTACGAAGAACGGTTCCCGTGACTGCTACGATGTTGAGGAATGCAGCAACAGCACGCTGCAAGTGTGCGCCATGCTGTGCGTCAACACGTACGGCAGTTATGAGTGTTCCTGTCAGGAAGGTTATCGTCTCAGCACCGATGGCCATTCGTGTGATGACGTCAACGAGTGTGTGGAGATGACTGACGACTGCCAGCAGATCTGCAACAACACTGCTGGAGGCTTCCAGTGCGACTGCGAGAAAGGTTACAACCTCGACAGCAGCGGAAAATCTTGCGTCTTGAACGACAATATTTCTGAAATGTGCAGGAACAGCAACTGTTCACAAGGATGCCGAGTGATCACAGATTCCACAAACAACAGTTTCTCGCAGTGTTTCTGTTACCAGGGCTTTGACCTGGACGCCACAGACAACAGAACGTGTGTGGACCGCGATGAATGCCGGGACAGAATCTGTGACCAGGTCTGTAACAACACGGCGGGTGGCTTCTCCTGCTCGTGTTACTCTGGCTACACGCTGAACAAAGACCAGCGCACGTGCTCACCATGTCCTTATCTGAGGTACGGCCCCGAGTGTCGCGAGACATGCACGTGCAGCGGGCGGAGCGCGGACTGTCATCCCGTGCGGGGATGTGTATGCGAGGACGGCTGGACAGGAAGCACTTGCACCGATGACGTCGACGAGTGTGCGGAGAACCCGGATGTTTGTGGGCGAAACAAAAAATGCGTCAACACCAGGGGATCTTACTCTTGCGTCTGCCCGTCGGGCTACACTTTGAGTGAGAGTGGAGATTGTCAAGGTATTCCAGCAGGTCCTATTTCAGCTCTGTCCCCGGCGCTTTGTGTGTGTGTGTGTGCGCGCGCGTCTGTCTGTCTGCCACCACTCCTGCTTTGGTCATTTGTTGTCCTTACTTCCTTGCTCCTGTATGAGAGACGTTTAGATATTTATGCCAGTGTTTGTGTACATGTACATTTTATATTTATTATTACCTTCTGCAAGTCATCTACTTTTGTAATGTACGTCGTGTAAATGTCTTAGACTTTTCATGTAGTCAAGACCGCTTACAAATCAACACAATTTCTGTGCAGATATTAACGAGTGCGCTACAGACTTTCCCTGTAATCAAAGCGAGGAGTGCACCAACATCCCGGGAACCTACTACTGCAGCTGTAAACAAGGCTACACCAGGGTAGATTCCAAGTGTACAGGTAATTTTGTCAATGAGCCATAAATAAATCATAGTTATAAATAGTATATACGCTCGCAAAATTAAACACATTTTTGGTCGCTGTGCTTCGTATTTGCGCATTGTTGTTTCATTTTTGTCTCATCTGAAAACTGATGTGTCGAACCTGTGCCCAGAATTACCCCTAAAATTCTCTTTTCAGATATTAACGAGTGCGCGATCAACAGAGGAGACTGTCAGCAGGACTGTGTTAACGTCCCTGGTTCTTTTAACTGCGAATGTAAATATGGCTACAGACTCAACGCCGACCGCAAAACCTGTTCTAAAGGTACTTCACGCCATTAAGACTGTTTGTTCTTTTCTAATGTGTCTGGGACAAAGTATGCTCACTGTATAGCAGTACTATTTCACATCTATAAGTATTCACGTCTTACACGCTGTTTCACCCCGTGTCCAACAGTGAGTGAAGTTTGTGCCAACGCCACGACGTGCAGTAGAGCCCACGGCTGTACACTTGACGACAACAACAACGGCTTGTGCTTCTGCAACAGCGGCTACAGGCTCAACCAGAACACACAGAGCTGTGAGGGTGAGTTGCAATAAATATTTGAGCGAGTAGGAAGTCTACCGACTATGTAAGCATGTTGCATGTGAGCATATTGTTTGTTTACATCTGATAATATTTATGCAGACATTGATGAGTGCGCGACGGGACTCTCCAACTGCTCCGACAACTGCACTAACACCCAGGGAAGCTTCGTGTGCAGCTGTCCTGCAGGCATGAAACTGGATAACAACGGCCTGACCTGTTCCAGTAAGCGTGTCATTTCTTTTATTAAAAATGGAATGCATCATTGAATTTTGTAATGAAACTTTTAATATTGCGAAAACCTTATTCCTCATTACATTAAATGAACGTTTGAAAGTAAACCTCATATTACGTGAATATGGGATGTACAGGTATGAAATGATCATACCTCTGTACTCTTTGAAGAGTTGCCAGCTCATTCCCACATTATCATCATATTGTTTGGTGTCCTGTTTCTGACCTTTATCATCTTGACAGCACAATACACTAAAACATTCTCGGTCACAGTCTGTTTCCCAGGGACGTTCGGCACAAACTGTAGCGAAGTGTGCGCATGCGCAGCAGGGGCAGAGCGCTGTGACCCTGTTTCCGGTTGCGTGTGTCGTCAAGGATGGGAAGGCGCCAAGTGCGATAAGGATGTTGATGAGTGTCACTCAGCAACACTGCCCCCTAACTGTACAGGACAAAACGTCGAATGTGTCAACACTTATG
Organism: Lanistes nyassanus; assembly: GCA_004794575.1. Taxonomy (NCBI): domain Eukaryota; kingdom Metazoa; phylum Mollusca; class Gastropoda; order Architaenioglossa; family Ampullariidae; genus Lanistes; species Lanistes nyassanus. The sequence continues at coordinate 1,264 of SMGT01000032.1, read as the reverse complement.
GGGGGTACCAGTGTCAGTGTCGTAAGGGGTTCACTGCCGACAACAACAGCGTCTGTCAAGGTATGATAAAATGTTCCCCCATTGTCTGTTTTCCTTATAGATTGTCCTGACGACTAATGTTTCAGCGCGCATATATTTACATTTGTTATTTCAAGAATGCCTCTGTTTACCTTCTGTGATTTGACTTCATTTACTTAACATCCTATTAATTCTTAAAATCCGTCAGTCTGTTGCTGTTTTTTTTTGTGAGATAAAAGAATTATAAACTTTATATATCGACTGGGTTTAACAGTATCAAAATTTAGGATTAGTTAATAGGAAATGCTTCATTTGTAGTTTGGGTATGAATCTGGGTATAATCAAACGATAATGGGAGCTATTTTCTTTATCAGATATCGATGAGTGTTTAGAGAGAATCTGCGACCAGCAGTGTACCAACACGATTGGAAGTTTCCGCTGTACCTGTGATGGCGGCTTTTACTGGGATGCGGTCGCGCAGAAATGCAAAGGTATCCGATAAGTAGCTATGTAAGGGTACAGATATTTGAGAAGTTTGAAAAATCGAAGAAAAAAAGTATTCCAGTAGTGGCACTGAGAACAAATAATCTTCCTTTGTTCTGAGATATTTTAAAGAGAAACTTTTTACCTTTCATAGTTTTTCAATAATTGTAAGAGAATTTTTATTATTTGCTTATTGTGGGATTTCTTGACGTCATGCAGATGTGGACGAGTGCGCGAGCCTTGAGACAAATAATTGTACAAAACGCTGTGAGAACACGGCCGGCTCATACCGCTGTTCCTGTAACGTGACAGGATATATCCTGAACAACGACGGTTTCTCGTGCAGAGGTGAGTAGTTAATCTAGTGTCAAACGAATGGCAGAGAATCAACCTTAAACTGTCCAGTATGGTTTGCCATTCCTAGGGATCCTCTGGTCTCGCTTTGCTTACACACAAATGCCAATAAATTGCACACAGCGAGGTATGAGCTTTACGGTGTAGCAAATATATCTGTTACAGCGCTGTCCGTCTGCCAGCGAACTGACTGCGATGGTGTGAATGGTGGCTGTGCGGTTGGTGCAGACGGAGAAAGTTGTTTCTGTAACAGCGGTTATTACCTGCTTGCTGACGGTGTGTCCTGTAGGCGTAACACAGGTAATTAATTGTTTCCAACCTTTGGTTCTTAAGATGGATTTGAAAAAATATTGTTTCTTGTCACAATACTATACCATGACCCAAAGTGCTATATTCTCAATTTAGCGAT
>SMGT01000031.1:2449-26722 GCA_004794575.1 Lanistes nyassanus | reverse complement strand
AAATTTAATCGTTCTGGATCAAATATCAAGGAATCCTCTGACTTCTGACACCATGTTTATGATGGTAGCACTCATCGAATCCTTTTGTACAAATCACAACAGACCAGTTTTTAATTAACTGTATATAATTCTCAAGAAAGAACCAGAACAACTTATAAGCTCACGTGCAAGATAAAACGGAAGTCTCTCTCTCCGAAGGGCAATCATTCACGAGTAGGAAAGTTATCTCCCTTGGATCAACATTCCCAAACACCCATCACCTCGTTCAGTGAACGCGCTCAGTTCGCTTGACCCACAAGCATCTAGGGGCCTATGTGCACACATACGCAGTATAAAAAAAACCCAACAAACTACAAACTATACAAACAATGCAAACAGAAACTATACCTTGTATACAACAAGAGCAGAAGACTAAATTACTGAGCAACGAACGAAATATTGACGTACAGGCAAAACAGGAAAAATGAGTGAAAGAATTCCCCATCTAACTACATCCTGCAAGCATATACACACGTGCATCCATTATCCCAAGTGATCACAGCAGCATAGTTCCCGAATACTCTGATGAGAGATTATAAATGTTTCTGGAAGAGCTACGCTTTCAGGGCGCGTTTAGAAGAGTCTAGTGACTGTGTATGACAGATGTTGTGAGGCAGTGTGTTGCTGCCGAATAGCGGAACGCACGTGATGTAGGCGATAGCATGTAAGACGATGTAGTCCGAGAATCTGAGCTTGTCGGACGAGAATTTCAGATTATCTACCAAAGTGGGTTTACATGCGGGAAGGCAAACGTACGGACTATCACCTGACATCCCCTTGTGTATGTGTGTGTGTGGCGCCGTATGTGTGTGTGTGTGTGTGTGTATGTGTGTGTGTGACGCCGTGTTAACACTGTAGACAATATCACAGCGGTTCCATGCCGGGAAGTAAGTTTCCCTCAATGCAGCACCATACAGGAAGTAAATGATTTATTCTGCGGAAAAAGAGCGAGATTTATACACATCTAAATTCATTTTTTTCCTGCCATTTCATGGGCTTTTCTCTTTGTTATAAGTGCAGACCGATCTGTCTAAAAAGTGTGAGGTGCTCACAGATTACTCAGTGGCCAATCTGATATTGCGGATGCAGCCAGCAGCAATCATTCATGCTTTTGATTGTTTATCTTAGCTATGACAGTTTAATGCCCTGCTAAATTAACTTCCGGCCGAAGACAAACTAGTGCTTGTTTTGCATCAGCCAAAGGTTTGGATAGAACTCCCTCTCTACAGCTGTACCTCCACCGATCCTTCCCCGCACCATTCCTCGACCGCCTCGATGGTCTAGTGGTTAAGGCGTCCGCTTCCGAGGCGGGAGGTCGGTGGTTCGCATCCCGGTCGAGTCATACCTAAGACAAATTGGCAAACTAGTAGCTGTCCCGCCAGACGCCTGGCACTATAGGGAACAGTACTAGGACTGGTTGGCCCGGTGTCAGTATAATGTGACTGGGTGAGGCCCGTGTTGCGCCAGCAGTCCCACGTGTGGCAGTACGTAAACTTTGTCTAAGCAACACCGTCCTGATATGCACATGGTTTGCGACTGGACGTTAAGCAGCAAATATCCCCCCATTCCTCCCTTTCCCTCCAGTCTTTATTATGGGTCATCACTTTGGATGAGTAAAATCATTGCCTCGTTTTGCATGGTTCTGTTGTTTGCGCGCTCACACACACACACCTCTGTACATGCGTGAGTTTCCGTGCGACAGTGCGAGGTGCTACACGTGCGTGTGCCTGACGTGCGAGCCCCCTGTAACCCCTTTCTGCATGTGCTTTGGCAGGAGCGTGCATCGACTGCTACGTGTGTTCGTCCATCAACACCTCCAACAAGTTCTGCGAGGACAAGTTCGAGCGCTCCCTGGACACTTTTCACATGATCGAGCGCAACTGTCAGTACGGCTATTTCAAGGGCACACACTGCATCAAGCTCAAGGGAACCAAAGGTGAGCTGCCCCGTCTGCCGGCAACCCCTACGGAAAGGTCATTCATAGAGGCGTACCCTGTACCCACATCACACACAAAGCAAAGACACTGTAGACACTACGGTAAAAGTCAAAATGTCTCATTCTGTTTCAATTCTGTTTGAAAGGCCTTAGGTTATAAGTCCCAGAAAGATCTTTTTAAAAAATAAACTGCATTGGTTGAAATGGAAACAATACAAGATGCCGCCCCAAGCACGAAAGATTGACTGCCTATAAGGCGCCCCCCTCCCCTCCAAATACCGGACTGACCCTTAGATTATCTAAAATCCCCCCACCCCGATAGAAAAACAAGCACGCGCGCACGCACGCACACACACGCACGCTTGGGCACACACACACACACAAAAACTAAAGCCGACCTGAGTACCCTATGTTTTTGGCCTATGTTACCTGAAACAATTTGGCCGGGTGGGGGGGGGGACCGACCCTCCTTTCTACACGCAATAAATCTGTAATGCTCTTTGAGTTTAGTTTGTGCTGACCAATTACACATTTTTACGTTTTGCAGGCGTCCTGCCTGCTGAGATTTTTGCTTTCCTTAGATTTTTTCCAAACACACGAATAGCCAGTCAAAATAATATTCAAGATAACTAACAAACTTCTCACTGCTGTAAATCAATTTAATCTAATTGTGTTCAAATGCTTATGAAAAAAGTGACTGTCAAATTCCAGGGCTTTGCAATTCGTCACTGGGATGTTATAAGCCTTTTATTTTAAAAAATAAACCGTCCCAAAAACAAATTGAGAAAACAAGCTTTCAAGATTTTACACTATAATGTCAGTGTATTAGTGCATCCTGACATCATTGCAATGTGTTCCTAATGACATACACGCAGTTTTTGTTGTTGCTGTTGTGTTGTTGTTCTTTGTAGAACAGCAGTATAATTGATTAAATTAACTTTCTTGTCCAAACTTTCAAAAAATATGAACTTAACTGTTGTCTTTGTGCCGCAAGCTATTCTGGGAATTCGAACATATGCAAAGATGGAACAAAACATGCGAGCGTGGAATGACATATCGTCTTTGCTGACGAAGTAAACATTTTTATAGCCTGTTGTGTGCAAAACACTTGCAGGGTAGACAAAGGAAATGTTGAACTATCAGAATGTTTATCTCAAATTTGACAAAAAGTAAAGATTTTTGTCAAAATTGTGCCCCCAGCTCTGGAAGTCCTTGCCTTTTCAGATAAGACACTCTATTTCCATTTCATCCTTCAAATCTAGCATCAAAACGTGCTTCTTGTACGCCTGTGTATGTGTTCGTGTGTATGTGTGTGTGTGTGTCCCGTGAATATGATGACTTTTGTACGTTGGATGTCTGACCCTTATCCGTGCGCTTAGATCAATTACAGGCGCTGTATAAATCCCGGATATTTTCATTACTACTTCTGCTATGCCTGACCTTACGGTAGGTCAGGTGAGGTTATTGACTTCGGAGACAGACCGCAGTAGACGTCAGACATGAGAGGCAAAATCTGACCCCACGATCGACAGACATTGACGCAAGCAGTCTTTGATCTCAGCATTAAGCCATTTACCTCCGGCGATTTTTAGAGAATTTTTATATTTAGATCGAAACGGCAGATGACACCACTCAGAGATTTAGGGAAATGAGTGTGGTACGTTAGATGACATCATTGCACTACATGTACTTGCCACGCTGACCAGCAAAATAATCGTTTCCTTTACACTATCAAAAGCCTTTCTCTATTTAATAGACTTTGTTTTAAACATGACCGCGCCAATCTGCTTTCGTTATTACAGAAATTGTTGGTCACTATAGCCAACCAGCCCGCGAACAAAACTGTTAATCTTAATCAAGAACAAATGAGGACAGAGCGCTATAAATGGTCAAATGACAACCCCAACAAAGTACTGGCAGCGCTAGACACAACCGTATGCTGACGTATGCAATCAAGGGAGCCTACCGTACCCAAACACGTAGCAAAGAGAGAGTCGAAAGTAAAGAACGTGGCAGATCTTAATTGGAGGCTAATTAGACTTACAATGCGCAGGTTAACACTGTTCCACTGATCATGGAAGTCAGTAGACCTGCCTATATTACTGTTTTGTAAAGAGGCAACTATAGTCTAGAGATAAAACTTATCGTGTGTGTGTGTGTGTAATGTCTATCCGAAAATTGTCCTGCGTATTTTCAAAATACTTTGTCAAACGCTGGGCTTAAGTGGTTAAAGGACAATAACGGAGAGGCTGGGGTATCTTGTCAACAAAATATGTTGGCCAGTGCTGACAACGCAGCATATTCTGGCGCTAGCCTGTCCCCCAAGCGAATTACCAGAGCATTGTCCATGTGCGAAACTGTTCGTTTAGACAAGGGCTCTAGGAAAATCCCCAAATTCAGCAAAAATGCGAGAGCATGTTTGCGTCAACGTTTGTTTTCGCTCAGTACTGTTTGCCCAGGGCTTAAGACTTGAAAATACGAACATCTTGCTTTACACCCCATGGCTGGCTTGCATAACCGTTCGTACATGCTCTTCCGGTCATAAAATCGGCCATAAGGCTCCTTCGTCTTGTGTATTTGACGTGCACCTTTGCGTATGAACAGGAGATTTGAACGCCCATGCAAGCCAGGCAATGATTGCACAATGACCCGCTTTCAAGCCATCGCTCCTTGTCGTGTTGCAGAGGATGGTACCCACATCCTGGTGCGGCACTGCAGCGACGCCAACTGGGGCAGCCACTGCGGCGACATCCGCTACTTTGACAACGAGCTGGAGGAGCGCATCATCGGCTGCCTGGAGTCCTGCGACTTTGACGGCTGCAACACCGCGGCGCCTGCTGTCCGCGGCCCGTCGCTGTTCTTGTCCCTGCTGGTGTCGTGGCTGACTTTGCTGGCACTCCTGCCGCACCTGTGGCTCTGAGGCTTTCGTCTTGGAAGTGGAGGTGGGGGGGAGGGATATGTCTGTGATGGAGGTTTTTGCGCAACCCGACGACGCTGCTGACGAAAACGCTGAACTTGTTTGAGGGCGGTCATGGCGGTTCCCTTTCCTCTCCCACGCTTCCCCACTCCCCAGGGCGGCTGCTGGACCGAATGAACCGCGCTAGGACGGGCACACGTGCCTGCTTGAAACAGCGGTGCAGCGATGGACTCATTGCCAGGTTATTGACTTTTTCTCGGGCGTGGGAGGGAGGGATCGTTATAAACCCGCTCTTTGAGCAACAGCAAGCACGGCAGAGTGCCGTGGCGTGAACGATGAGAGCAGCAAGACAATGAGCGCCTGATCTAGCAAGACAGGTTTACAGGCAAACAGCGTAAAGGTTACTAGACGCATATGAATACAAACATGTATCCCCTCCCCCCCAGCAACAACACACCCACCCACAAAAAGAGAGAGAGAGCGTTTGCACATCGTATATTTCTGTCCTAACCCCAGCATGATAACTGCATGGAGCAATCAGAGGAAATCTTATTCTTGACCATGCAATGAGCGACTGAACATTCCTTCAGGCAGCCTGCTGACTGTCATGGACTGAGGGGGTGGGGGATGAGGGGCGGAATGGGGTAAAGGGAGAGGGGTGGTGGTTGCTGAGACTTTGACGAGCCCGCGAGATGCCGGGCGCCGCTAGTGGCCGTCGGGGCGATCACAAGCGCCGTGCCGTTTACTGGGCGAGATCGGCCGGCACTGCGCCAGTTGCTCGGACGGACGACAAGCCAGCAGGAAGTGCACCGGTGCGCAGGCGCGTGCTTCCGACGAGCGACAGACGGTGGCCCCTGACGTCATCTTCGGGGGTAAAAAAAAACTAGGCCGTCGGCGGCAACGTCACGACTTGGCTTCGACCTCGTGTTACGGAGTGTTGGGGGAAGGAGAGGAGGGGAGGTCTGGGAAGAAGCTGGACAGAAGAGGCAGAGAGAGAGAGTGTGTGTGTGTCTGTGTGCGTTTCGGATTCCTCGATAGCGCAGGGTAGGGCCGCCATGCCTTTGCTTAGGCCACCTCGCCTGCAGCGAGTGACCCGAAATGCTCCACGAGTCTGATGGACGTGGATCTCGAAACAAAGACACCGCTTCAAACTGAAATATCTTTCTCCACCCCTGATGCTGCATCCCACGCCCTGTCCCACATCCTGACATCAACAATGCTGCTGTTAAGATGGCACATCACGACCCTGCTGCAACGTTAGGCCTTGCATGCTGGGTAGACTGTTTGGGTCTACCTGCCAGGTTGTTATTACCTACTCTGGCTTAACTTCTAACAGACCTCTAAATTCTCCCCAAATCCTTAACTCTCTATTTGCTCTTTGCTAAGATGGCGGACGGAGACTGGGTTCTGCCGTCGATACTCAGCTTGTGTTGATATGAAAACCAAAACAAGTACACAGAGGGCCGTGAATGGAAAGCAAGGAACTGCAAGCGGAGGGAATCGGGGGATGAGAAAGTGGATGGAGGAGAAGCCGAGACTGTTTTCATTTTGGGTTCCTGTGATCACCAAGTGGAACCATCGTGTGCACTGAATGACAGCAATGTTTTTCTCTAGGGCTGTGTTCCTCCGCCATCCCACGCCCCCCAGACCATTTTCTCGTCGCCGCGTGAGTTTGAGCAGGCGTCGTGTGGGTTCCACAAGAGGACACTCTTATCAGCTTTCAGCTGACCTATGACCTCTTTAAGAGAGAGTCACAGCCTCTGGACACGACATGCAGCGGCATCTCGATAATGACGTGTGCATGCAAATGACACAGATTTGCAGTCACGTGCATTTGCACACGAGGGAGATTTAAATTAGGTATGCATGCAAACTGAGAAGAGCTGTGGTTACGTGTGCATGCTCACGAGGGAGCTTTGCAGCTGGATGTGCATGCAAATTAAGCAGATTTGCGATCGCGGCTTCCTGTTTGCAGTGAAAAACGAAGCTTATCCAGACAAACCTTGCCAGCTGTGACACTGAACAGCCCTTGTTACGAGGTTCAGTTATTTCATTTTCTTTGCTCTGTGTATAGTTTACAGACAACCACATGCGTTTTAAACAAACGCCTAATGTAGACAGGTTAATGCACAAGCACCCCGAGTTAGATGGAAACACAAAAGAACGTCCTTTTGTGTAAAAAAAACCATCTGTAGATTTCCACTGTACAGCATGAGAGAATGTTTAGTTTTTACTTTTACAACCAGAATTTTTTTTAATTTGGAGCAAATGTTGAAGACACACTTTCATGCTGTGGCGGATAACAAGAATGACGAAGTGAGATTTCGCAATGAAGGTGAAACAACAGATCCATCAAATCATTCAGTAAAGTGGACAAATGTGTATGTGCTGAAAGTTGCTTTGAATGATGTGGTCCTAATTGCTGACAAATTCCTTCTGCTTGGCTGTAGCGAAAGCTTCACTGGCAAATGTACGACTGTTCGGCATACGTAGTTCCAACTCCTTTAGGTACACTGAAGTATATAACAACGCCAGTGCACAGTGATATAGGTTAAATTTTAGTGTTAGTGACGCCAGTGCACAGTAATATAGGTTAAATTTGGTGTTGGTGATAAAAACGCTTTTACCCAACTGTCGTAACACTAATGGAATTGTATCACCTTAAACTGCTATGCATCATTTAATTTTCTTCAACAAATCATTCTTTACAATAATGGGTAAAATTATGTTAGAATTATTTAAAATTTCTCTGTGACCTACTGAATCATAATAGAAGAATGATAAGCCATAATGACTGTTAGTAATAAAGGGGTACCACCCCTCTCCTTCCAAAGCTTACGAAAGTCCACATCCCTGTGTGAAATTCCTGTACCGAACGACACCGAAATCTGTTTTCTACTGCTCATTTTGGGTGCACACCCATGTCAAGATTTTCCTGTATGTTTTAAGACTTTCCGGCGTCATTACTTGATTTCTCTCTTTTGTCTCCCCTTTGGCGAGTCTTAGGGCCATTTATTTTAATATATCTGTCGAGGTAATCAAGTCACCATAAATATTAATGCCGGCTTGTTCGTCTGAATGAGGCGGTACGTTGAACCACAAACATTATTCCTCTTTGACGCGCAACGAGAAAAGTCGAATTTTCGTTTCAGACACTGTTACAAATCTTCATTCCGCCATTTCCATTTCATTTGGGTTGGTTGTTTTTATTTATAAAAATGTTAATTTCATAGCTTTCGCCTATAAAAAGAATAAAGGTAAGGCTGCTTCAAGTAGAAATAACTTCATCACGTTGTTTGAGTTTTGCTTTTGGGGGAATTTAAGAAATAGCTGTTTTACTATTGTCTTTATACATTCCGATCATTCATTAAAATGTGGAATCGATATCCATGAAAAATTCATGACAGTCCTGGATTTTACGTTTCTGTAAAAGCAAGGCGTATTTCACCTCCATTCAATCTTTAATTATAAGTTGTAAACTGCGGTACATCTGTTAAGGAGGTGCGTCTGCTTGCTAACAGCCAGGTGAGGTTGAAGGTTTTGTGAAAAGCTTTAATCAAAGGCGAAGGAGCGAAGCGAAAAAGGAAATAGAATCTTAATGCCCTCTTCGTAGTTACAAATAAAGCAGACAGCATTAGAGAAAGCAGTTGAATGAATAAACGATGAGCGAGAGAGAGAAAGCAAGCAAGCAAAGAATAAATTGCGTGGAATGAATTGTTCATTAACTAACAATGCAAATGCATTTTTGTTCAATTCAATTCCTGTCTTTTTAAAGGCGTGATCATCTGGTTGCTTCTAAACTGAGTGTTTATGTAGAAAATTCAGATTTCATTTGTGCAAAACATTTAGACATCTTTAGGTCGTGTTTTGGAGTGCAATATGCAGTGAAGTGCCGTGTGCAGAGCACTATAGCCTCCCCTGCGCGTGTCTGTCTTTTCCGAGGACAGTTGTTTGCTGTTGGTTTGCTCATCTTCGTCGTGTTTTTCTTGATGTAGACTGCTGGCAGTAGTCATTGTGAGGGTTGTGATTTGAACATATTTCTGATAAATAGTGGTTATGAATTGTTTTACCCGAGAGCAGACAGCTTAAAAGCCTATAGTTAGCGTTTTCTGAACGTGATCTATGCACCTCTTATTGTGACTGTGCATAGCTGTTGCGTAGCAATCCCATCCCCTTCCTGTCTCTTGGCAAATGATTTTTAGTTCAAATTGTAAGAAAATAGATTATTTCTTATAGTTTTATTGAAGAGGAATACAGATTTTACGGGATTTCCAAACACTCATTGACACGCGTACATACACGCACGAATTGTAGGCCTACCATTTTTACCGCTAGAACTGCCGCGCTATCACGTATTCGGAAATGGGGGGGGGGGGATATTTTTCCCAAACAACATTTATAAAAGAAAATCTTTCAAAACCAACGCTTCTGTCCGGTTAGTTTTCTAAAGCGCTTTAAACCGACACAGTCAATTTCAGAAGATACATTTTCGTAATTTTGCTCAGTCTGTTTGAAGGGATGTTTCTCAGACTATAAGAACACAGTACATAGCTTCTTTCTTAGACTATAAGAAAACAGTACATAGCTTCTGTACTTAAAATCAGCTGCAACAGTTCGAAAAGATCCATACCAGTACTTTTTAAAATCTGACATGAAGCCGCTGCTTCAAACCTGCAACTGCGAAATTTGTTGCCTGAAGCAATCTGAAGTTCAGTACCGCAAGTATTGCGGAAAACGGAATTGAAAACTTCTGTCCTTAATTTTCCGAGATGAATGGTTTTTGGCTTGTGTCCCTTTAGGCATAACGATTAGACCGACATAAGTGATCTTGCTTGGATGGCATATGGATTACTTGATAAACGAGTTCGTCTTTTGACCTATCCTAGAGTATTTGTCACGGATGTTCTTTCTTTCTTTCTCTTTTTCTTTCTTTCTTTCCGAACTTTTCTAAACGCAGTACTCGCCAATATTTTAACGATCTTTGTGTCTGTCGAGGAGACTTGCATGCCCTTAGTGAAACCAAATATCGACGTTTCTTTCTTTTCTTTGTTCCTTCTATTCTTTTTCTTTTCTTCGTGAAACCTCTGGCTCTAAAACCCCCAAGATCACATGACTGATTCTAAAACAGCCTGTGTAACACTTCTATCCACGGAAGGTATTCCTCAACTCTGGTAGTAGGCAGGATTTTGTGAAAGGTTATTCTTTACTGTAGTGCAGACTTTCATCTTCCAGTTGAACGGGGCGTATCTGAGTTGCGTCGCCTCAGAAAACATCTCAGAGAACGAAATTCGACATCGTGACAGGCTGAGGTTTTCGTGACGGTGGCTTCTGAACGCACGTGACACTTGACTGGCGGAAGCACACAAAAAACCATGTACGGGTCAGCACTCTGTCAAGAGAAAAAGAAGATTCTAGGAAACTTTGATTGATCAACATGTCACAGCTACGGGAGAAAACACCTGGCAATTCGAGGTTTTAAGGTACTGTCTCTTTGTCAAAAAGCGTTGCATGAAACTCACGTCGAATTTTTTTTTAGTGACTTGCAAAAGCAAAACAACTCTTTCTAAACTAAAAAGAATCATTTGTGTGTACCCAAGTGTGTTTCAGAACAGGTAAATGAGGGGGGTGGGGGCCATAATGACCATTTTCGGCAAACTAGGACTCGCATTCGACTGGTAAAAAAAGCCCTTAAGTCAGTTTGGGAGATGTCAGTAGGACCCCCACCCCACCCTACGAGTATGAACTAGGAAATATCACTGGAACCAATTTTCCCGCCCACGAACAGCGCGTTGCGCGTGACTTATGGGTCTCTGGCAGTGTCTGCAGTTGTTTCTTTTGTAGAATCCTTAGTTTGGTTTGTACCGTACTCTTTGTCTCCGTGTACAATCCTTAGTTTGGTGTACCCGGTACGCTTTGTCCCCATGTGGAATATTTAGTTTGATTTATGCGGTCCACTTTGTCCCGGTGCAGAATCTACAGTTTGGTGTACACTGTACACTTTGTCCCTGTGTAGAATTTTTAGTTTGGTATACGCGCTGTAATCTGTCCCCGTGAAAACCTAACAAATTATCCTAGTAAGTCTTTGTTTCAGTGCATTATCCAGGCTGTTGTTCTTTAGCTGCACGTCTCCTTAATGGCGTTGGCGTTTTGCTATGGCACTCACTTTTAGTTTCTTATGTTTCTTTGCTTTTCTAGTTTGATTTCCTTTGTGTGGAGGTGGGAGTGAAAGTCTCTTGCTGTTATGTTTGGTTATTTGATTGTATGTAAGCTGATGTATTTTTCTTTGTGTTTTTTTGAGGTAGAGTGACGACATTTGGGGTTGAGGACAGGGGCACATTCTTGCTCATTGAAGTCTATTAAAATCTTGGTCGCTCGCTGCTCTCGTTGCATTTGACAACCTTCTAGCCCGTCTTTTCCCAGCGTGCCCTCTGTCTTCGCTTTGGCAGGTGCGTTTCTGTTGCAGACCGCTCTGCTGGAACTCCACCCATCCTTGTTCCTCTTGCTGTTGTTTCAATAATTTTAATTAATGAGTCGCTCCGTCCTCAAGCATGCATAGTGTTCAACGCTCTAAGGGGTTAACCTTGTTGACTGATTCATCTCTGACTCATCCTCATCCTCTCCAGGCTGCATCTTAACCTGTTCTAACCTACTTTCAATGCATCGAACTGAGCTCTTCTGCGTGTCAGCGCGATGGTGACGTAGCGTTGCATAGCGGTGTATCTTATACGATGTGTCCGTAATACTTTTACACCCCTTTCCATACCTTTAAGCTGAATATACGGGATGTTTTTGAATTGTTCAGCCTGTCGATAGCCTTTTATAAGGCTTTTTATGGACGCCGTGTACATATGCCTATTGCATTATTCATCATTGCAGTGGGATCGATACTTCATTTCGTAAAGGCTGATCTTAACTGGGCGATCCTTGGAGGCACAAACCCTGGCGGTCACAGCCTTATGTTACAAAGCGGGTGAGGCCGGCTACAGTCTGCCAGTTGGGGACGTACGACTACGGCAAACAGAAGCTTAAAGTTAAGTTCCAAAACCCAAATCATGCCTTGACTAGTTTTTTCACACCTAGACGATCTCATTGTAGCTACCCTCCAGATTTTATCTGATGTAATGGAGAGCCGTCTTGCATTAGCCTGTCAAGACCAAGGGTCAGTGAAGAGCGCGAAAGTTTCCACAACAAGTCGTGCGATGTTCTTTGATCCAGGAATTGTCGCCCACTGTGCTTCTAGCTTAGTACAGCTATGTGGCACTCCGTGGGGAACACGGGCCGTTACTTTGTATGGCACCCTGAGCGCTTTTTCCAGGCACACGCGCACTGGAACGCAGGGGTGAGACCGTAAGGACTATCCTTCAGGGGACCGTCTGATTAAGATCAGCTGAAGTCATTTGGTTTAAGTCAGAAACCCACATGACATGTTTTCACTGTGATATGTGTCATGATTTTTATATATTTCATGGCTTTTATATGTGTCATGGTTTTTACACAGTTACATAGACATTGCTAGCTGGTAGTCAAGAAGATACAAAAATATTTGCACTGTTAGCTTTAATGGAAAAGAAAAGGCTTTGTACCGTTAAACAAGAACAGCGACTGTGTAATTCTCATTTAGAGTGACGTCTTCACGTGTCTTTGCTGGCGCCTATAAGCACAATGTTTTTTCCCTGTCTGTGATTGAAGTGTATGTGAGAGAGAGAGAGAGAAATGAGTAAGTTAGACTTCATTTCCAAATACTTGTTATTACTTGACAAAACATGGTCAAGGCAATATCTGTTATACTGTGCTTACACAAAACCTGCTCGGACTTGAGTCTGGCCGGGCTTTCAGCTGTTTCGTTCGTGTCTGCTTCTGCACGCGCTTCACAGAGCATCTAGTTCTTCGCCTGAACACGTTCTTTAAAGTGCTTCTTCCCGATCCTCATTGCGAAGCCCTTAAAAGTCAATGGCTTTTTCCCTTCCAAATTTGTTGTTCGGCACTTGCCATTTTCTAGCTTGCATTTTCCCCTATAACGCTTCCAGCAAAGCGAAAGCTGTAGTGAAAATTCTAGGCAAGATATTTCGCCAGATTCTCAGCCAGTGTTCTACTGGTAGCGAAGCAGCCAAACAACTAGCAGTAGATCTGGCAGTTTAATGAATTGTAGCTTCTCTCTCGGTGTTGTATCTGCAAACAAAAAATTGAAAGTGAACTGGAACGGCTGCAGGGCATGTATGAGGCAAAAGAAACGAGGGAGCCCTTGAACTTATTTTAATTTTTTAAACAAGCGTTTATTTGTGCAACCAAAGTACAAAACACTGATACAGCCAAAGGAATTTAAAGGCATTTAACTTATTTTAAAATAATCTCTAACAATGACAGACATATTCTTGGAAAAATTAGCTACTTCCCTATTATCTTCTTCTTCTTTGCGATCGCTGCTACAATTTGAGTCCGGAGGAAAGGACGAATTGGCTGGTCTTCTGTAGTGCTTCCGCCCGGCCGTACAGTTTCTCCTGCCACAGGGCAGGTTCAAAGGACCACCAGTCGTTGTGGTTGGGCTCCTCTGAGGCACAGAGCCCGGCGCTGCACCTGCCTGGCGGGACTTCACAGGGCGAGCACCATTCTCATTGTCTCCGACTCCAATTGTCATGTAGCTGTGTAGCATGGCACCATGGTTTGTTAGAGTCCGCTGTGCAGCCTGGTACCGCCGTCTTCAGGACTCGAGGTTTTTGTCGGGGTTACCTCACCCTTAGCTTCAGTGTACCCTGGAAGCACAGGGGGCTGGAGCTTCATGCGGCTCTTATTCGCATGACGAACCCGTTATTGGAAGTGGGGGCATTTCAGTGGAGATAGCAGTGCCACCTGCTACCTCACCCCCTTCCTGATAGGGATATCGCCAGTTTGGTCCGCGACTGCTTGCGCAGTTAGCCTTCATATCTGGAGGCCATTCCCCTATCCGCCACCTGGGGACGCGCTAGGTATGGGATGGTCGCCCAACCTAGTTCCCTGTTATTATTATTATTATTATTATTATTATTAAGGTATCGTGAAATCAGTGCAGAAATAGACACGGCAGAAACAGAATTACAATCCTGCGTTCACAATAATTTAGGCTAAGTGCCGACTCGATCATTAAAAAAGCAATATCCATGATTCTATTAAAAGAATATAGAGTAATCCCAATTAGAGGATGAAACGAAGGAATGAAGAAAGAATAGGAGAGACAAACTGTGTGGGAACTCATCACAACATGCTAATGCTGGGAGCTTAACATTTTTCTCCCAGCTTGACCAGAAATCGATGATGGAATAGGTCAGTGTCGGCTCCGATCGGGCTGCTGATGTGACGAATTTTGCGAACGCGCGCTATAGTGGGCGTCCTGTGAGACTGTCAATCAGACGGTCTGCACAATGCGATCTCCTAGCTTCCGGTATCAATCCCAAGGAGTGACTTTTGCAGAGCCGAGCGGGATTAGGTTAGCATGCTGCCGTTCTGTGTTTTCGCTGTCCCGTATTGCCCGGGTAACAATCTCGGAGCGGTATTTTCTCATAGAATGCTAAGATGTATTCTTTAAAAATATGAGTAGCCAGAACTCGGTTCACAACTTGTTGCGGGAGAGGGCAGCTCAAATACCGTGAAATTTTTTTATTAGCATCTTGAATTGGCAGGGTGAAAGAACATACACAGATCACATCATAATTGTTTCAGAATCTCGAAGTGGCGTAAGCTAACTTTTAGCACCCTGCGTAACTACACATTTTAGAAAATACGACATTTTCAGTTCTGAACTATACCTTTAGCAATGGAATTTTTTCCTTCCTTATCACAATGACATGTAGGTTTATGACTGAAAAATTATGCCGTAAAAACACTACGTCAGAGTCTCTTCGCCAGCTGTCAGCCATTCGCACACAAGCGGAATAGGAAGAGGACTTGAGATACATGCAGGCGGCAGACAGCACTGACGCACGCACGCACAGAGGTGTGTGGGTGGGAAGGAGAGAAAAGAGCGTGCTAAAAGAATGTGGAAAGAAAGATCCAGAATAATTTTTTAAGCGCGGAGCACAATCAGAAATGATAGAGTCCGGCTATATTATCACCTCAGCCATCCTGCCTTACCCTCACTTTAGTGGGTATATCACGGGTCATATAAATGATGGAAAGGGGGAAACAGGATGAATTAGTAACGTTCGTTGTTGTTATTATTATTATTGAAACCCAAACCTTGTCCTTATAAACTGTCATAATCCGGCAAGGACCGCTAAGGTTTTTGTTTGTTTAGATTTTGTATTTATTTTTGTCCAGTTTTGGGTAGCGTTTTATGTCGGCAAGAATTACTAAACTCTTATGGTCAAATTGTTTAGCTCTATAGCAGCCACACACTGTGCTAAGTTCTCTAGCAACGGCACACTTTGTACCGAGTTCATCGCCCGCTGTTTGCGGAAGTTCAGATCCGCGTTGTCCCTCACAGCTGACACCAAGTGGATTCGCTTCCCGGTGCATACACTCTTCTGTCTTTGCCTTTATAAGATCTGTTTTTTTCTGTCAAGTGTGGCTTTATCAACGAAATATTTACTTCAAGCAAACTGTTTTTCTGCGTGCAAATTAATGCGGATGTAAGCGATAATTATCTTTAAAAACATAAGCTGGGTTCATGGGCGCTCGTATCTTGCATTTTTTCGAAAAGGAAGGCTCACCTAAAGTACGCGTGGCTACTGGGCGTGACCAGCTGTCTTACGACCGGTGACGAGCAGGTACGAAGGCTCAAGCGAGCCAATCAAAGCTGAAAGTAAACTCACGGTCATGAAATCCTGAAGTAGATAAAAGTTGTTTTGTTGTAGACGTTCTCAACTATTTATTTGAGTATTTAAATTGACACTCTTTTCACATGGCTCATTAAGAGCATCTTCTCTCGACACAGCGAGTGAAAAACTTATTGCCAAGTAAACATAACTTCTCCCTTACCAGATTTGAGAAATTGAGAGAGGACGCACACGTGTGTACTTAAGGAAAGGACCTACATATGGTCACTTTCGACGAAGTAGCTAAGAAATGCCTTAAAGAACTCTGTTGACATCTGTTTCATGGCGAGAAAGATTGCCCATTCTCCACATAAACCTATCGGCCCTGCTTTATTGGTTTCCTTTTCAGCCAGAAATACCAAGGGCTAAACGTCTGCTGATGGTTAGTTAGCGACCGGGCAAATGAGAGCCTAAAAGTGTTTTATTTTTGCCGAAAAACCGTTTTACCTACTCTTGTCACGCAAGTGGATCTTATTCCTGAGGATACAGTTCCACAGCGCATCACATGATTAAGTACGATGGTAAAAGTGTTACCGGATATCGGCCATTCTTAAGCGTGCCTATTGATTATCGCCTCTCCTTATCTGGTGAAATTCCCCGTAAAATTCCTTACCCTTTTAGTGATGAGTTTCCACGCGAAGTCTTCAGTTTGCGATTACACGACAAATCATTTTTAAAGCAGCGAATAGAGAATTTGCGTGTAAGCTTATAGGAAGTTGCCAACAAAGTCTAGGAAACAGGGATTTGGCTCTAGACCACTGCAGGGTGGTATAGGACCCTAGAGACCTCAGCGTTAGGCAGAAGTGCGGGTCATTTACGCGCAGAGTTCAGTTCTTTCTCTTTTTCCTGCCCTCAAAATCCATGATGCCAGTGGAACGATTTGGCCATGATGTTGACAGACAGTTCCTAATGAGTCTGGTCTCCCTAAAAACAATAGATCCGATCTGGACACCAGCCAAGGGGAGACATACTGTACATGTAAACTATTTTCGTGCTTAATTATCATTAAATAAACTAGCAGAATCGAAGTTTGAACGACAACATTGAAAAAAATAGCAGATAAAACTTAGGCAAGTAGGGTTAGTTTGTGCAAAGAACATGTAAGTTTAACCCGGTGGTGCTAAGTGAATATTGTTTGGAATAGCACGATGTTACTTTTAAGACTGGCTGATGATATATACCCATATACATGCTATGTGTAGCATGGCTTAAACAAAGATTGGCGTAGTGCTAAATGAATTTCATTTTCGTTAACCATTAGGCTGCTGATAAACAACACCTAGAGTAAGACATGCGTGGGGACCGCGAGTACAGATCAGCTCGGGTTTACGATGTGGTATTCTGTCCAAGTGTGCGTTTATGCAAAAAGGAAGTAAGCGTATTTCTCGCATAACTTCGCTAACTGCAGTTACAGATAGGACAGTTACTGTCAGACCAAGGTGACGTGAATCAAATGGTCAAGGCCGGGGGGTTAGTGCTTCCGTATTAAAGGTAAGGTGAGGTGGGAGAAATGATGGTAGTGCTGGGGGCAGGTGTTGGAATGAGGATCAAAGTACCGTGTTTCTTGGGACTTGCTCCCCTGTGCGTCTTGAAAAGTTTTTATCGCTAATCTCTGTGTATTTAGAGTGTACAGACTGACATCGTAAGGCACGTGCCTGGCGCTAGTCTGCATCTGTCTGTCCCGCTTGGCGCTGTTGTGCACCTGCTGTTGTCTGTGGTCACGCTCAGTACATAATCACCTGATCAAATCACTTCTGCGCCCTTCACCTGTTCACCTAATAAAAGACTTTTCGAACTTACAGTTTTCGTCTTTCTGTCCAGATGTGCTGGTAAACATGCATACATGTTTGTGCGAGAGAGAAATAGAGAGAGAGAGAGAAAGTGATTTGGTACATACGGGTAGGTGGATGGATTAGCAGGTGGAAAGATTTGGGAGAGGGGTGAGTTTCGTTGGGCGATGGAGACACGTACTATCGATCGGCTAAGGTGATCAACACGTCAGTATCGCGAAAACAAAAATGAAATATTGGTATTAACATCAGTTGCCAACTTGCGGTTTATAAAACATATTTTGTGAACGCAATCTTTCGTGCAGGGTACCGTCTTCTGCATTCTAAATTCTAGGCAAAAGTGATGTTTCTGCAGAAAACTTTCTTCCTTCATGCTCACCTTTGAGACCTTTTGCAACGGTTGTCCTCGTCAGTATATCCCTAAATTTCGTGACACCTGAGCAGTTTCACACTTATGTTTGACCCAGACTGTCGACTAATGTGCTACTAAATGTGTCCACTCACTAGCTAACCATGTGGTTCATTCGTTCCGGAATACGTGAATGGATGAGAACCAAGTCGTGTGGTTTACCCTAACCTTTCAGCAGAGGAAGTGCACAAGATCTCCCTGCCTCTCAACAACTCTATTCCCAGAGATTGATGAAGAAAGGACTGGGAATGGGGCGGAGATGTGCTGACACTTCCTTGCTGCTTCATGCTGAGTTATTTCCCCTTGGACAGTATCGTTCTTACAAAATTACTTTTTTTCTCTCCGCATCCAACTACTGCACATACAATCTTTCCTATTCTCAGTTATTTAACCTTCAATGCAACCTCGATCCAACGCAACGATGTCTATAAGTAAACGGACATTTTATATACAAGTTCCTGCGACACGGGTTTGACTTATAAAGACTAATTTCTTTCTGACCTCATCAGCGCTGTCCCTCCTCCTCCTCCTCTCCTCCCCCCCCCCCGCCATCGAATGTTTTTGCACATTGATCGCTTTGTCATCGGAATATTTGATATTTGGGACTACAGCCCTCTGTGTTTGTGCCAAGTACGCTTTACCAATATCCCATGGCCCCGCGCCTTGGGAAGACTGAAAGTAATAGATAATGATGGAGCTGTACTGACCTTGCGAGGAATAGCCCACAAATGTGCATCGAGGGTACATGTCGATCAGTAGGAAATCTTTCAGAGAAATATCAACAAATGAGGAAAATAAATGTCGAGGACACATTACCAGGAAATTATCACTTCTTTCCCGCATGCAGCTACATTAGCATATGCATGTATCATTCATGTGCACTTTCTATGTGCCTGTCCGTTAGCGAGCGTGCGTGCATAGCCTTTCTTACCAAACGAGCATAAATTCTTTGCATTGCTTTACCATGAAATGACCTCAGGGGCGTCTGAAAACCTTTACGCAACCTTTCTCCCCCTCTCCACCACCACACGCTTTCTGACTTGTCCCAGCGCGATAGAAAGAGAAGTTTGGGCTTGCCCTTCACCTCGTATTGCTCGTGCACACTGACAGTAACGTCCCTTGACATTTGCCGCTCTTCCTCGCCATGTTGGTGGCCTCCTCATTATTCTCCAGCCACGGCCCGCAGTCCACGTGTGCAATAAACACCATCTCGCTTGCAGAACGTCCTTCCCAAATGCCAGCCGCGCGCATGCTGAGTTTATGTATGATTCCTTCAGCATTAGGCCTGTATGGAAGCCCTCGGCAGTAAAGGGAGGGAAATGCGATTGGAAGCTCGTCAGAGGTGGGGAGTGTGCGCGTGAGGTGCTCTTACAACAAGGGAGATGATGCGCCCTAAGGGAGTCTAGTCAGCCATCCTCGACGTGGCGAGAGCTTATGGCAACGCGAAGGCCTGCTGCACTGCGGCATCCTTGCAAGCACGGACTCCCGTGGGAAGGAAGTGGGGCTGCAGCTGAGGCAAGTTCTATAGGCACAAGAAAGTAATGCTAGTAAATGACGTCAGAGTTTCCGAGGAGAAGTTCCGATGTCAATACCTAGCGTCACTCGCGGTCGTAAAACTAGCCCCTTTTTATGTATCTGACTCATGGAACATCTTAATCTCATCCTGTTACAGGAAGATGGGGCGCTTTGATGTCGTGCGGCACCAGACATATTTGCAAGAGTTCCCAAAAGAATTTCTTCTGCTGTATCAACCCTAGCCTCATGTTCCTTTAAGCTTCTGTCAGCGGCCTGCGGTGCGCACTATATTGACCGTAGATACGACAACTTTATAGTCTCCCGACCCTCGACAAAAAACTTGGCCTGGGAGTAGCCATCGCTAGGAACGACAATCTCTATAATCTCATTCTGCACAGACTCTCAGACCGTATTAACCTCAGACAATGCAACTGAAGCTGGAAGGTCTTTGCCACTGTCCACACACACACACCCTCACACAAACACACACACACACACACACACACACACACACACACACAGACAGATCAGTTCGCCATAAACATCCTGCGAACTTCTGCTAACATTAAATCGAAGTGCAAGAAGAACTCGGAGAAACGGGATGAAGGGTCGATGTCAATTTGACATTTGTAGCCGATCTGGAATTTCCCCCGGAAGATGCAGGATGTCATCTGTCCCCAATCTAAACTTATAAATTGTCATACTTCTCATACTTCTCGAGGGATAGACAAGATCCCCAAATATTCGATTTCTGTTCAAATTTCTGCCAGCGTAGATTCTCATCTTTGTGCGAATCGCTATTTTAAAACTAGCCAACGGGGTCTGATTCCATCCACAAGCGGGGTTTAAGTCGACGAGGTGTTGGGACGGCGTGTTCACGCTATTGCCTGTACTGAACAGGAATTTTCAGGGCTGTTCCTCCGATAAGCTTAAACCGAGGTTAAATGTTACTACTCGGCGGTCGTGAATATCAGATTTGCAGTTTGCACCGCTGACATGTGATGTGGGTTGAAAGAGTGCAGTGGGCTGCAGGTAACATTACACACGGCTCAGCAGACAGCAATAATTAATTCAGATGAGGTGGAGGAGAAAGAGAAAAAAGCCCAAACAGATAAACAAACAAAGAAGCAAAGAAGCGAAGAAAAGAGGGAACGAAAACTACAAAGAAAGAAAGAATGACAGAAAGAAAAAGAAATGGCGTATTATGACTCTTCAGGACATCGATGAAGAAATTCAATTCGAATGACGAGCCATGTGAATGTGAGAGAGCGAGAGAGAGAGGGAGAGAAATAGAAAGAGAAAGGGAGACAGATAGACAGACTAGAGAGAGGGGGGAGAGAAGGGGAGAGAGAGAGAGGGAAGGAGAGTGGGCGGTGGGCCTTCTTTTGTAGTTTTGTAGTGACACTGCAAGGGAGAAGATTCTGTGGGGTGCAGCTGTGACTAAGTACCATTACAAATTGTAAAAACTCGGAGTTTGCAAGCCGGATATTCTGAAAGGGCATATCCTGTGTTAGAATTGTATGAACATACCAAAAATAGACTTTACAAAGTAAAGTACGCAAAATAACAATTTCTATTGGAAGCCTTCATATCCTGTTGGAGTGGAAAAGATCCCAAAATGTTCTATTTCTGTTCAGATTTCTCCATCGTAGATTCTCATTGACGATGTGTTAGAAAACATGGTAAATATTGGAAAATATTTTAATTTTTGAAAACTTTAGGTTTCTGGGGAATGAATTTCATTTCATCTATAAATATAATCAAGCCTATTTGTGGTATTTTAAAGTATGCGGACACACGTAACAAGGGAATGAACAGCTGATTATATACACAGAAACATGTACAACGCTGCATGACTGTAGCATGGTTTTTCTATGTACTGCTTAACAACAAACTCTCAGTGTTCATCTGCATCTGCTTATTGTCTTGCATAACTCTTCATATACGATCACATAGATATAATATGAAAACATACACTTATGAACGCATGTACCTCTGGACACTCATACGCATATGAACACATTTATGGGCACACACGTGAACACTCACATGCGTATGACCACATACAGGTATATATGAACACACATCCCTCACCCACATACGGACAAGCGCACATACATGAACAAACACATGAACATATGAGCGTACACATACAAACGCCCACACACACATTACACACTCGTATAAATGAACACACACAACCACTTCACACACAAAAACGTCCATCACACACAGGACTTTCATTCACATATGAACACTCACACACACACACATACGTGCGCACGCACACCCGCACACACTCCTCACACATATATGAATACCCACTCACATCTAAAACACAAACACACACACACGCACGCACTACCTCCCTCCTTCTCTCTCTCTCTCATTCTAACACACATATGAACACACACATACATATAAATAAATAGGAACGTGTTCATCCTTCTTTACGCTAGTATCTCATAGTGTTGGTAAGTAGATCTGCTGTCCACCATAAAATTAACAGAATGAAATTACCGTTACGCCCTAGTTTGTAGATTAAATATTTGCCCATAATGTCTGCTCAAAAATTTACGTGAACAAGTGTGTCAGTACTGTGGGAATAAGATCCGATGATGGCGCTAAACTAAGATTGAACGGAGGTAGGCCTGCATAACCGTTCGCCCCTTTCACCAGTCTGTACAGCTCGGTGTGACTCAACAGCCAGCTCACTGACAGCAAAGGAAGAGTGTGATCAAGAGAAGTGGGTCAGTGCGTGAACCAGCTGTGTCAAAGATGACAGATCAGGAAGTAGAAGCTTTCGTGTCAGTAAACTAGAAAAGAGGAGGTCAAAAGGAAAATGAGCTAAAATAGGAATATAGTTTACAGTTCTGTGATTGGCTAAGAAAAGCTGTTTATAAGGCTATGTTTATAGTAACAGTAGCTGTAATAGTACAGGAAAATAATTAAAGACAGCTTGAACCCATACACTGTTTAAAAAGTTCTAAACAATATGTTTGAACAGTTCCCCCGTAGAGATGCTTTTGACAGAATACATTCCTGTACTTTCTACGTGTTTTGCGGACACTTATCAGACAGACCCAGATCACGAACATCGCACTCCAAGCGATGTGTACAATTAAATTTCCGTGCAATCACACCTCTTACTATTAAATGGCCATGTGGAAGTTTCCTGCTTTCGAAGACACTGTAAGAAATATATTTTTGTCGGCTATACACATGGATTTCAGCAGTTAACGACTTACACGCAGAGAAAAGACTGTTTTTTCCCCAAACCCCTCCTTTTCCCTAGCAGTCATAACATTTCTTTTTTTTAAATTCTGCTTTGGATTTCCTGCTTTGAGAGCTTTCTCCAATACTTGTCATACCACGGTCCGGCAAGATTCTACCGCTGTTGGCAGGCTCTTACATACAGGCGAAGCACCATGGTGTTCGCAGAGTTATTTTCCAATTCCCAGCAAATTTTTTTTTAAATCCAGGAGGGGACGGCTCACCGTTATTAATTCCATCTTCACATGGACATGCCAGCGCACCGGCCAACCTGGAATGTGTGACGTCCCCTGCATAAGGCCAAAGAACTACTGGGCTTGCCATTTCACGTACGATGCTTTATCGACCTGCAGGCGATTATAATTCATCGGCCCGGAAAAGTAGTCTTGGACTTTTATTTCAAGTGTGTATAATTTATCTAGCAGTTTGGTTGGTGAGTGGTTTATTGGTTGGCTAGCTAGCTACTTGGTTTGTGTGCATATATATTGTTTGTCTGTGAGTTTGTTTATTTGTTGCTATTCTTGACCTGTTAACATCTATACTTTTCTCAGTCAGTCAGTCAGTCAGTCAGTCAGTCAGTCAGTCAGTCAGTCAGTCAGTCAGTCAGTCAGTTTCTTTGTGTTCTTGGTGTGTTGGTACTAATTATTGTCTATAAGTCACCTGCTAGTTTCAATCATTTAATTTACAAATGTAACAAATTAATGATTTGATTGGCTGGTTGAATCCCTTATTTTCTTGATTAACTTCTTTCGTTCTTTTGATTTCTTTACTTTTGGCCCAATTAGATTCCCACTGATTGCTGCTGTAACCACAGTTGTGCTTAACTATAAACATAACTCGACATCTTGCCTTGTCAACAGTTGGCCACATCAAAAGTCCAAAGCAACGTTGTTCACATCCTAATTCGAATAACTGTCGCAAACATCTTCTGCAGCAAAAGTTTGTTGAATATTTTATTGTTGAATAAATATGTTGAATATGTTGAATATAATTAACCACGGCCTTGACCTCATTTCTATTGTAACCGTAATTGTCTCAGGTTACTTAATGTCTGGTCACTAGCAATACTTATGACTGTGGCTGTCTGAGCTAATGTTACAGCCGGTTGCGACTTCTTATTTTGCATTTGAGTTACCCCATATGGTGGAAGCAACCACATATCGGCAAATTATGGAGGAACAGCAACATCAGCTCAACGCACCCCATCAAGATAATGCTCTACAAAGCCCTAATGGTCTCCATCCTGCTGTATGGCTGTAAAAGCTGGACGCTGACAGCAGAGTTAGGAAAGAAGATGGAAGCCTTTGAGACTAAATGTTTCTGCAGATTTTCCCCAGAATCTCATGGACTAAACACAAAACAAACGTATATGTCCGTAATAAAGAAGACAGACTGGATTGTCCCCAGGAGCCTTTCCTCCACATCGTCAAGAAAAGGAAGTTGGCATGGCTTGGCTACACAACACGTCATTACATACTTGCCTAAAACCGTCTGCAAGGAGAGGAGAGGAGGAGAGACGAGGAGAGGAGGCGGAGAGGAGGAAGAGAGGAGGGAGAGAGGAGAGGGGAGGAGAGGGGAGAAAGAAGGGAGAGAGGAGAGAGGGGAGG
>SMGT01000030.1:19803-33705 GCA_004794575.1 Lanistes nyassanus | reverse complement strand
TGTCAGCTCCACCGTCTGTTTACATTTACAGCGACCCTCTGTGTCAGCTCCACCCTCTGTTTACATTTACAGCGACCCTCTGTGTCAGCTCAGTAAGGCATACTGCTGGAACATGTTGATAGGCACAATGTATACTGAAACGCAGATGGGTCTTTATTGTCGTCTGCACTGACAGAAAAGGTGTGTTGGCACAACTAATGGAGGACTTTTGACTTGTGTTGGCTGGGCTGCTCTGTTTGTTGTAATTGTCCGATGTTTTCCTTCAGCTAATGATGTGCATGTAATTGTCCGATGTGTTGGTAACGATGGTCACTGCCACTTATGTTGGCGATAGATTGGTGGCTACACAAGAGAGTGACTCTGGCTTGTATCGCTGTTTCGCAAGTAACCGTCTGGGCAAAACCTTCGTGGAGACCATCTTAAACGTGGTAGGTAGGTATGCTTTTTAATGAACACTTCTATAAAGTCTATTTGCTGTTATTCTTTAAAAGAAACTTGGTTTTCTTGGTAGAAGTAACAGTTTTGGTAAAAACTGACTTTTAGTCAACCGAACAAATGATTGTTGAGAGAACAAGGTGAGAAGAGTTCCTGACGTGAGTTGGTCTGTTTTATAGTGCACGGCCGTTACTCTGACTGGAGTGCATGGAGTGAGTGTAGTGTAACCTGCGGCTTAGGGCTACATTACCGCACACGAGCCTGTGACAACCCCAGACCTGCCAATGGTGGAAGAGACTGTGTAGGGGAAAGAACTGAGTCCGCCAGTTGCCAGCCTTCATTGTGTCCGGGTACATATTTCCTGAAAAATTATTTTGTGTGATTTTTAAAAATATTTTTTGTTTTGTAGTTCTTTAAATTGTTTCCTTAATTTTAGCCATAATACCGCACCGTTACATTCTATCATAGCATTCTTTCAGGGTAGTGCTACAGTTATAACTTGCAAAGCTACTTTTTCCTTAAGGTATGTTTGTGACATTCCATTGTTCTATTTCCATTGTGTTCTGTTTTTATTTTGTTCCATTTTGATATTGTTTTGCAACATGTTTTCCGTCACCTTGTGCTGCCTACTTTCATATTGCTCTGTGTAAGAGTGGTTAGTCCGTCTGTTCTGTTTCCATTGTGTTCTGTTTTCATTGTGTTCTGTTTTCATTGTGTTCTGTTTTCATTGTGTTCTGTTTCCATTGTGTTCTGTTTTCATTGTGTTCTATTTCCATTGTGTTCTATTTCCATTGTGTTCTATTTCCATTGTGTTCTATTTCCATTGTGTTCTGTTTCCATTGTGTTCTGTTTCCATTGTGTTCTGTTTTCATTGTGTTCTATTTCCATTGTGTTCTATTTCCATTGTGTTCTATTTCCATTGTGTTCTGTTTTCATTGTGTTCTGTTTTTATTTTGTTCCATTTTGATATTGTTTTGCAACATGTTTTCCGTCACCTTGTGCTGCCTACTTTCATATTGCTCTGTGTAAGAGCGGTTAGTCCGTCTGTTGGCTGTTTCTGTGTGCTGCCTGTAGCCGATGGGCAGTGGAGTAACTGGCAGCCCTGGGGAGACTGCAGCATATCCTGCGGTCCAGGCCAGCGTCGGCGCCAGCGCTACTGTGACAACCCACCACCGCAGCTCGGAGGAAAGCCCTGTGTTGGAGACAGCTGGCAGATTGACCTGTGTAATCAGCGCCAGTGCCCAAGTGAGACACCTAAGTAGCTTTGGTTGATAGATGTGTTTTTCACGTCTGTTTCCCTGTGAAGACACTAAACTACACACACTGAAAAGCTAAGTCTTGAGACCTATGACCCTTTGCTGCTAGTTTGGGAGAAGCACGTAAGAAATAATGGAAATCAGACTCAAACACTGCTATACTTTTGCTAAGTTCATGTCAAGATCATAGTGTACTAGATTGTCTCAGAATTAGTATTTAATAAATCGCCGTAAATGCCAGGGCGAGCATATAGTTTAAATATAGTTTCTTTGCATCAGCAACACTGGAATGATTGTGTCCAGTAAATCTATCATCATTATCTGTCCTGTAACCTTGGAAACTGCTGGGGTACCACTGATGGCTTGGCAACTAGCTTCCCCTAGTTCTCTCTGTCCTCTGTCGGTCTCTGGCTTTCTGCAAACATCAGGTCACTCCAGTCTTGGACGTTGTTTTCCCATCGCTTCCTCTTCATCCTGTATTGTGGCTTGCGCGATGATTATTGCAAGTCCTGGTGACTTCAGATGTGCCTGCACCACTTCAATTTACACTTTCTCACAGTGGTCATCAGGTCTTTATGTGATCCAATGGCTTTCTGTGTCTTCTTTCACCCCATTGGTTCATTGGTGATGTGGTGCAAGATCTAAAAGACCTTTCTGAAAGATCTCATCTCCGTGGCTTAAATCATTCTCTGCAGACTGGCACAGAGAAGGACGGAGCTGACTAGGACAACATCAGTCTGATCTTGGAACCAAGGGTGATGCTGTCGTTCCAGAGGGGTTTCAGATGTGTACGTGCTGCAGTTGTCTGTGCTGTTCTGGCAACTACTTCTGGCTTTGAGCCTTCGTCGGTGACAATGGACCCAAGGTGCTTGAAGCTGTGAACTGGTTCTAGCTTGTTGGTCTTGATTCTGGTGTCGGTGCTGATGCCGTTGGTGTTGTTGGTCATCAGTTTGGTCTTTCCTGCACTGATCTCCATGTCACCAGGTGATGACGACTTGTTGAGATGTTCAACCAGGTTGGGAAGCTTTTTCATTGCCAACTGAGCCGTCAGCATCATCGGCATACGATCTTAATATGGCTTGGTCAGGTATTGAAGGAAAGTGATGGACACTGGTTTTCAGTTTCTAAGCGTGGGACTTGTGGACAAAGGGAAAACGTTTGCAGCTGTCAGTAATTATGCATGATCAGTGCTATAGTCTTCAGGTGTGTAGTGACAGGTCAGTTTTGCAAGACAGTAAGACACAAAGACAGTAAATTGCTACATCATGTGCTGTACAGCATGCTACAGCAACTATCACCGTGTACAGCATGCTACAACAACTGTCACTGTGTACAGCATGCAGCAACAACTGTCACTGTGTACAGCATGCTACAACAGCTGTCACTGTGTACACCATGCTACAACAACTGTCAGTGTTCACCATGCTGCAACTGTCACTGTGTACAGCATGCTACAAGAACTGTCACTGTGTACAGCATGCTACAAGAACTGTCAGTGTACAGCATGCTACAACAACTGTCAGTGTGTACAGCATGCTACAAGAACTGTCACTGTGTACAGCATGCTACAAGAACTGTCTCTGTGTACAGCATGCTACAACAACTGTCAGTGTACAGCATGCTACAACAACTGTCACTGTGCGTGCAGTCGATGGCCGGTGGGGGGAGTGGGGTTCCTGGGGAGCGTGCAGTCAGACTTGCAACGTGGGGCAGCAGCAGCGCCAGCGGCAGTGCAACAACCCACGGCCCCAGTTTGATGGAGCGGCGTGTCCGGGCCCCGCAGAGGAGACGCGCTTGTGTCAGGCTCAGCAGTGTGCAGGTGAGATCACTGTAGTGCACAGGTATGAAGGCACATGAGAGGATGGTAGTGCACAGGTATGAAGGCACGTGAGAGGAATGGTAGTGCACAGGTATGAAGCTATGTGAGAGGATGGTAGTGCACAGGTATGAAGGCACGTGAGAGGATGGTAGTGCACAGGTATGAAGGCACGTGAGAGGATGGTAGTGCACAGGTATGAAGGCATGTGAGAGGATGGTAGTGCACAGGTATGAAGGCACGTGAGAGGAATGGTAGTGCACAGGTATGAAGGCATGTGAGAGGATGGTAGTGCACAGGTATGAAGGCACGTGAGAGGATGGTAGTGCACAGGTATGAAGGCACGTGAGAGGAATGGTAAGTGTTATGCTGTTCGTGTGATACAACAGTGAATGGTAAGTGTTATGCTGTTCGTGTGATACAACAGTGAATGGTAAGTGTTATGCTGTTCGTGTGATACAACAGAGAATGGTAAGTGTTATGCTGTTCGTGTGATACAACAGTGAATGGTAACTGGGGCTCATGGCTGGCGTGGTCATCATGCAGCCTGTCTTGTGGTGGTGGTGTCCGCTCGCGCCAGCGACGCTGTGATTCACCAGCTCCTCAGTTTGGTGGCAGTGAGTGTCTTGGTACAGACAGGCAGCGGGACTACTGCAACAACGAACCATGCCCAGGTAACAGTGACCCCATGGCTTTACAGCGACTGTTCTCAGCAGCTGGCTTAATTCTGACTGCATAACACATAATTAGTTTATACGAGTTTAAATTAACTTATTAACTTATTTAACTAATTTCAATTAACAATAAATTGTAAATAATTACATCTTTGCAGCAGGCACTGTTCTGGTACTAGTATTTAACAGTACTTGCTGTATAAAATACTAGAAACCAAAGTTCTGTGAGTGCACATCATTTCTGGAGGTAGATCCTATACTTACGCCTTGTACTGTAACTCTGATGCAAAATGTGTTATTCCCTAGAAACTGATACCCCTAATGCAACTCAGAACTAACATACACACCCACTACTGGCAAGGCCCAGCTCCTGCACACGCCTGCGTTAAGCAGCATATGATGAATCTGCTGTGATGCCAGCCCACACCACCTCTAAGTTTTCCCACTACATGTAGTACTGCCTGCTTTCGGCATTTTATTCTGAAAAAGGTTTCTACGTGTTCCTCTCCCAATCCCTGTCAAGTTGACCTAATGCTTTGAACCCCTTCCATCTACCACAGTCCATGGTAACTGGGGCAGCTGGGGGGTTAGGGTTTTTCTAACTGTAACCGTAACCCTAACCGTGTCAAGTTGACCTAATGCTTTGAACCCCCTTCCGTCTACCACAGTCCACGGTAACTGGGGCAGCTGGGGGGTTAGGGTTTTTCTAACTGTAACCGTAACCCTAACCGTGTCAAGTTGACCTAATGCTTTGAACCCCCTTCCATCTACCACAGTCCACGGTAACTGGGGCAGCTGGGGGGTTAGGGTTTTTCTAACTGTAACCGTAACCCTAACCGTGTCAAGTTGACCTAATGCTTTGAACCCCCTTCCGTCTACCACAGTCCACGGTAACTGGGGCAGCTGGGGGGCCTGGGGAGAATGTTCCCTCACCTGTGGAGGAGGTCAGCGCAAGCGGTTTCGGACCTGCTCTAATCCTCCGCCATCCAGCAGTGGTCGCCCTTGTGTAGGTGCACTTGAAGATGCAGATGCTTGCAATGTGCCTCCCTGTCCAGGTGAGAAGACATCATGCATGCCTCCCTCTCCAGGTGAGAAGACATCGTGCATGCCTCCCTGTCCAGGTGAGAAGACATCATGCATGCCTCCCTGTCCAGGTGAGAAGACATCGTGCATGCCTCCTTGTCCAGGTGAGAAGACATCGTGCATGCTTCCCTGTCCAGGTGAGAAGACATTGTGCATGCCTCCCTGTCCAGGTGAGAAGACATCGTGCATGCCTCCCTGTCCAGGTGAGAAGACATTGTGCATGCCTCCCTGTCCAGGTGAGAAGACATCATGAGCGCCTCCATGTCCAGGTGAGAAGACATCGTGCATGGGGTTGGTAATTCAGGCGTTCTGGTGACATCCGCCACTGACAGAGCCAGTATAGACGCTGGTGTACTCTGCATGCCTGTCGGCCCAGGAGAACTGATGATGATCTTACACAGTTGATGTTTCTAAAACACAGATGAATAAACTTGTCTGTTTTGTTCTGATTTAAGTCCTGCAGAAAATTGCAGCATTTATTGTTACAGGGTGCTTTGCCTCTGACAGAAACACCTGTGCGCTGAAGGTCGTGGGTTGTCTCCCCTCACACAGAAACAGCAGCTCATGCTTTGACAGCAGTTTCATGACTTGCCTCCCATCATACGGAAACACTAGCAGGATGTCATATTTTTGTCTGGAGATCGTTCTGTACGTTCATGATTTGTGTGCTTGTGTTTCTGCGTGCAGTTGACGGTCGGTGGACTCCATGGAGTGACTGGTCGGCCTGCTCCCACACGTGTGACGGCGGCACGCGGGAACGCCATCGGACGTGCCAGCAAGCGCAGTTTGGTGGCCGACCATGTTTTGGGGACACAACAGAAGTAGCTACATGTGGAACAGAGCCTTGTCAGAGTAAGTCGGCAAGGACCGGAGAAACAAGATGATGTTCGGAAATAATGTTGGATCCATTTCTTGTCGGATGGTGCACAGTTATAGTAAAATACCTTCGGGTTGAACTTTGCTGGGCAAATGTCAGCGTGTAAGTCTGCTGTAGACAGAAACTACATTTCAAGGATTTTTTGTTTTCACCAGGCTGAAAGTGACTCTGATTATTATTTCTAAGTGTGACCTGTTGTCGGGAACATTTTGATGAGCTCTGTGACGTTGTCTGACAGAATTGCCGCTGAGGGCAGAGGGAAATCTCATTGGTTATGTAAACAACATTGACATCGTCAACTCCACCATTGAAGCGAACATCACACCAGGAGATGGTGCTGCTACTGTCAGCGGCTCAGTCCATAACGTGCCGCCTGCTGCAGGTGTGTGCAGGTGTGTGATTGTGGACAGTGGCAGTGTAAGATTTGGCAGGTGGACAGCCTGTCTGGGTGTACAAGCTGTAAATAGTTCCCATGCAGTGGACACAACCATGGCGGTGGGAAAATATTGATGGGGGTAGGAGGGATGGAATGGGGTGGAAATGTTGCCATGGCAGTTGAAGTGGCAATGTCCAGTTACATGTGCTGTGGTGGGGGTGTGGGGAGAGCTTGCATATTTGACATGACAAATATTTGCTTGACAAATTCATTGTTTTTGAATGTGTGTGTGTGTGTCTTTGTGTGTGTGTGTGTGCATGTGTGTGAATGTGTGTGTGCATGTGTGTGTGTGTGTGTATTTGTGTGTGTGTATTTGTGTGTGTGTGCATGTGTGTGTGCATGTGTGTCTTTGCACCTGTGCGACAGCTCATCATCTTCAGCAGTTGCTGTCATTGTTAAGCCCTGTGTACTGGACAACAGCCAATGAAGTTGATGGTGCTGCTAATGGCTTCACCCTGACAGGTGGAGAGTTTATGAGAGAAGTACAGGTGCAGTATGCTACAGGTGAGTCGGCAGAATGCGTGTAATAATGGGCATTAATGGATGGGATATGTAAGCAAAATGAATAGTGAGACTTGTTCAGATGTTGCTTGCAGTCAAAATCTGCTGCTGGTCCTGCCACATATTACCGGATATATCACCGCTAGCCCTGTCACATGATATTATGTGGTGTTCAAAAAGGACAGTTACAGTAGAACCCCTTTATAACAGCGCTCATTATTACGACTTCTCTGTTCCAACCAAATTTGTTTAAACAGAACATATCCTGGTATATGGTCTATGCAGTAGATACGACTTTCCCCCGTTCTGACTTACAACTTTTATTTTGACAATGAGTTGCGACCTTTGGACTGTCAGTTTCAAATGGCCAGGCAATTTGCTGTAAATGCCATCATGCAGGGTGGGTGTGCGGTCCCCACGTCTACTGTCTTGTCATGCAATATGCGTGCATGATTCTGATTGGTTGTTCATTCTAGCATGTTAGGCTGAATGTAGGTAGCAGTATGTGTGCACGATCCCACTGGGCCAGTTCGCTCTAGCAGGTTGGGCCAACGTAGGCCCACAGGGAGGAGGGGAGGTGCGTCAGCCACCCCCCACATGAGAGTAGAGAGGGGCCACTCGCCCACGCGCCCATCCCCCTTGACCATTTGACATGGCGCAGCTGTAGTGTTGTCCGATTGCCTCAAGCTACACACAGTTTATCTTGTCACGCGAGACCCCTTCTGTCTTTTTGGGTGCAGGCATCCACAGTTTGAAAGTACAACAGCATCGTCAGTTTGTTCCTAAAATAGTGTCCACAATAATGGCTTCTACATCTGCACAAGAAAGAAAGCCGCTAACTTGTGAAATGCGGTTCCATGCGGTGAAGAGGGGTAAGAGAGGAGAAACTGCGATGTCGATCGCCACATCACTCGGAGTACGGAAAACTCGAATTCATACAATAATCAAGAAGGAAGCGATCATCCAGAGGTGGAAAAAAAGGAGAAAATGGGAAACAAACTTGCAAAAGTGCACCAAACATCACAATGATGATGGACCAGAAAGCTGATTCAAGAAAAAGCATTGTGTGCAAGGATGGAATATGGGTGTGGCGACTTTATGGTATCGGATGGTTCGTTACAAAGTTGGGCATTTAGATACAACATACACATGGCAGTGCTGAGTGGTGACGGGGACGTCAGCAAGAGTGATATTGAATCCCAAGCATATGTGAAGAATACCAGCTCCGTTTCGTTGAATATTTACCTTTTTATAGTTTTTTGTGTTGATTAAATGTTGGCTGTGGTACAGACAATAAAATTGTGTTGTGTAATTTACAGTGTTCATAGAGTTCATAAACATCACTCGATTGTTCCGTCTGTCTCGCTTGGTTTTCTGATAAGACCACCCCTAAGATAAGGCCTTTTCTGGCTGCTTTTTTCAAGGTTGTAATAGAAAGGTGCTACTCTAATTATTCTTAACACCATCAAGGTTTCATAACTCGGCTCCATCCAGACAAGGGTTTCATGCCACTCACTCTGGAAATGCAAGCATCCATCTATGTCTCTGATATTCCTGTTCAGTTGTGACACATTTGGTGCATCTTGTCAGGGAGGATTTTGCTTCCAGACAACATTTGCCTTGTGCTAAAGTGCAAAACTACCATGGTAGCGTAATATTCAGGTGATACAGTAGAACAACACCCAGGTAATACAGGTGAATGATTTTCTGGTCATAAAATGACACTGGAATCAAGAGACAATGTGGATTTTTAAGTTGCAATGTGCACTTGCATTCCCCCACCACAGGTGAAATTCTAAAGATGTCTCACTATGCCAATGGTGTTGACCGTAATGGTGTTCTCTCCTTTGACATCGTCATCCGTGGGGAGGTGCCTGACCTTGGTCCAATCACATCTGTTTACCTCGCACCGTATCAGGAGCGCTACATTCAGACTGGTCCAGGTGAGGGCATTTCTATCACATGCAAGTTGGGGGGAGGAGGGTGGGGGGCAACTAAATCCAGACTTTTATTTAGTTATTTATTTTGCATAGACACACAGCCATAACTTTTAGTTGTGGAAGACTGCTGTACGACTTCATCTGTCTTCTGCATTTTATCTCAACAGTATGGGCACTTAATAAAGTTGAATGTTGATAAACGGCTGTACTCAGCAATACCAGGACTCTAGTGAGCCCCGTCTTTTCAGATGTTGGACGAAATGATGGCATTGTGAGAGATGTTAATGTAGCCACCTGCCAGCCAGTTATGAAAGGATTTGGAGTGAACACATATTCTAAATGCATATATGAGATGTGAGATTGAAATGTTTGTCACAGGCACCATCTATGGACATTCCGCACGATTACTGCGAGCAGAAGGAGTGACGCTGCCTTATGCCTGGAATCACACCATAGTGTATGAGGAGGGTCTGGGGCAGATGCCATATCTCGTGCAAGAGTTGCAGACACAAGACCTGACTGTCAACATCTTACCGGACAGACGAACAATCTCATTTACCCTGGACGCTTCAATAGCCCCAGGTGTGTGTGTGTGTGAGAGTGTGTTTGTGCATATGTGTGCACATGCGCATGTATGTATTCTGCATGTGTTGAATCATTGCTGTGACTACAACCGATGTTTTTGACGTCAGACATTTTTTCTTTCTTCCTTTTTCTTCTTTGCTTGTTGCAAACAATTGCAGTTCATTCAGTTTGAGACCCTCAGGCCTCCCAGGGTTCCATTTTATGTGCATGTTTCATTTCGTTTCGTTATTTTATGTGGATGTTTATACGGGGAAACTCCAGACAGTCATTTCTGTCACCCAGCTTTGGCCTGAGCATGCATCGTGCATGTTGTGAACAATTTTACAGACAGACTAACAGAGACCAGCAAAATGTAAAGAAAATAATGAGCTGAAATTAGGGTAAAAGGCAAAATAATTTGCTAAAATTAGGTAAAGGGCAAAAAACTTTGCTGGAACCAGTGACAAAAGTGAAACTGCCATCGTGGTTGTAGGATCATCTGGTTTACTCTGGAAATGTGTTGCCATGTTGTCATGATGCTGAGGTGACGAAAGTGCGTGGATATGAGAGCAGGCCAAACATAAATGTTGCAGGCGTCCCTAGCAACCAGTGCCCAGAGGGATTTTTCCAAGACCAGGACGCGTCCTACTGCAATGGTGAGAATGGGCTCTGTGCCACGTGGGCTGATGTGGGTGCATGTGCATTTATGCATTTGTGTGTGGGGTGGGGGTGGGGGATGTGAGAGAGATTTGTGCCTCTAGTAAATATTTTGTTGCCATTTGTGGCAGGCAGTAATGAATGTGTGTCTGGTTCCTCTGATGGCAGATGATGACGAGTGCAACCGCTTGCCCCCCTGCAGCCACTTCTGTCACAACTCCCCAGGCAGTTTTGCCTGCTCCTGCCCCACGGGGTTCACACTGGGTGCTGATGCTAGAACCTGTAACGGTGAGTTGTAATCATTAGCTGTAATGATGAGTTGTAATCATTAGTTGTAGTGATGAGTTGTAACAGTAAGTTGTAATCAGGAGTTGTCATAGTGAGGTGTAACAGGTTCTTACAAGTAGAATGATACAATTATTTTGTACCTGGAATTTGTTAGACTTCCTGAAAAGAGAATCCCCATTATTCAAGCGGTCAAGGTTTGTCCTGGAAGTGACCCAGGAAGTTGCTGTGTCAACCCATGGTCACACCCCACCCTAAAGAAATCCCCTTCCACCTTAAGTCTGTTAATACATTCATTCTGCAAGGTGTACCTGTGTGCACCAGTACATAGACGGTCAGATGAAGAGACAGGTAAGTGTCCAAATGGAGAAATAATTTTGGCAGTTGCCTGTCTGTGCTCATAAACTGACTAAATGGACACCCTCCCCAGTTAGCCTTATGATTGAGTGTTTGTGTGGAATGTGCTTGAGCTTCAGTCAGAATCTCAGTTTTTCATGGCGCTGCTGTTGACTAGATTAATATTGCGTCCACAGATGTAAATGAATGCTTGCTAGATACCGAGTGTCCCGCCAACCAAGAATGTATCAACACGCCCGGCTCTTACCACTGTACAGCTGCATGTGGCCTAGGCTTCCGTCGATCACAAGACAGGCAGACCTGTGAAGGTATGAGCTTGTTACGTCAGGATGGTATGTCTGAAATCACAGGATTACATGTTAGCCAGCTGTGCGAAGATGTAATCTCAATTGTTACATCAGTATGGTTTGTCTGAAATCACAGGATCGCATGACAGCGATCTGTGCAAAGACCTGAGTTTAATTTTCATGTCAGTGCGTTCTGGATGAAAGGAGGTGATACTTTTTACCTGGTCCACAGACGTGAACGAGTGCGTGGAGCAACCTGACCTCTGTGAGCGCAGCTGTCAGAACCTTGTGGGCAGTTACCGTTGTTCTTGTCCTCATGGCTACAGACTGGGTGACGGGGGACGATGCGTTGGTAAGTTTGTCGAAGTTTCATCTTCCTGTTACTAGACTTTCATTCACCTTCATACTTGATGTCTTTGTTGTCAGAGATGAGTTAGATATTTTGGGGGGACAGCGGCAGTGTTGATGAAGAGTGTATTAGCATCAGGGACTGTTTTGGAATGCACGTATATTTTTGTACAAGCACTTTGTACTACAGACACCATGGACTGTTTTGGAATGCACGTATATTTTTGTACAAGCACTTTGTACTACAGACACCATGGACTGTTTTGGAATGCATGTACAGACTTGTACAGCTACCTTGTACTACATACACCATGGTGTGCAAAAACTGTCTGCTTGTCTATGTGAAGTGTCCCTATCGTCTGTTTCCTTCTCAGATATCAACGAATGTGAACATGCTTCCAGACCTTGTTCCCACGACTGTGTCAACATTCCTGGAAGTTACCGCTGTGCCTGCCCCACTGGCTTCAGTCTGGCCAGCAGCTACATATGCCGCGGTGAGTTTGTCTGAAGTCACCTTGGTACTGATAGCTTTAGTGTGGCCACCAGCCAGGTATGGCACGGTGAATGTGGGCTGTACGCCGCCATACTGGGTGCCGTAACTGACCCACGAAATAAGGCTGATGGGGTCTCTGGCAGCGGTTACTTCCCTTAGACCACTCCTCTGGTAGATGGCGGAGCTCCTGATAAGGCACAATTGTGGTAATTTATGCACAATCGGGGTAATTTATGCACAATCAGGGGTAATTTATGCACAATCGGGGTGATTTATGCACAAAAAATCAAGAATGAGAAAGATTTGCAGGTTGATCCTTGCATTTTACAAAATGACACTCAGATTTCAGGTTAGAGGGCCATTTTGACCCTTGGTTTTAAAGAATTCCAGCAGCACTAGATGTTCATGGCATTAGTACCTGCGTGCTGTTCGGTTCTTCGTGAGTTTTGTTGGGGTTCAGTAGTGCAGTCGCAAGATTGTGAAGCGACGAAAGACTTCACCGTCTTATTGCAGGTCGAGCTGAGAGGGGTCACTGTATGAGCACTTTATCTTTCACGTCTGGGCGCCATCTGTGTGCTGGCATTGCTGCCTGCTGGCCATCTGTTGTGTTGTGCACTTGTACTGTGTGAACGTGGTCCTGCTGGCTAACCTAAGTGGGTTATCAAGTGTGCCTGCCTCATATCCATGTTGCTAGCCACATCAGGTCTTGTCTGTACATGTGTTTGTTGCGTTTGTGTTCAGACAGGAACGAGTGCTACGAGGGCTCACACAGCTGCAGTGTGGATGAAGAGTGCATCAACACAGAAGGCGCATACCAGTGTGTCCGGCTTTGCCCTAAAGGATTTCTTCGCGTTGCTAGCGGTGATTGTCAAGGTCAGTGTACAGAGTGGTAGACCAGTGATCCACGTGTCGCCTCCTCTTTATCCGAACACCTTTTGCTTGCTAGTGCCTGTTGGACGCGGTGCGCCCTTTTACATTGTTTGATTAGCCTAGGTTTGTCCTGTGTTTTCCTACATTGTTCCCTACTGGGCTGCATTGTGTGAGCATTTGCTGTGAGCTAGACTATCAGATTTCCCCTGATGTTGCTATGAACAAGGCTGGGCTGTGTGAACATTCACTGCTAATACATGTACTTACTGGCAGCTTCAGGACTGGGATGTATGGAAGTACGTGTACATGTATTTTGTTTAACCCAATCGTAACGGAGAATCCTACCTAGAGTAGGTCCCGGGGGGCCGGGGCATTTTTAGCCTTTTTTCAAAAATTCATTAAAAAATCCCCTAAAACAATAAAAACATTATTTAAAATTGCTAACTAACTACAATAAATAAATAAAACTCATTTCTTACCGTGTTTCTTGGACCTTGTTCCATAATTTTGTAAATCCTTTGATGGAAACACAACTGAAGTTGAAGAAATCAAAAAGTCCTCACCAAACACAGTCTCAGAGTCTGTTCGGTACTGTTTACTACACGTGCTCGCTCGTTTTTCTCTTCGTAATCACTTTCTTGGGTCTTTCAGGCACAAATACTCTTATCTTCATCCACTTTATCACAGTAAATTTGCAAAACAATGTCATTTTCCTCTTTAGCGTGTAATTTGAAGAGCAAATCTAGCATTTCTCTAGTGACAGACCACATGTGAGTACTCGCTTCAAATTACTGCTGAAAACGGGTCTCATTGACAGTTTAAAACACAGAAAAGGGAAGCAACTCGTGAAGAAATCATTCAGCTTTCGATTGTAAGAGTTCTTTCCCTTAAAAGATTAGCAGATGAAATTTTTAAAATCATAATTCGAACGGACTTAATCCCGCCCGTAAGGCAGAAACGCATTGCCAATGGAGCGGGCTGTCGGTTTTTCATACACTCAATCGTGACGCAGCCTTCGTAGCT
>SMGT01000030.1:0-15240 GCA_004794575.1 Lanistes nyassanus | reverse complement strand
TTTCCTGTAATAACTGTTATACCTAGGAACATCATGCAGTCAGGTGTTTCCTGTAATAACTGTTATACCTAGGAACATCATGCAGTCAGGTGTTTCCTGTAATAACTGTTATACCTAGGAACATCATGTAGTCAGGTGTTTCCTGTAATAACTGTTATACCTAGGAACATCATGTAGTCAGGTGTTTCCTGTAGTAACCCATCTTCTGTATTCGGTTGTAGGCCTTGAGTTCCTGGAACCAGGCCGTGTGCTGTCCGCTAATGATTACCAGGAGAGACAAACCTGGTCTGGCACGAGAAGGCGATATAGACGTGCCGTGTGGTGTAGATTCACTGACTGCCGCCGCTCTGATGCTGCCCAAGGTCAAGGCCTATGTCCCAAAGGACTGCAGCCTGATACACTGCATCAAGGACTCTGTATAGGTCTGAATGGCTCTGTATGTCTTGTCGCCAGATGGCTGCACTTTGCTGTTTTTCTGTCTGCCGCTGAATGAACAAGTCTTCCCTGATAACTGATGTATGGAGTTAGTGTCCCTAAACACACAGATATACTTTTTAAACAGAAGTGCTTTCTCACAATTATGATTAAAGCTTAATGTGCAATATGTCTTGTCAGTTGATAACAAAACTGTTACAGCATGACACTTGCGTGTTGTCTGTGACTGAATAAAGGATCAACATCAAACCATGTGTTTGTCTTGTGACGTGTGGTGAGTAGCACTGTTGTTTGTTTTCAGGTTTTGGCTATGGCATGGCATGATTCTCATACCACATGTGATCTTTAACACAGGCTGTGCCTCATTTCGTCTGAGAAAATAACACAGGCCTCTGCCTAAAATTTGGTGAGGGTCAAGGCCGCAGTGTTATTTCCTGATCTATGTGCTTCTTGTGTGGCAGTGATGTAACATTGGTACACGTGTAACTACTTACTGTCGTAAGATTGTGGAACTACATACTACTTTAACATTGGTGGGACTGCGTTGTGATATAACTAATCACTGACAGGTGTCTTGTGTTACTGATGTGTTGGTTTAAGTAACATCACAACAGTGAAACATCTGTGTAGACTATGTGTTACTGAAGGACTTACTATAACATGTCATTGTGATCTCATGGAGGTTTCAGTATTGTAGGTATTGAAAACATATCAGTGATTTAAAATTTAATTCCAATATGCCAACAAATCTAATGTAAAGTTAGATGAAATTGACTTTTGTGTTACTGAAAAACCTGATAGAAATGTAGATGATGGGAAAGCACTTGATAGGGATGATGCAGTGTTCAAAACTGTCCGAAATAGCATATGATCATGCTGATGTTGTCAGATGTGGATGAGTGCAGCCTGAGGACAGACATCTGTCAGCACAACTGCAGCAACACACATGGCAGCTACCTGTGTACTTGTCCTTCTGGCTACCGGCTGGCTGCTGATGGCTACTCATGTCAAGGTCAGACTACTCTGTTTACTCGTAGACAAGGGCTAGAAACCAGCTGGTAGAAGCGGTCAAAAATATTTCCAATTGGAGATGAGGATCACAGCAAATAACTGCTCAAAGATTAGACTGGGGTGGGGGTGTGGTGAGTGAAGACTGAGGGATCAGTAAGATCATCCATTTCTGCGTGACACCAGTGATATTTCAGTTCTGACGTTAATTATAGGTTTAGTTTTTATTTCATTTTATAACGTTAATTTTTATTGTTATTTCATTCTAGTTTTCAGTGAAGTCAACAATTCTTATTTTTATTCAGGGCTATGTTTAAAATTCTAGTTTTTATTTTATTTAGTTCTGCCCTTTGTACATAATATTAGTACCATTTTAGTTTTTAGTATTTTTAATAAAGAACAAATTAGGACCGAGCGCTTAAATTATCGAAAGATAACTCCAACAAGAGGTACTGCCATCGCTCAACATAACCGTATGCAGACACATGCGACCAAGGGAGCTTACCATACCCAAACACATAGTAAAGAGAGGGCCGAAAGAAAGGAATTGGATCTGCCACATTCCTTTCTTTCGACCCTCTCTTTGCTACGTGTTTGGGTACGGTAAGCTCCCTTGGTCACATGCATCTGCATACGGCTATGTTGGGCGATGCCAGTACCTTTGTTGGAGTTATCTTTATTATTTTTGTTTATTTTTTTCAAGATCACAAATGCCGTCCATCACATATTTCAATGCAAATTATGTGCAAATACACTCACAGTTCTTAACGCAGCTTGACTATCAATGGTCTAACAGATCAGCAAGATCACATCAGGGCCGGCCTTAGGGATTTGGGAGCCCTGTTAAGGATATGTACTGGTGACCAATGCCATCGTCATCTTCTGTCTGTTTCATCCATAATTTCTTCATCAC
Organism: Lanistes nyassanus; assembly: GCA_004794575.1. Taxonomy (NCBI): domain Eukaryota; kingdom Metazoa; phylum Mollusca; class Gastropoda; order Architaenioglossa; family Ampullariidae; genus Lanistes; species Lanistes nyassanus. The sequence goes on along the minus strand of SMGT01000030.1, from coordinate 12,884 downwards.
CATGGACTCTCATTCATTAGCCGAACAGCCTTAATAATGTTTGAGACGTTATATCACTCGTGATCATAAGCACCTTCTCCTTCACTCTATCAACTCATTCAGACAGGTCTCAATGGCATCTGTGCAAAACTCGCCATCCTCAATGACACGTGCTCAACAGATTCCACTCGACGAACCAAATGTAGTCCTCCACACACAAACGGCCCGTTAGATCTACAGGAACTTGCGCCATGAGACTGTAGTAGGCCCACTGTACAAGAACAACTCAGTGTAAATGATTCTGAACTCTTTCATGTGTCGGTAAATAGCGCAACGTCACTGAAAGGTCAGGGTGACCCAGAGACAAGTGAGACAACCCATCTGAAGAATGAAAAGTGTTGAACGAAAATGCAGTTGCTGTTTTTTTTTTTACTCCATTTTCATTCTCGTTTTAGTTCATTCACATATCACAAATGTTTATTTTTCTTTCGTTTCAGTTTCTCTGTTTGTATTATTTTCAGTTCTCGTTCGAAAAACAATATTTTTAGTTCTAGTTTACGTTTTCGTTATGAAAATATCACTGCTTGACAGTTCTCTTCCTTTGACAACACTATTCTCCAATAGACTTAGCAGTTTTTAATTACAATCTGTATTGGGAGAACATCTTTTTTCTTGTCACATTATTGTACCATGATCCAGAGTGCTAAATCTGAATTTATCGATCCCTAACTGCACCTTACAAACAAAAACTTTGTAAACATAGCCCTGGTAAGGCCTCCCATGCGCACGTGCAGTCCCCCCTCCTCCCATGTGCACAGCTCACTGGCAGCTCAACCTGACTTTCTCAAGTGCCATGGCTGGCGTTGGGTGTCTGATGTCAGCTCCCATAGCATGGTCTTTGACCTTTAGCTTTCCTTACCGCTGCTTTTCAGCTGACAAGGAACGTGAGATTTTTCCCATTCTCTTGTCTTTCATCTGCTGGTTATTTTTTTGAAGCAAAACGGTGTTTTGCAGTGAATTGTGTTGTTTCTCCTTTCTGCCTGTCGCCTTCATGCATTACATCCGTGTTTGTGTATGTTTATGTGTGTTTGTATGTGTTATTGTGTTTATGCGTCTTTGTGTGTGTTTGTGCTTAGTGAACTGGTGCATGTTCCCATGCTTGTGTGCTTCTGCACTTAAGCTTTGCATTATTCACTGATTTAGGTATTTTAGGTATTTTAAGGTGTTTTTAGATGTTTTCATCACGGTTTTGCGATGTCTAGACGTTTACCGCTGCTTTTGCCTATTGACAGTGTGCATGTTGTGTGCTCGCGGGCGGGACCGGATGTGCACCATGTTTGTGACCGACCGTCCCTGTGTGGCCCTGGCTCAGTGGCTCCAACGTCAGCTGCTTCTGCTCGATCCTCTGCTCGATCCTCTGCCTCAACCCACTCCTTGCTGGTGTCCATGTTGGTTCCATGTTTGTGGTGCGGACGTTGCGGTGCAAGATGTTCCGTGGTGGTTGGCGGCCGGATGTGATGGAGAAGGATTTTGTCATTTCCTGCTGAAACACGAGTCTGCCGGTTAAACCTCCACCAGCTTGGGTGGGGAAGTTCCGGTTTGAGCTGACTGTCCTGTCCACTGGCTGGAAGTTCCCATGCTTCTGGTGTCGTTCACATCCAGCTACCCCCTTCTGACCCACGAGCAAAGCTCCTCTGGCCCAGGTGGTTCTGGTTGGGGTTAGGATACACCCTTTTCACTGGTTTTGGCGCTGTGGCACACACTGTGTCTGTCTCCTCATTCTTTCTTCGTGGACACGGCAGGTGAGATGAGGCGGAACTTTCCACACTTCCGGTGATGGTCCGTCCGGCATCATGCTGGCCCAAGAGTACAGGTTCTCTGGCCGGTTGGTTCCATTTGTGCTACCGATCACCCCCCCCCCTTCTACCTGTCCCGGTTTTTGTCACTGCAGCGTGCACTTCAGTTGGTGGGGGCATTGACTTCTGTCTTCTTCCTCCTCCGTAGACCCATCGAGTGAGACGCAGGCTGTGGGCAGACTCCACTGTAAGACCGTTGTTAAGTGCAAGCAATTTCCTTCCAAGTCTGCCACGAACCTATGTTGAAACATCGTGATCATTTTAACAAATGTTTTCACTTCACTCCTAAAATAAATCCACTGAAGACATACAGATTGATGGAATGGTAATATTGAATAGGCCCAGTGTGCCTCTGTCCCATTCTCAAGGTGGTTGAAATTATAGTTTGATTTCTGACAATGTAAAAACTCTTTCTGGGTCTAATGCTACGTACCCGCATGTTTTCCACTGGGCTGACTAAAGAACAAGTCTGTCAGAAATGTTTGTGAGACAGGAAAGAAATTTAGTCAGGAAAGAAAAGTGATATATACACTAATACACATACGTGGACTAGTAAGATAGGAGCATCCCCATGCACCTGGTGTGATGGTCTTGGGTTTAGTCATTCATTTGTTGATGTTAAAGTCTAGCATACATCTACCAGAGAGGAAAGAGATCTCCTGTGTTCAGCATCATAGTCTCAGTTTTGCTCATTCCCTTCATCCATTCATTTGAAAGAAGAGCAGGTACATACAGTGCTATTGCTATGTTTTTATTAAAACTTATAAATACCAATACGAACTTAAGCAAAAATGCCGTTATCCAATCTCTGGATTGAGCAGCGGAAAGATGTGTGTCTCTTATGAGACCCCGCGACAGGCATGAACAACATTCGCAAATATACACAAGGGGAGAAAACTCCACATCACAGTAAAGCTTGCGATTACACTGTACTGATGTTGATGATAGGTAGACTTCCGTGTAATCTGATTTCATTTACAGGTGGCCGAGTTAAGCAGAGATACCAAAAAAATATATATTTGCACAGAATTAAATTTTATCAATCCTAACCCCACAATTGAAAAAAATGCACCTTCTACGTTTTTATAAAGTAGCATGTAGAATTTCTAAACATTTCAGTTGTGAATATTCCAGTTGCCAATATTCCAAGCAACATGAGGAACCAGAAGGTGATAACAAGGGCAGTAAGTCCAAAGCCGTAACATCAGCAAAATGACCAGAAACTACGCAGAAGTTTGAGAGATGTCGAAGTAGCAGGAACCATCTAGGAACACTTTCCTACAGATAACTTTCATCCCTCCCTGTGGTGTGGAGATTGTGTAGCAATGTTTCTCTACAGCATCTGGCTTTTGTCCTTGCTAGTGTTATCAAAAACGTGTAAGGTCATCGAAAGAGTAGAGAACTGGCTGCAGTGCTGGGCCTTTGTCTGAGCAGGCATAGATAACATTGTTTGAAACACTTAACTGTGCACTTCAGGTGCATGTCATATGAAAGGACTTCCAATCACTTCAGCAGCTCTCTTGCAGAACCAGAACATTCTGGGAAACCATCAGCATGACATGCCAGCTGACCGCAGAATGCTGGAGCAAAACAGCTGTAGATCATACATGGCATGCGTAGTGCTCGCATCCAGATAGTGTACCTCTGTACGATATTTTCTGCGATTGCTGTATGTGTAGAGCGTTGACATTTACATCATGCAGTCCATGTTAGACAACTAAAATAGTTCTGCTCTAAGGCAGGGTCACCCAACAGATCCCACTTCTTGAAGTCTAATATATCGTGTAATAGATTACACGAAACAGGGTTGGTGGTTTGCTGGATGCTTAACGTCCTGCTGCAAACTGGGTGCATTGCAGGACAGTGAAGTATAGGGGGATGGGGGTCCTACTACTAAGCTATGCTCTGAAAGGACCACCAAACTGATAGCTCCAGTAAGATGGCCAGTGCAGACGGGCAGTTTAATGTGCGGGGAGATGGCCAAATTCACTCTGCACAATGTATAACTCCAGGAAATAATCCTTGGCTGCACGTACCAGGATTCAAACCAGCGACCTTCCACCTGAGAAGTATGCAGCGCAGTCCCAGTGCTGGCACATGTTTTATCCTTTCCATGTTTCTCCTGATAACACACCAAACTTGTGTAGTAAACCTTGATGGGGTTTCTGGTTTTTACATCAAGCTTGTGTTACGCTCAGGAGAGTAATAACGTTGACTAGACAGAAGTACACATGGCAGTGTGACAGCACTTGGATGCAAGGGGACCCGTTAAACACTGGAGAAAGCCTTCAGAGGTCCAGGGTACATGCTGTTGATGTCAGAGGAAATGTTGAGGGCATGATATTTATGGGAGAGAGTGAGACTTTTATCAAAGGTGGTTTGCAGAAGGGCTGTTCAATAGAACAATGATGGCAAAGGCAAGTTGCGACAGGACAAGAGGAATGCTTCAGAACAGTCGTTAGTTCTTATAAACATGGTGATGTTTGTGATTGCATGTGTCTCTGGTTGCTGATTGCAGACATCGACGAGTGTTGGGAGGAGAACATTCAGTGTGGCAAGGACCAGATGTGCTTCAACACACGCGGGTCATATGCCTGCATTGACGTCCCCTGCCCAACAAACTACGTTCGAGACCCAACCACGGAGTAAGTCTGATGTTGCCGTGTTTTCTATGGCTGTTGACACAGCACCACATGGTTTTCTGTAGTTGGTAGGAAAGCTGCCACCAGAGTCTGGGATACTGGGTGTGTGGTAACTGAACTATTCTGCTACCATTCAGGGAAAAGTGAAATACGAAGTGTTTCCAGGAACACGTGAACGCTCACTGGGCCCCTTTCCAGGGTTGTGAGTGAGCAGATCTCGGTACAAAATTGTCACGAGCCATGAATAGCTTTTCTGGAAAGTTTTTGCATTTTTGCATCTTTCCTTCAAACTATTTATTGATAAAGTTGAACTTCTTTTCACAAAGTGATAACCCTGACAAATTCATAATTCTATATCTACAAACAAAATGGCTGATGTGATTTCACCTGCAGATGACCATTTGATTTGCTGGAGTGTGAGAAACATCTGGTGCTGTCTTACCAAGTGTAGACCGCCATTAGTGGGGGTTGGTTTTTTGGTGGGGATCAGCTGTAGATTATCACCTTTTACAAACGCTAGTGTTGTCAGGTGTCACCTAGAGTACCTGTACAGGAACGCTTGATTTTCTTGAGAATCTCCCCGTCTGTGAACTGGTTTTAACTTAACCACAGGGCTTGATTTGTGATGTTGGCACCGACTGACTTTAGGCAGAAATTTATAGGCTTGTGGGCAAAATGAGGCAGAAATAATAATTTCTGATCTGTGATTTGCTCTGTAACGATATTGAAACAAGCAACATAGACAGTGAGAGACCAGTTATGACATAATTGGACGCAACACAAATAAAGATGGTAAATGCAACCAAGCTGTCAGAATGACTACATATATTGCATTATTTAGACAAAACCTAAATGAAGATGGTGATTGGGGTAAAATAAAAACTAAGCTGGTCAGAATGACCTGTACTTCATGGAAAAATCTCTTCCATTTTTCGACATGGGATGCAAGAGGTTAGACGGCATTGTGCACTAATGTAGACTTCCAAGCTGTTTGGGAAATTCACAACACTTTCCTCTTGGGTTCAACTGGAAACTTCTGCTTGAAAAAAAGATGAAAAGCTCACATTGTTATCGACCTGACAACTGATGAGAGTGACACAGCATGAACACAGAGTTAACAAATAGCAACGCAGTGTGTGTGGGGGGTGGGGGGTGGCTGGGTTAAGGCTTAGAGCTAGAATTAAACCCTAACCCTAAACCAAAACTGTGCGAGGGTTAGAGGATGTAAAAAATGTAAATAGCTGGCAATAGGACACAAGTATGAATGGAGCGACTTGGCTATTGTTACACTTCAACATTTCCATATGTTAACAAGATTTTATTCTTTCCACAGTTCTGATTAAACATTTCATAACTCGAAATTGCACCTTTTAATCCACAAGTAGCAGCTCTGTAGGGAAGGTTTTGGGAGAAAATTGCTGCGTGTAACAGAAATACAATGTACTGATGTCTGACAGTTACTGTGTTCTGGAGTGTGTCGATGCCAACACGCCCTGCCCCCATGGTTCTCCCTACGCGGACGTCTTGCAGTACCGCACTGTGGCGCTACCTGGTGGAATACCAGCACGCCAGGACCTCATTCGTCTGACGGCTTACAACCAGCACGATCAGGTGATGCCTTGTATTGCTTTGTAATGGCACCAGGTTTTGCAGGTGTGAATCTTAAACCAGGGAAGTTGAGATGATTGCATCCTTCTAGTCAAATACCCCACAGCAGCAGTTGAAATGATTAGCGTCTCCAGTCCATTCAGCAGGGAGTGTGATTTTTTTTCTTGCTTGTGTTAGGTTCTGCCTGAAACAACCTTCACCATTCTGGAGAATGACCCCAAGCTGACCTTTCACCTTCGACCAGACGATGGCAAGGGAATAGTTTACACCCTGGAGCCGCTGGGCAAAAGCCAAACGTATAGAATCATGGTGCGTGCTCGGTCCTTCGACAGCAGCCGTCGCAGCATCCAGTATCAGACCACATTCATTATCCACATAGCTGTCTCTGCTTTCCCATACTAGACAGGGCAGAACTCTTGTTCATTGTGTACAGGATGTGCTGTAGCCTGCTGTTCATGGTGTACAGACGTTTAGACTCTAGTCACATGGTCTGTCAACTCCAGGCTTAAGCCACATAGCTATTTGTTCATTCGGGCTACAGTTGTGTAGCTCTCTCTCCAAACTGTCGACATCCATTTGTTCATAGTGTACAAACAGGCGAGGAGTAGCCATTATGTAAATAATGTGTGTGTGTATGTGTTGTGCATTCAGACAGAGCAGGTGGGGCCGACCGGACATACGGTCTTGAAAGCATTTTAATTCCCACGGAGAGTGGTATGATTATACAAGCTGTACAAAAATTTACACTATGAACTCAGTAAAAATCCTTTGCACAGTGACGACAGTTTGTGAGTCATCAAGTTTGAAAATGTCTTTTGCAATGTTTTTGCATTCACACATGCAAGGGTATTTGGTGGACTGGGGGAGGGGGAAAGTGAAAGTTCAGTCATCATCTGAGATGTAGTCGGGACCCTGCAACATATACATGATCAATACAAGCCTGTTAATATTTCTCTCAGATGCAAGTCAAAGTGCACATTACCATGGATAGCATGCAGGTTGCATTTCAACTCTTTGCCTTCTCTCAAAATGTTGAAGTGGGAGCGGGGGAGGGGGGGGCAGAATTGGTGTTGTACAGTTTTTGAGTCCCCACACCAGCGCGAGAGTGATGTCTATTCATCCCCCCTTTGTGCAACATGATCCTAGTGTTTCTCTAAGCACAAACACCCATACCACTTCACATGAAATATACCCCCTCCTTTACAGTAAGTGTATTACAGCTCACAAACATTTCATGTACCAAATGGAATGTGGATCCTTGTCAGAAATAAGCTTATTTCTGTCAAATATAAAAGAAAAACAAGTGACTGCCACTTGGAGGATAAGCCCAAATTAAATGTAAAACAAGGGAACTGTACCAAGCTAGAAAAGGGAAAAAGACGAAGACAATCTACATGTTTCGGGGCACTACCCCTTCATCAGGACGACACAAAAACCACGAAAAAATGAAAAAAAAGGACTTAGACCCACCACCACCACCACCCCCACAACCTCCCAGTATGCAGCATCCTCCTTTCCAACTGGCACCTGTTGTCTAAGTCTGAACCCACCTCTTCAAAAAAATAAATAAAACCTCCTAGCATCTCGGCAGGATAAGAACATGCGAGATCTTCTTGTACATTTTAACCGACCACCCCCGCTCCCCCTTCCTGTGGCTCCACCCCGTGCAATGTGTCCCCGTTGCCACACTTGCCCCTACCTTAACACCGCCACAACACTCCACACACCCAACACCACCTTTGTCATCAAACGCAACTTCACCTGCACCAACAGCAACATCGTCTACACCATCACATGCACCCTCTGTCCCACCCTATTCTACATCGGGGAGACAGAACGCACACTCAACACCCGCTTCACAGAACATCTAGCCGACACCAAACACCGCAGAAACACACCAGTTGCACGTCACTTCAGTACACCCCCACACACAGCCGACAACATGAGGGTCTGTGGTATCTGGAAAATGAAGGGCGACTCCATTGACCGTAAGAATATGGAATCCTACTTCATTACCAATTTCGGTACCATGGCACCCACTGGACTCAACCTCAAACATTGACCTTCCCCCTCCCTTCCCTTAACCCCTTCACCCCTCCATCTCTCTCTTTTACTTTTTCTCTCACCTCCCTCCCACTCTCTCTCTCTTGCACACCGACACCCCCTTACCCGCCCTGCTTTCTCTCTCTCTCCACCGCCCACTCTCCACCCCCACCCTTCTCTACCCTTTCCTACCCATCTTGCGATTGGCTGCCCCTCTTTAACCTTTCTTACTCACTGTCCCCTGGTCTTTCTCCTGCCTTACAGCCCACGTGCCACATCTACTGCACCTAAGTCTTTTTAATTTTCGTTTTTTCCTCGTTTTTGTTGTGTCGTCCTGATGAAGGGGTAGTGCCCCGAAACATGTAGATTGTCTTCGTCTTTGTCCTTTTCTAGCTTGGTACAGTTCCCTTGTTTTACATTTAAATCATATTTCTGTCATTTTAAGAAAAACATCAGACATACCCTGTATATGCAATGTGTGTGTGTGTGTGTACACTAACAACTTATGTGGATGCATGTGTGTGCATCTGTGTGCACGCATACCCCTTCAATCTTTTCATCCAGCATACGGAAGAACTCTAGCTGACTGCTGGTGACACTGCAACAACCAGACCAATACACCATTAAAACCACACAAGGCACCAAACAACAAGTCTTGCAAAGCATCCACACTGCACTCATCAGTTCTACACGAGCTGTTTAACCACAACTTTCAGCGTTATCAGAAATTTGTGAAATGTATCTTAAAATTTTACAAGTATTTGTGTCTTGCACTTCAAAATTAACAAAGATTGGCCATCTTCTCGTAGAAAGTTGTGGAACTTGCTGTGATGTGCCAAAACCCGATATAAAATGCTGACATTTGCACATCTGTTGAACGAGGAGACTTACTGTACGGGCTTTGCGTTACTTGGGGCTGTTGTTGTCCTGTCCTTATGTGCAGTCTTCTCTGGTACAGAGATCTGCAACATAAACAACTGTTCTACAGACTGCTCCTTGGAAAAGATGTGGGCGTCAGGGTTTGTGCATTGTTGCCAAACTGCAGGTGTGCATAATATGTCTCCACTAAATACCTCACTCACAAAATACCTCACTGTACCTGTACCTTCCACCCTGTAAAGACAGACAGGAAAGATCTGTATGCAAGCCTTTTTCAGACAACAACTACGTGATGACAACGAACACCTCATATCACTCACTTCCTAAGATAAAGGTCATCGTTTGACGTTCAGACAACCTTATTCTGTTAGACCAAAACGTTAGGGTAATATTGTGGCAATAGATGAACACCTTGAGACAATATCATGTTAGAGCCAAAACAATCAGGTAATATCATTGCCTTAGGTCATCTCATGTGACCCAAGCAGGCCTGTTAAAAAAATCTTCATTCTGTAGGACGGACATACAAACACCTGGGTTCTTATCTTGTGGCACCTGGCTAATAAGTCTTTTCATTCTCACAATCAACACCTTCACAGGTGTGGGATAAATGATGACGAGTTCAATATTTTTGTATACACTGATCTTTGAACTTCCAGATTTACCGTACACATAAACTTCTGCTTTAGCCCACCTGTAATGCCAATCTGATACTAATGTAACCATGATATTGAAAATGGCTGGATGTGGCCCTACTTTCAAATAAAGTTCTGATCATTTTAAAAGCCTGCGTTCATGCATTTGACACTTTTGAACTGGTCTGGCTGAGGTAGGTGGTGACCAACATGATCACAAGTTTGAATGTGATGGTGTCACACCCCTGATGGCCATGATGCGAATCGCCTCTGTGTTTGTGACCTGCGGCCTAGTGGTGTGGACTTGGCAAGTACCGGTTGAAACTAGTGAGTTTAACTCCACAACTAGCAGCATCCATTATATTTCAGTTCTATCAGGTTTGAGCATTTCTTGGCCTAGCATGCACAGCGGCACCTACCTCCTGCACAGCAGTACGATGGGCGCCATTGATGAGAGAACCGTTGACACTGGAAGTTGTGGTTGTGCTGATGACGGAGGTGCTAGTGGTGCTGGTAGCAGTGGCGGCTGTCTGCTGCGAGGCGCGAGTGGTCGCCGACACTGACGACCTGTACACCGCCATGACAGTCTCTGATGTCTCCACCGCCTCCTCCAGCTGCCACTCGCGTCTGACAGCTGTCTCTTCCACCTTGCCCCGCCCTCCTTGTTGCTTGGCTCCACCCACTGACTGCTTGGCTCCACCCTTCTGCACAGACTCACTTTTAGTTCCACCCATTTTGCCGTTGGTTGTCTTTGTGGGTGTGGCTGTTGGTTCATTTTTGACGGCTGTCAGAAACAAAAGGCAGGAAAAATGACAAACCTTCTCCAGGACATCAGTAAACCCACCAGCCAGCACACCGTCCCGCCAACATACTCCACTGTAGTATCTCCCAGTCTCGAACATGGCTAAACCATGAGATTTCCCAATACCGATGTCGCTTTTGGGCCCCTTTCCCGCAAAATCCTGAATTTTCCTGGCATTCCTTTACTTGCCTGTTTCCTTAGAAACATTACGTGCTCCCACACATCCAGTCACTACATTTTGATGGGAAATGGGGTTGGGGGGGGGGATGAAGACACTCACCGGCTTTCGAACTAGTTTTTTCAGACAGCTTTTGGCGTTTGCCTCCCCTGCGGTTTTCTTTGTTGTCTCCCTTGAAAGACAACGCGTCGGTGGTGAGGGTGGGTGAGCTGTGCCGACTGCGACCACAACCCATGCTGCGCCGCCGCCGCACATGAGGGCTGCGCCACCACCGGCCCCCTTCCCCTGTCCCCCTGCAGCTGCCTACGCTGCCCTCTGCACTCACGTGCGCGGCCTTGACCTCAGGGTTGCTTTGCGCCCGTCCGCGACCTGCGGGGGGAGGTGTCAGAGGTCAGCGCCTGTCAGCTGCCCGCCACCTTCATGGCTGCTGGGATGGGGGCGCCACCTGCAGGAGATCCGGGGAGGCTGCAGCTGCAGATCGACTAGTCGTTTGAATCCAGTCCCGAATGACGTCAAGGGATTACTTTCTCAGCAAAGACTTCCGGTTCCGGAATGGACACAGTTCACATCACTGGCACCTCCTTGGTTTCCCGAGTCTCTGTTTGGGACACGAGAAGGGTTTCTTTTAGATGCGCTTTCTGTAGTAGGTACCGGATGGCAGGTGTGGGTACACTTCCAAATATAACGACAAAAACGTACACAAGCACCAAGACAAACACGTTTAAACAGCGCCACATGTACAAATACACGTGTGCGCCAACAGTCCACACAAACAGCCAACTAGCAAGGCCGTGCGCACTGACGACGCCAATAAACGGCAAAATCAGGGGCAGACAATCTGCAGGGATGAGAGGCGTTGGGAGGTGGGGCCCGACAATAGGTAAGTCAAGGGCAGACGAGGTGGTGACAGCCGCGAGCAGCCGGGGTGTTCAACGGCCGAGAGAAGTCATCGTGTGCCGGAAGTAGGACCGCCCTGAAGACGGGTGTGCGAGACCTGTCCCTACAGTGAGGTTAGTTGACCAGGGTCGCCCCGACCTCTAGCACCAAGTGTGAATGACAGCATGGGCATACAAGTCAGGGATGGGGAAGGTCAACATTTTAACTAGCCCCAGGCGGCAGTAAGTTTTAAAATTCGCTAGCCCACTGAAACTGCGCTGGCCCAGGTTTCTTCTCTCTCTCTCTCTCCTGTGACTAAAGCAACAAACACAAAAACCCAGCAGCGACAGTGATCTATGATTATTCTGGACAAACAGCCGCGAACTACTTCTTACAGCAGCCAGCAGTAACGGCTGCAAACAGGCCCCAAACGCTCTTTTATGATGCATTCAAAAAGACCAGAAATCAAGTCACGTGACGTCAATTTTCTCCATCTTTTATTTCTGCTGTTGGTTTTATTCTGCAGCGCGCCGAGCTAATAATAAACCCAAATGCAAGCCGTGTTGGTACAGGCAGAGTGTGTGTGTGGGTGGGGGGGGGAAGAGTGGGGAGCTAATCACACCAGCCCGTCCAACTTTCCTCTTGTTCCCATGACAACTCTTCATAGCATTCGTTTTAAGAAAAATGTGCTGATTTTCCACATACTGTAGATGTTCTGTCCGGATCCAGGGGTTGGGCGAGTTGAGACGCGACATACTGGCGCGTGCTTGCGCGTGTTTAGATTTAAAAAAAGCGAGAGAGAAAAAAGAGGGGTGGTGCTGGGGGTGGGTGGGGGGTGGTAGTGATCAACGAGTTGTGGAGGGAGGGAGGGAGAAAGGCAAGCAACAGATTTGTGAACAACAAACCGAGGATCACGTGGAAAAGGGTCTGTTTTTATCCCAGCCGACATAATCACATATCCTCCAGTCAGGCAGCCATGATATAAGCTGCTGTTGCCACTATCTGTACCCATCTCTCCCCCACCCTCAGCGCCTGGGGAGTACAGCCATGTCTTAAAATAGTTCATAGAAAACTCGCGTCACGTCACGTCCTCACAAAGAGTTTCTCAAGTCTTGTCTCGATCGACCATCCGCAGTATACAGCGCGCGCGCACACACGCTAAGACATCAAAACTGTACATCATATCCTCTCTCTCTCTCTCTCTCGTACACGCACGCACGCAGGCAGGCAGGCAGGCTGCCACCCATCTGTTATTCTACAGGCTACACCTGTAACATTTCTGCTCAGTACTGCAATGACAGTCGATGACGTGATACTGGGGACCCCATGGTCTGCTGCAAGTTTCATCGCGACTTCTCAAGCCACCATTCACAACAAAATATTAAA
>SMGT01000029.1:22153-36188 GCA_004794575.1 Lanistes nyassanus | reverse complement strand
ACATCGCTGCAGGAGGCATGATGTCACTCACAGAGAATAAAATTATACGGCTGTTGTTGTGACTGTAATGTCACCTACAGAGATAAAATTATACGGCCGTTGTTGTGACTGCTATGTCACTTACAGGGATAAAACTATACAACTGTTGTTGTGACCGCTATGTCTCCTACAGAGATAAAACTACACAGCTGTTGTTGTGACCGCTATGTCCCTTACAGGGATAAAACTACACAGCTGTTGTTGTGACCGCAAAATATCAGCCCCACACAATCCACACACAGGCAACCCTGATAAAAATAGCATTGTCTTGACAGAAACATTCCCATAATAATATTTGGTCAGGTGATGTATTCTGATGCGGGAAACGCCGAAATCGAGGTATCCCGTTGTTGTGACGTCAAAACAACGGGGTGCGTCAAAACAACGTGGGTCCGTTTTCACGCAAAAGTCAAAACGACGCGGTCTTAACAGACTCACACTAACACACACACACACACACACATGGTAAAATGGAAAACAGGCTGGGGTTATTCTGTTTCTGTCCGGTTATATGTCATTCAGAGACCATCTTAACGAGACATCTATAGATATACCTTGAGGAAAGTGAACCAGTCAGACGAGGGGAAAGTACCAACCGTCAGCCGTCACTTAGAAATCGGCAACGACGACTTACCTTTGGCAAGAACTGCCAACCTACTCTGGACTTTTGCTCCTCCCTGCATTCTGTTATGTGGCACATTTGGAAACGTTATGTCTATAGCCGTTCATCACAGACTCAGTTCTCAGAGAAAGTACAGAGCCTGGGTGTCGGTGGGACGCAAAAAAGTATCTCTCGTGAGAAGGCAGCCTTATCCATGACTTTTACATTGATTGTCCTATCGTTCACTTTTATTGTGGTATCAAGTCCGTTGTCTGTGATTATACTGGTAAAGCCATACATCGTTAACGAGGTGAATGTTAATTATGACAAGGAAGATGTTTATCGTTTTGTGCACGCCATTGTCAGCTTATTATGGTACAGCAACAGTGCAATCAATTTCTATCTCTACTGTCTCACTGGCTGCAAGTTTCGATTAGAACTAAATCGACTGCTTACCGAGTTGAGACAAATGCTTGAGTCCTACCTTACATGCAAAATGTCTGTCCTCCTAAACAGGGCAAGAGAAAGGGAGATCTGAAACTGAATGACGACGACGACGATGACGATGACAGAGTTTGGGGCGATCAGGCATTGGGGCGAAACGTTCAGCACCCCAGCTTTCTCATCCCAGATCATGACCAAAACACTCCGGAACAATTTTTACTCTTGTTTAATTTATTTTCTTTGTTTTATTGTTGTCTCATTAATAGTTTATGGTTGTACTTATATTTTTTTACATCGTTGTAATGTGTGTTTTGTAAAGGTTTTGTTTGTGTAGTGTTTTTATACATTAGTTGTTTTTTATCCATATTGTGTAAAACCCAGGGCGCCCTACATACTGCCGAGATATCGCGCTATATAAGCTTCTGGGTTATAATTAATTCCACATTTCTCACACCGAAACAGTAATGCGATTGTTGTGATCACTTATACGGGGTGCAATTTTTGAAGACTTAGCGTTCTTTGGGTGTGCATGCATAGATGTCTGTACTCTGCTTAAAACATAATAAAATGGATTTAAATCTTTTCATCCGTCTTTTATTTCCTCATAATATGAACAACCCGATAAAGTTTCCGGCAATGTCCGGCGCTGGTGGTCTACAATTTCCAATATTTAGGTTTGAAGGTAAATTATAATAACAAATTCAACGTCGCACAAAAGGATCTGTATGGTCGGGCCTCTAGAGCCATGTTTGCATTACTAAATAGGTGTAATAAGTTACATCTACCTCTAGAGCTTTTCGATAGAATGGTACTCCCCATCCTCACCTATGGTTGTGAGGTTTGGGCACCATATGTTACTGACCTATGTACACAACTACAAGTAAGATTCTATAAGATGTTATTCAAACTAAAGAAATCAACTCCATCATGCATGGTATTTGGTGAATGTGGACGCTTTCCTGTTGGCATACATATCAGGAGTAGAATGCTTTGTTTTTGGTTTAAACTTATCAGTGGAAATAATTATGGTAAATTTTCAAGTTCTGTTTATAGAATGTTACTTAACTTGCATGAACAAGGGATGCTTCACTCAAATTTTATTCACTCGGTTAAATCGTTACTGCAAGAAATGGGACTGAATGGCTTATGGTTAAATCAGAATAGATTGAATGTAATAAATGGTTTAAGAACAAAGTAGACAGATGCTTACAAGATCAATATATTCAACACTGGTTCGAGGAACTAAACACAAAACAGGTATATACAAGCTACAGAATACTCAAAACATCATTTAAGCCCGAACCCTGTCTCAGAGTGCTACCACCTTCTCACTGCCGCCTGCTATACAATGTGGCACATTGCACATCAAAAGCATTTTTTTTAGTTTAATGTTTATAAAAGCCATTTTGCTGTTTTAGTTTGGCTTCACCTTTTACTCTTTCTTAACCCTTCCTTTTCAGTTCTCCGTAAAATAAAACTGAAAGTTAAAAAGATAAAAACAACATAATCAAGTATTGAAGTAAGGTCACTACAACGTCGTAATAAAGTATTGAAGTAAGGTCACTAAAACATAATCAAGTATTGAAGTAAGGTCACTACAACATAATCAAGTATTGAAGTATGGTCACTACAACATAATCAAGTATTGAAGTAAGGTCACGAAGTTTAATATTTTAGTTCAGTTCATAGGCCTAATCCGCTTTTGTGATGACTGGAGATCACTAGAAGTATGAAGTTACAGAGTCTTTTGCGGTAGCAAATTATGTATAAGCTGGTTGAGAACATTTCCGTTGTGAACAGTTTTTGCTTTGACATTCAAGCACATGCCAAGCGCTTAAATACATTTGGTTTTCAAACCATTTTTCTTGACAGGACATATGGTGGTACACACACGTAGAAAATTGAAAGACTGTTAGCAGAAACCATACAATCAAGCTGCGTCTTTCATGTCATTTCGCTAACGGGTGTCAGAGAATCAAACAGTGCCTGGCGTGAAAAAGCCTTTGGGTTAGAATTAGCAAGTGTCACATTTACAGAAAGTATTTATGGCGTTAGAAATACTAATTGTCACGCTTACAGCAAATGTTTATGGAGTTAGAAATAGAGAGTGTCACATTTACAGAAAGTATTTATGGCGTTAAAAATACTAATTGTCACGTTTACAGCAAATGTTTATGGAGTTAGAAATAGAGGGTGTCACATTTACAGAAAGTATTTATGGCGTTAAAAAATATTAATTGTCACGTTCACAGCAAATGTTTATGGAGTTAGGAGTAGAGAGTGTCACATTTACAGAAAGTATTTATGGCGAATACGAGACCAGAACTCGTGATCCTCTACATCGGTGACAACCACGGGTCTTCTTGGTACAGGCTAATCCGGGTAGACACATGGACCACTGTAATCAGGGTATACTGATGTTAAGAAAAAGAGTATGAAAAAAGTCTGCTTTCCCCGACAGATAGGACTTGGAAAGGCAATCACCTATATGTGGATAGAGCATCACTATAGAGGTGAAAAAAAGTCATTGATAAATACAAATACGTCATAGTCACGACAAACTGAACAAATTACTGGCCAGGGTCAGCTATTTGTTAAATCTTCTGTGTTTTATTGTAGGTGATTAACGTTCTTTGACTCATGAAATTGTGAATGTAAAGCACGAAAAAAAAATCGGCGCCAGTAGAAACATTTAACTGACAAAACTCGTACCATAGTTTGACAGAACACGTCGAGGCTTTTTTTTTTAAACAAATAGTCGAGATACAGTGAGACAGGCACGTCACAGACTGAAAATTTAAGACAACAAGTTACTTTTCGGCAGAGGATTGCATCTTCTGTTACTTTAACCCTGTGCCTATCTACTCATGAAGACCTGTGTGTTTGGCGACATGAATGCAGATAACACGAAAAGAGCTGTGAAACATTTTGTCTTCGCTGTTATGGATTTATTGTGCTACTAATATCTACCTCTATTGTCAAAGCGAAAGAACGTTCATACCTGTATTTAGGAACTTACTTGCTCAGTTGCATAAAGGTTAACTCCAGTCTGTGATAGTATGCAGACATTTGTGTGCTCATAGAGCACGACTGGAACAATAAATACATTTCATCGATTTAATTTTTCAAAGTGTCGGTACGGATTAATTGTGGTAATCTGTGTCCTCCCTTAATCTCGTAACGAATTTGTCTGGAATAAGACATGAAGGGCAGCTGGTACCCTAGCATTTTATGTAGTAAAAAATCTCAACGTGACTGTTTTTATAGCCTTCATTGATAACCGTCCTTTTCGTTTTACAGTCGACAGAAAACTGTTTTCTTTTGGGTACGTGAACGAAGATCGTGGTAGTTGTCAGAAAGCAAGGTTATTTCTATTACGGGTAGGAAAACAAATATAGCTATTTACTTCACCTAGCTATTTACTTCACCTAGCTATTTACTGAATCTAATATATGTTTATGTCCTATAACGCATATAACAAACTTTTATAAGGTTACTTATTGGCTTCAGAGAAATCTTTCTGCGGTGCTAAGGCTATCCAGTTTTAACATTTCATTTAGAATCAGCAGACCCCGTGTGCAAGAAACCCGAATAGCTTACTTATTCCAGAATAGCCGCCATGGCAGAAATAAATTCCTTAGATTTCCCATTCACGAAAACAGAATTGCTTATTTTCCCATGTTATTCGGTAAAAATTAGGATATTATGTCGTCTCAGGAGCGAATAGCTTATTCCAAAGTTTGCTGAAGTAGCGTTTTCAGAGAATAAATCCACTACTCGGGAATAAATTTAGTACAGTTTACATGCGTACGGGGCCAGGTTGCGTAGGTGAGGCACTCTGCCTGCTCTTTTCTTCTGTATGTCTGTTGCAATGGCCAGATAACGAATTTTTGGTTTTGGCTGGAAGTCCCTTTGAAGCCTACATGTATCAAAACAGTGAATAAAGTGTTAATATTTAAAGGATCTGGATTTGTTTACAACCAGAATTGCTGATAACTGGGATGGAGTTATCCACAACATATCCGCGAACAGTGACTGAATAATTAAATTTAACTGTAACAAAATAAAACTTGAAAGTGTCTTTTATGCATCAGTTTGAAGCCTTCGGGATAGGGTAATCTTCTCAGACAGTCTACTGTTGCTCAGAGAATAATTGAACAAGTACATCACGAAACATTCAAGGGGACTTCTTGCTAAAAACCTTGGTCACCTGGAGGCGAAATACACAGAATGCGCAGCCTAACAGGAGAGGATAGATCTTTTACGATCGTGCTCAATCTGAGAGAGTCTTGATGCTACCGAACTTTTAAGACCAAAATGTCACCAGTCTGGACTGGGTACACACGTTCTTATCCTTTAATCTTGTCTGGTGTTCTTGTCATCCAAAAGATGTGAAGGTATGATGTTATTTGTCTTCTTCCGTCGGGAATTTACTTGACAGAAGCAGTGACTAACGTAAGACCATCGGCTGACCTACCCTTCTGCCTTGAGTAAGTTGCTAGAAAAACACAGTGTACATGTTTAGTTACGACGACTCATCCCGAACTGGGTATCTTCATAAGAACTAATTGTCTTCTTTTGTAAGGAGGGCTGTCAAGACAAATCAAAGAAAGAGTTCGATAACATGGGGAAATGAGGCTCGTTAATTAAATTTTGTACAGAAAATGATAAGGAAGGTTTTTTGTTACGATTTCGATCATTTTACGACGGTCTAATAAAAGATATATACATATACTTAAAATTAACAGAAAATAAAACAAACTTGTAAAATAATGTTTTCTTTTTATGCATTGAATGTATGCTTTCGTCTACCCATCCAGCATTTGCACATATTGCCTATTTACTTAAAAGGATACTTTTTCCGTTCGGTGCTTAACTGCATAAAGAGGTAAAATTAACTGAAGGCTGATTTTTCAAATTAGCAGATTTACAAACGCTGAAACATTTTTAAAAATACATTTCCTATCTTTTTCTAATCAAAATGGATTTGGTTACCTTCTTTACGTATAATAGAGATGCATCTGGAAACCTTTTTGAATATAGGACAAATGACGATGGAAATATTTAAAAATGGGAATATCAATTTACTTCTAGAAAATTTAATTTTGTAAAAAAAGGCAGCCCCATTAGCGGGTATTAAGTCACCACGAGCTTCGATTATTGAGATCTAATGACGCCTGCACATCGTCTGCTGAGAGACTTTTATATCTAATCGGATATATTTGTGACTATTAGCAAAATATTAGCCACGTAAAAGAAAAAAAACCTACTCAGATATATTTGATTTTCCATAACGCTGGTATCATTTTTTGTTCAAATTTCTACCCCTATATAAACTGAAGATGCCTTGAAAAACAATTACATTGAATCTGACCCCTACATAAAGTCATTACCAGACGTTTGCGGATGTGAGTATCATTTCTCAGGAATGGATTTATCGTCATCACTCTTCATTCTTTTCCTCGAATGTTTTTGACCTTCTTTCTCCTTTTGTTTCCATCTCTTTTCTCCTCATTTCTTCCTCTTTTTATCCTCCTCTTCCTCTTCGTCACTTCTGTTTCTTCTCCTTATCTGTCACATCCTTCTCTTCCCATTCCTTCTCCTTCTGACTTCGTTTACCTTGCTGATCTCGCTTGCATACCTCGCTGACCTTGCTTACCTTGCATCGTGCTCTAGTCAAAACCAAGATGGTGAATGTTCACTTCCCTCATGTTGTAACGCCCGACGTATGCTATTACAGCAGAATTTTCGTCAGTTCAAGGAACACATTGTACATCGCGAATTCCCCATCTCCTCTATCAGCATGATGCTTTGATCATCGTTATCATTATTGCCATCGTCTTCATCTTTAGGGTCACTTTTTTTTGCTACCGAAAATGTCAAGAAAGCATAATGCTCTAGCATAATGCTCTTTTTTTATTGCAGGATTTCACAAGTTCTGAGAAGCTAAAGGAATTCAGACAAAAATAGTATTTGATCTCCATCTCTTAACAACCAGAAAAAAGGACACAGCTACATTTTCTACGCTGTCATTGTCCTACTGTAAAGCTATTTCCTTCTCGGTCGAAGTGTACCTCCAGCCAGTAAATCACTGCGGAAAATATCTTTCATACGAAATCCCCTCATCAAGCGGGACAGTGATGTTATCCTTGCTGTGAACATCGAGAAAATTCAGTTTCAACAGCCGCAGACTCATACAAATAGAAACTAAAATGAACACGTCATACGGATGTGCAGCAGATCTGGAACACAGTTGTGGTGAAGCCAGTACTGAGAACTTGCTTTTTTCCAGAGCTGCTCGGCTGGCATGGACAGGTGTGGCTCCTTTGCTTCTGGTTTTCGGGACATTTGGCAACGGCATGTCTATAGCCGTTCATCACAGACTGAGCAGGAAGAGGCAGTCTGGTGTTTCTGTCTACCTAATAGCGCTGGCTGTATCGGATCTCTTGTTGCTTTATACTGGACTTTTTGTGCAGTGGCTCACTTACGTGTTTAAGTTAGACATAGCGTACGATGCGATATGTAAGATGATAGTTTGGTTCGTGTACACAACTGGTGCACTGTGCGCATGGCTGCTGGTTGCGGTCACTCTGCAGAGAGCTGTGTCCGTCGTGTGGCCGCATCGAGTAAGTTCGCTCTTAATCATGAGAAGGTCACTGTATATTGTGTTGTGTCTTGCAGGCACCTTGATGGTAGTCCACCTGCACATTTTGTATGGCTGGGGAATAGTTCTCATCAGAAGTTCCAACGACACGATCATGCACGATTGCTCAAAGGTAACCATTGGCTACCTGTATTTTTTCGACAACATTTGGTCCTGGATAGATTTGTTAGTCTTTTCTCTCATCCCGTTCGCAATCTTGCTAGCGTCCAACACCGTTCTTCTCAAGACCGTTGTGATGTCTGTGAGAGAGGCACGTCACAGACTGCTTGTTGGAGACAACCAGCAGGTGGTTTCTCGCCAGAAGACTGCATCGTCTATGACTTTAACCCTAACGGTGATATCTTTCACCTTCATTTTACTAACAGGACCTATCTGTGCCTATCTACTCATGAAGCCCTACGTGTTTGGCGACATGAACGTAGATAGAAAGAAGAAAGCTGTTCGAGATTTCGTCTTCGCTGTTATGGATTTATTGTGGTACAGCAACAGCGCTATCAATTTCTACCTTTATTGTCTTAGCGGCAGTAAGTTCAGGGCAGAATTAAAAGAGCTGCTTATTCAGCTAAAATTATTGACGGTAGCTGTCAGTAAAGACACTTCCGCTCTAAATAATGCGCGGTTGGAACAATAAATCCATTGTTCGATCTAATCCCCCACAGTATAGTTAACGCAGTTGTTGTCAGAAACGCTATCGATATTACAAAAGAAGACAATTTGTCCGTATTTCGTGCTATATTTTCCCTAATGTTACACACTATCTCGATCATGGCTTTTCAGTGCCTCTCAGTCAGCCCACTAACATACATTCTTCTTCTGGAGACAAAATAGCAGGGTTCCTGCACGATTGGGGCATTTGGGTCACACCCTGTCTTATCGGGTCCGCTACAGGCAACTTGTCAGTTTTTGCGCTGTCCTGATAACGCCTTGAATCGAGCCAATAGAGATGAACAATCATTACACTTCGCTTATTTTCAGTAATATAGGAGTCCCTGCAATTTTTCCCATGGGTCACCACTCTGTAAAAATCATTCTGGCTAGTTGGATGACAGACACAAGGATGTATCAGTCTGTCTTTCTTTCGGCCAGTCAGCCAAGTGGAATGTCTACCTGTCCGTCCGTCGTTTGCTGTCAGTCAAATATGACCTTTTGCTCACTCATCCAAGTTTTCTTTCTTTTTTAACATGTATTTTGTCAGCTGTGCCTTCCATTTGTTTGTCGTGGTCGCGATAAACTACTTTATACATTTCGTAAGCCTTCATAAGAAAATTTTGATGAACAAAGATTTCGACCATAACCAATATTTTAAAACTTTTCCTAATAAGAGCCCAATAACACAAACAGCATTTAAGTTGTATGCTTAAACTAGCTAATTGAAAGATTTTTCAGAATTCTGAAATAAATCCATTTGTTGCAAAAAATAATTTCGTTGATATGCAGTTTTACTAAAGATTTTAGAAAGAAAAAGATTTAAAGAAATCTGTCTAGAAAGTGATCTATTAAGACGCTTGTTGAATTTACTATTAAAACAAAGTATGCAAATAGCAGACTGAGAGTATGTTAGCTGTTAGTATCTTCAACTACCCTAAATGAAGGCACTATAAAGTATGGCACAGCACATCACTGCTACAGTTCGATAGCTCCGCTCAGCGTGTTATCCGATAGCGCGCGCCACTGGCTGTGAACGCTAGTAGTGTTTGGTGGCCAGTCATCCCCGTAATGCCTACTCCCATCAGATAAATAACCTGATAACGGAGCTATGTATACTGATAACAAAACTGTAACTCCGCGTCCCAACAGACGATATCCGTAAAAAAAATTTACCGGGCTTTGTCACGTGGCGACAGTGTGATTTCTTGACATTTATTTCCTTGGAAAAGAATTTTTTTACAGCGATCAGCGATCTGCAGATAGATATTGTGGAGTTATTTACAACCGCACAGATCGACAAATCCACCTGTCATTGAAATGGGTTACTATGAACATGCTGATCAGGCCCAAAGCTGTGAAATCAAACCATGTGACAACAATTTACAAGTCAAACGTACATGTTAAGCCCCGTCTTTTATTGTTTTTGTTGTTGTTGCTGCTTCCGTAACATTTGTCTTTTTTATGGAACAGGGTTGTTAGCTCTGTGTCCAACCACCAAGCTGGAGGACCAGGGGTCACTCTTAGTCTGGCCTCTACCCTTTGACCTGTCTGGCATGGGTGGTCCCAAGGCTCCAGCCAGCATGGCTGCCTCTGGGTCGCTGAGGCACTCGACGCCACAAACCCAGTCTTTTTTAAGAGGTTATTTATTACGTCCATTCCCCAGCTCTTCTTCTCATTGGAATATCTTTAATTCGCGTGACAGCCGAATGACTTTTAGATACTGATGTTGATTACATTGTTTATAAATGAAAAGGAATCCATTGCGTTTGTAGATGATTATGTATTATTTCCCACTAAAACCGAAGCAGATAGACACGGGTTAATTTAATGATACAGACGTTTGTATACTGCATTATTATTACAAGGATGACTGTCATCATGTTTCTTCTGAATTGTGTGGAACATGTGTCACCAGCAGGTATGAATTTTTTCTTCAACAGTGTCAGCAGCATCCAAGGTCACCTCGTACATGCTTGTGGATCGGGGCTAAAGAGTAGTGCTGCAGCTTTAGGTCGGTCTTTCATAACGTGGGGGCCTTGTGGTGTCTGTGACCACACGTCATATAAGACAACCACGACGACACGCCACCATCCGGGTTTTACATTAGCAGTCTTTTATTTGCTTCACTGGCATGGTCGACGGCGTGGCCACCTCTAAATTAACAACTTCTTCTTGAACAGGAACTTGCTTTGTAGATCTGCCTTGAAGGAGAGTGAGAAGGAAATTTACGATTTGCTCCGTTTGAACTAGTTGTTTAGACGGCAAAGTGCTTAGTATTTACTGGTGTACTGCGCGAGGCGTTTTTGCGGTTATGGCAAATGAAAACCGTTACCTTGGGGCGGGGGATCTTTTTCTTTTTCTACGAAATGGTTGTATTTCCATGTCTATTGGCCCACAGAGATGTAGTGATCTCACCCTCCCAACTCCCCTACGACCAATAAAAGGTCACCCACTTCCTTTACCTGACCTTTATAGGACAAGAGTTGAAAGGTCACTCGCTCTGTGCAGAGGCTTCGCTTACTGGGTGTGTTGTAACTAACCTGTTGTGAAGTGAGTGCAGATTGACCGAAGAGGATAACAACCCTGATCATGGGTCGCCGTGTAGAAATAACCGAGATGTTTGCAGCTGCTGTCGGTCAGTCAGGCAGGATGGCGTCACTACTGTAATTGTTTACTGTCGATGCTCTAAGGTTGTATTGCGAAGTCTGTGTAAATTTAGTTCGCCGTGTTAGAGCGAGCTAGAATTACTGTGAGACCCAGCGTGGGTTGATCGTTGGGGATAATCACATCAGTGATCTCAGGATGCCATGCGAGATGCTTGCAGTTAGCGTAGATTGCCACACTGCTGTATTTACATATCTTCAGGGCTATAATGCTAGGACTAGATATTTTATTTCGCCAGGTTAAGCGTGCTAGAAATTTGTGGAATAGCGAGTGTCTACCTAGAGGTTACATGAGCAATCCGAAAGCGGGTGACTGTGTCAGCAACATGTAAGCTATGCTAGGAATGAAGTCAGTGGGTCACTGGGAAAGAAGTCTGTAGGAAAGCCCCGCATAAGTTAGAGGGAGGAGGCTATGTGGCTGAGTTCTGACTCACGAGTTATATGTAAACCACTTGTGCTATTCTGTTAACATTATCCTAGGATGAAAGACGTTGGGCGGTTTTTTTTATAATAATCAAGATTCGTCTGGAGTCAAGGATTAATTAACGAAGTAACAATGTGACAGTTGCATAAAGTCTCATAATCTCTATTCAAGCCTTTTAAGAGGCACATGTGAACACCAAGTTAAAAGGTGTTAGAGCAAGTATTGAATTCTTGTCAAGTTGTGTTGAGCGCTGCCAGTACTTTATTGGGGTTTCCATTTGATGATTTATAGCGCTCTGTCCTCATTTGTTCTTTATTAATTATATTGTGCACCTTGAGGATTTTATGTATTTGTCCCATGTTGTGTTTGTCTTGGATCCCAGTCGTCAGCATACGCTTAGTGAGCGAGCTGACGACATTAAATAGGGATTCGCTGTATGCACACGTGGTACACCGAGGGCTAGCTGTGTGAAGACTGGGGTCGTTTAAAAGAAAGGGACAAAGATCTTTTTTGAAGATCTGCCACGTTCCTTACTTTCGACTCTCTCTCTTTGCTAAGTGTTTGGGTACGGTAGGCTCCCTTGGTTGCTTGCGTCAGCATACGGTTGTGTTGAGCGCTGCCAGTACTTTGTTGGGGTTATCATTAATTCTTAAAGGGGAAGTTGAGAACTACGCAACAGAAGTACAAGCCCTGTCGGAAAGGAAACTTCTCATCTGCACTGTGATATTTTCTTCACGTGAGGGTGTTTATCTCCAGATGTGGAGAATAATGACTCGTCAACATTTGTCCCTGGTGTCATGGTGTGTCAAGCGCTCCGTTTCCTCGAAAGATTCCCTTTCCAACGCATCACGACGGGTCCGCAGAAAGCCGAGGTAACCTGGCTCGGACATAGTCCGATCAGAACATTGTTACGAACCTCAACTTTCAGAAAAGCTTACATTGTTATGATGACCAGTGTTGATGGTTGGTAAATGCTACTAAATGTTAATTTTTTTGGTATTTATAAATGTTTATTTTGATTGGCCCCTCGCGTGCACGATGTTTAGATTTAGCAGGTTGCACCGTCTTTGCACGTAGCTTCACGCAGCCTACAAAAATGGGACGAGACGAGGAACGAGCTGGTGACCAGTATTTGGAACAAGGCATCAGCCTCCACTAGACAGTTTCTTTGAATGGCCCTGCTAATAAATTGTGCATTTGCCATTAACGGCAATTACACTAATTCGTACGACTAGCCACGTTTTCTGCCCTCACACAAAGTGCAACTCTTTCATCTAAACAATCTTCTAAATCAGCTAATCTCCTAACACTCACTGGTCTAACAACGTACTATTCAGTAGGTTTTCCAAGGTTATCGATGTCCTACTGTCTCAAGTAGTTTCCCACAAAACAGTGTTCATTGGAACCCACAAGGGATATCAGAAGTGTCTATCTCCGAAGAATCTCAACACAAGCTCCCGCAACAGATCTCTCACTTCGAAAAAAATCTTCTCTCCTCCACTCTAGCGGTAGTGCTGCACGAACTTCAAACTGTTCACTGGGGCTGTCAGTCACAACATAGGTCACACGCACTGAAGTCACCGCGGTCGTGTCATAGCCGGTGCTGTCTTACACGTCCACCTCTGGTGGCGGGGGGGGGGGGGAGAGGAATTCGTCACTGCTCAGGAGGCGCCGACTAGCCTCGGAACATACAGACAAATCCCTACCAGCACACATTGCTATAGTACCATACTTTCACAAAATACACATGATTTCCAAAATATAGGAAACAAAACTCCCATGGAGTATTTGGCCTACCTCCTGTCTGGGCAGAGGGTTTGTACACAAAAATCAGGCCACACTCTCTCAGCCTTCCAGCGCCTATGAAGGGCTCTGCTCGGGTGTCTGGGCACTCGCAGAAAAGTCCGTCCGTCACGGTCCCCTCAGGTCGTCGGCACTTCTCTCTCAGCGTCAATCGTCCACTAACTCTCAAAATTGCGCGCGTCTTTTCCTACTCCCGCGCGTTGATCGTCTAGCAGTGATCTAAAAATAGCGCTTAGTAATACTTAGTAATAGCTCACACTAAGTGACTAGCCTACTCACTACGCGTCATTTGTTTCATGGCACGTTTCCGTGACATGTGACAAGGGATATAGAGATGCCGAGGATGACGTCACTAGCATGTTCTCACTCCTAGATGTAGCAATTTTGGTAAACCACATTTCATGTTATACCGGGTTCAAACGATTCAGTCCTCACCGACCAGACATCGGCATAACACACACACACACACACATGCACTGCATACACCCGAAGAATATGCAACTCGACGCTTCGTATACATCCGCTGTATTCTGGGTTTTTTTAAATTGCAAGTCATTTAAAAAGTGAGTTAATTTGTTTAAAATGCGGTGACTTTACTTTCATTAAATCTCATCGATCTCTGAATCGGGACCCATCTTCATTTATCAGACGACTTTAAAATTGCTTGCTCGGTAGGTGCAAAGTCCAGTGTAAAATACTGCAGAGCTCTGATAAAGTGTCTGTGTGTGTGTGTGTGTGTGTTGGGGGGG
>SMGT01000029.1:0-11902 GCA_004794575.1 Lanistes nyassanus | reverse complement strand
TGACAACAATTATACAGCAATAAATACAACTCTTCCTCCTCCTCCTCCTCCTCCTCCTCCTCCTCCTCCTNCACCACCACCACCACCACCACCACCACCACCACCACCACCACCACCACCACCACAGCTGCGCCGCCGCCGCCGCCATTGCCGCTACGGGCGCTGATGTCCTTTCCTTCTTTATTACACTCAATTTCGGGCAATTTCTGCTTGAACACCTTTTTTTAAAACTGGGCACATTTGATCAAAATGCTGTCGAAGATCACATGACACAAAAGCTGTGATCTCATTGTTTCTGTAAAGGTAACTGCTAAATTAATCTTTTGAGAGGGAGATGTATGGAATGGAATGTGTGTGCATGGGTGCGTGAGAGAGAGAGAGAGAGAGAGAGGTCTATGTTTGCCTGGAGGGACTAAATAATTTGAAAGTGGGATAACAAAATCTATATAAACAAAAATGGACACTTTCAGTCTGTCTGTCCCACTCGTAACTTACTGTTTTCATGGAAGGCTCCACCTCCATGTCTCTAAAAAAAACTCTTCGTGGATATGTCGTCCCATCATCGCCATTTGACTTCCTAAAATATTATATCACAAAATCACGAATGTTCCCTCTAAAACACAGCTTTGTTTCTATTTTATTTCTTTCATCTACTTTACAACGTATGGAATTTTGCATAACGAAATCTATTGCTTTCATTAAAATACTGCAGCAAAAACTCTGGACATTTCTGTTGTTTTAATCACCTGTACGCATGTAACCAAGAGGTAGGCAAAGACTGTTACGTCATGTTAAGCGACTGGAGTCGAAATTCCCATCACATGGTCCATCTCTCACAGGTCGAGGATGTCACCAGCAGCCGATGAAGCCAAAGCTTGTAACTGGGAAGAAGAGGAGCACAAGCAGGGCTAGAGAGTGGATAGAATTGCGACGAACCCCTGTGTTTGTGTTCTCCAAGACGAGAAAACGCACGCAGTAGCTGCGCAAGAACATAGCCAACCGCTCGATGTGGGGTCGGCCCGTTCAGGTGGAGGTCGAAAAGACCACGACCTATATATCCACTTCTTGCTGAGCTTTGAACGCTACGGGCTTATTGTCAGCTGTCACACGGGAAACGACAAAGATATGACAGCGTCGAAGACATTTTACAGGGGGACCTGACGCCTGATAAAGGAGAAATACATCATAAATCCTTCCACACCCTCTGGTGGCGGGAGCGCGTACGCACACACACACACACACAGAGCCTGGGTACCGAGCTAGTATAATATAAAGTATTTATACACCCAAGGAGGAAGACATGCCAGAGATCTGACCCGCGAAGCAGAGAACACTGTGACGTATGTACACAGTAAAAATTATATCAAATGCTGCTTAATTACAAGTGTCAGGCAACTTTTAAGACAGTTATGCATATTTTGCATCACGATCGCGAACACATTGATTTATAATTAATGATAATGATTATGATGACCACAGCGAGGTTGTGTTAGCGTTGTATTAATTGTTAACTTTAGGTGTATCAGAATATTGCTCAGCGACTAACGAAACGTTTACCACAAACTGATAACGGGGATTGAGAGCCACAAACCCTAATGAACTGGTACGCTGGAGGAAGGCGTTTTCTTATACAGATACTATATCATTTCTGAGTCTCTATCTGTACTAATAGCATGAATATTAAGCAGTTTGTTTTCTGTACCCATCAAAAGATTACTTGCTTTCTTTTTACTGCCGTCCCTGCCAGGTTTCTAATGCTTAAAATCTACTAATTTAAAATGTCAACATTAGGTCGGCATCGATGATCGAACGCTTTACTCTACATCTTTGATCTTTCCCATTATTTTCAAACGAGAGCCGAGAGATCAGAGTGGTGTTAGTATCTAATTATTTTCCCAGACACTTTCCACCAGTTGCTTAGTGTCTGTAAGAATGTAGAGGTGCATGTAGTAGAAAACAAATAATACGCCTCTTGCAGGCCGGCTGAGATAAACCTAGAGACGGCACAGTGCTTCTTCAATGCTCCAAACGTTATTTAAAAACAAAGGTTTGGGGGATTTTTTTGAAATTTTTGATAACCGATCTATTGAGTAAAGAATGTATGTCACTATAACGCTGCACATAATAGACACCGCTCAAAAGAATCGATAGACCAGTGGAAATATTACATGACGCCAAACCACAAACTGGTACCCGCAGTTGAGGTGAAGAGTACATCATTCATTAATGCAAAGACTAACGACATGTGGCCTACATTAGTTGGAACAGCAAAGTTCCCTTCCATAAAAGACACAACAACGTATACACAAGTCAGAGCAGGTGCAGCACAGAATAACACACCATGCGTCCTCCATTGACCTGCACGCAAGCAAGGCACCGTTGACGGATGGACTGAGTGGATGTCCCTAGCGTCGTTTGCGGGATCGTCTGCCACTCATGCTGAAGTAAAAGGAACAGGAACAGGAAAGTAAAAGGATCCCAGTCGTCAACCTACGCTTAGTGAGCGAGTTGACGATATAAAATAGGGATCCGCTGTATGCACACGTTGTACACCGAGGGTTAGCCGTGTGAAGACTAGGGTCGTTTAAAAGAAAGGGGCGGCAGATCTTTTTGAAGATCTGCCACGCTCCTTACTTTCGATTCTCTCTTTGCTACGTGTATGGGTACGGTAGGCTCCCTTGTTTGCATACGTCAGCATACGGGTATGTCTAGCGCTGCCAGTACCTTGTTGGGATTGTCCATAAAAGGAACAATTGGTGAAGGTCAACTAGAGATCAACTGGAGGTGGATGGTTAGCCCCCAGCCGACGGCTCAAAACATCCCACAGGTACTCGATCGGAATTAGGTCTGGCGAGTCATTTGCTTCTGCTGCAGGAAGGTGGTGACGACCCTAACCTTGTTTGGTCTGGCATTGTTATCCCGGAGAATTGTCCCTGGTCCCATTGCCTGCAACGCTGGCAGTACGAAGGGCTGCAGAATGCCATTTGTGTAGCCACTCCCGTGAAGATGCCTTGCAAACGACGCACTTGTGTTCTGCAGGCCACAGCCATTCGGCCCTCAACCTTGACGAACCCGGCATCAAACAGCGCACGCTCCCTCACAGTGACATCATGATAATCCTCACCTTGTCGCCTCCCGACTCGGATTCAGCCATCGTGAAACGACTTGGAAAAGCGGGATTCGTCGATGAAGAGTGCTCTAGCGCACTCCTGACGTGCCCAGGCCAGATGAGCGGGAGTCAAAGGCAGGTCGTACGGCGGGGTACCTTGAACGCAAGATAATCTTACGCAGTCTGTTTTCTAATCGTCTGGTCCCTGACGGTGACATTGCTGGCTGCTCGCAGGTGCCTCCTGGATGTGCTGGGGGTGGCTGTTCCGTCCCGAAAACCTCGATAGGACGACAAACCTGTCATCTTGTCAGGATGTCGATGGTGGGCGTCCCGTCTTCTGCGCTGATGTTCACTGCCGCAGCGTGAAACAAAATGCATCTAACGTACACACATCAATGACCTGCCTGCCTAATTGCAGCAGGTCTGTCAATTCTTTTGAGCAGTACAGTATGCGACAGTTAAAATTTTTTGTCAAAATAACTTTCAGCTCCCTTTGGTTATTGTCCATGATTTCAAGGAGAAAAGTGTTGGACTCTAAAGGCAGGCTATTTGAACCTCTGACCGCTGAATGTTAAGAAGCGCACGGAGTATTGACGTCACCATAGAAAGATGTGCCGAGTACAAATAGCAAATGGCTACAGGTGTTGCTCGATCTCTCGAATATGGATTGCGCGTAGCGATTGTCATGGCCTAGCCAGTGACTAAGTAAAACTATAAGACGGAGGAAAAGGAGATTAAAATGAGGTACCTGACGCTACAGCTGGGAGGTGGGAAGCTGTATCCCTCCCCTAAAATGTCCATCCTGCACCGTGCACAGAAGTAACTAACACCTGTTGAAGGAAGACATCGCTATGTTTGTGGTCAAACCAGTATCACAGACTGTAAAGCTGCTTATTCCTCTGAGATCATGACTGAACAATTGCACAATTACAGGCAATAATCCCAGCTATTTTTATTTCTTAATGCACATTTCGTAACAACGGCGGCTGTAATGTAGAATGAAATTTATTTGTGAGAACATATGTGTTGTGTTGTTCAAAACTTCTCGTTCGTTGTTTGGTCCCAGTTTCATACGTTGAATTACGCTAGGTACAAAGACCTGAAACTCTTGCTATATGAAAGCATTGTGTAACTGACGTTTCAATCAAACTTTACACAACTCCCGACATTTTCATGGCATGAAAGGGCATTTACTAGTGATTATCAACCAGCATGTGTCACCACTCCCCGTACAAAAATCTCAGAAAGTTAACACCCAATGCATTTGTTTTAAAAACAGAACTACCAACAACTTGCAGCGTTGAGGTCCCAAAGCACGTACCTTATGACCTTGTATACCGCCGGTACTGTGCATGACAAAACTCATACATGTATCGTGACACTTGGGTGGAGAGAACAAATGTTCCATAAGACTTCAAGAAATATTTTGCAAAGACATCACTGGAAGTATTAAGTGGACACAACTATTATCAGTAAAAGAACTGATGTCACGTTGTTTCTCTACAGTAAAGAAAGAACAATATGCTGAATTACCAAATAGTTATCACCTAGTGACGGAGCGAACAACGTAGGTACAGACATGCCGTTTGGCCGATTGATTGTCAGAAAGAATAACCAACCAACCAACCAACCAACCAACCAACCAACCAACCAACCCCACCCCACCCCAATCTAGTAGCTGCCCTGCCCGACGCCTGGTACTATAGGGAACAGTACTAGGACTGGTTGGCCTGGTGTCAGTTTGATGTGACTGAGGCCAGTGTTGCGACAGCAGTCCCATGTGTGGCAGCACGTAAACTGTCTAAGTAACACCGTCCTGATATTCACATAGTTTGCGACTTAGGTCAATAATTTTAACTGAAGAAGTAGCTCCTTTAGTTCCGCCCTGAACCTACTGCCGCTAAGACAATACACGTAAAAATTGATTGCACTGTTGGTGTACCACAGTAAATCCATAACAGCGAAGACAAAACGTCGAAAACCTTCCTTCTCGTTATCTCCATTCATATTGCAAAACACGTAGGGCTTCATGAGTAGATAGGCGCAGATAGGGCCTGTTAGTAAAATGAAAGTGAAAGACAGCACCATTAGGGTTAAAGTCATAGACGATGCAGTCTTCTGGCGAGAGACGACCTGCTGTTTGTCTCCAACAAGCAGTCTGTGACGTGCCTCT
The DNA here is from genome assembly GCA_004794575.1 of Lanistes nyassanus. Classification (NCBI taxonomy): domain Eukaryota; kingdom Metazoa; phylum Mollusca; class Gastropoda; order Architaenioglossa; family Ampullariidae; genus Lanistes; species Lanistes nyassanus. The sequence goes on along the minus strand of SMGT01000029.1, from coordinate 6,620 downwards.
CTCACAGACGTCACAACGGTCTTGAGGAGAACGGTGTTGGACGCTAGCAAGATGGCGAACGGGATGAGGGAAAAGACTAACAAATCTATCCAGGACCAAATGCGGTCGAAAAAATACAGGTAGCCACTGGTTACCTTTGTGCAATCATGCATTAGCGTTCCGTTGGAACTTCTGATAAAAACTATTCCCCAGCCATACAGCATGTGCAGGTGAACTACCATCAAGGTGCCAGCAAGACACAACACAATATACAGTGACCTTCTCATGATTAAGAGCGAACTTACACGATGCGGCCACACGACGGACACCGCTCTCTGCAGTGTGACCGCAACTAGCAGCCATGCGCATAGTGCACCATTTGTATACACGAACCAAATTACTACCTTGCAGATCACCTGATTTGTTATGTCTAACTTAAACACATTGCTGAGCCACTGTACCAGTAGTCCGGAATAAAGCAACAAGAGATCCGATACAGCCAGCGCTATTAGGTAGACAGAAACACCAGACTGCCTCTTCCTGCTCAGTCTGTGATGAACGGCTATAGACATGGCGTTACCGAATGTCCCGAAAAACAGTAGCAAAGGAGTGACAATTGTCCATGTCAGCCAAGCAGTTCTATAAAAAGGCAAGTTCTCAGTATTGGCTTCATCCTCAATGTGTCCCAGATCTGCTGCACATCCGTACGACGTGTTCATTCTGTTTTCTATATGTTTAGAAACATACTCAGCTGTTGAGATTGAATTTTACCAAAGTTTAAACCAAGGATTACATAGATTCCGAACATTAAGTAGGTAATTTCTCTGATATGTGGCGGAGTTCCGGGGATGAGGGAGTGTGCTAAGTGTATTCAGCTGACTGAGGCATAAAGAGCTCAGCAGTTAATCATTTAAGGGATAGAACGTCTTAACGTGTGATTCAAGAGCTGCTTTTGAAATTTAAAAGAATGTCTGGCTGTTTCTGATTTCTTTGATCAGCACAGCTCTTGAGAAATCCTGCAATGAAAAGCACGTATTATATTTTCAACATTGGCAGCAGCGGTGTGAATAGTGATGCAGACGAGGATAACTATATTGTTAATGAAGATGATAAATTAATTGATGGGAAAGACCCCCACCTCCCCGTGGGTCAGCATTGTAAGGGCGGTGCTCGTCTCCTTCACCTACCTGCCTTACCTTCCCTAGTTCTAGGCGACAGATATCCATTCCAAATACACGTAGTCAAGCGTTATAACACGAGGGAAGAGAAACATTTGCCAAGCTTTAACTACAGCCCGATGCGAGTTAAACAGTCAGGAGGGGAATGAGCAGGGAGAGGGGTGACAGAAGAATCATCTGCATCAAAATGTCAGTCTCATTCGATTTCTTAGTATCTGTATTGTTTACCGGTGTCGATATATAGATTCGCAGGCATGCAGCCAGGCAGGCAGAGAAACGAACTGACTGACGGACGGACATCAGTGTATATTACAGGTTTGGGGATCTCAAGTAGAAGACAAGAAGAAGAAATAAAGAGATAACAATGAGGAAAAACAGAAGGAGGAAAAGAAAGAAGAAAGGATGTAAACAATGGGAAAAGAAGGATTTTCAATGATAACGCAATAAATCCTGAGAAATGATACAATAGCAAACGACTGACTTTTATTAAGACGTCTTCAGTGTATTTAGGATTAGAAATCTGGAGAAGGAATAACGTCGTGCAAAATCTGAAATATTTCTACGTTCTGGGATTTTCTTTAAAGACATTAATATATCGCCGATTTGTTATACATACCCATGCCTCAGTAGATGTCTTTTCATTTCAATAATCCAATGTCGTTGTGATTTAATACTCACCATTTAATGGCGCTGACGAGTTTACAAAATGAAACAAAACACGCCCCCCCCCCAAAGTAAATGGATATTCGCGTTAGTAAATATTTTTTAAATCGTCATTTATATTTTCTTCAAAAAATCGCCAGAGGCATATCTGTTAAAAGTAAAGCTAAGCAAATACATTTTGATCAAGATGGATAAAGGAAATTTTTTAAATGACAGCGAAAAAATGAAAAGATTTTCATTTTAGAAAAAGCCTTCGGTTAACTTTACTATTTAAACATTGATCTTTTTAAATAAATAGACAGTTCGAAAGATAGATGGATGGTGAAGGGGTGGAGGAAAACCATACATTCTTGCAAGAAGAAAAACCTCATTTCGCAGACATATTTTTTTCATTACACATTTACAAATTTCTTGTTTGACTGTGGTAAAACGAAGATCGAAATATCGAAATGTCGAAATGGTTGTGACACAAACTTCTTTATTATTTCCGGGAAGTAATTAATAAGCTTCATTTCCTCACGTCGTCGATTTGGTCTCCAAGCGAAGTACCTAAATACCTTTGAAGACTTGCAAGTCAAAAAGGAACTGTCAGGACTTCTATAATTTTGAATCTTCGCAAGTCGGGATGAAAGCGTCAGGTTCTACATACATTGAAGGATTCACAAGGCAAAATGGAGGAATCAGGACCTATATACTCTAATTCGCAAGTCAGGATTACGGCATTATACGTAGACATAAGCACCGTGAGTTTTCTTACAGACCACAAAGTTAGACCATCTGCCGGCATCGCCTTGAATGGTCACCGTTTCCATCAGGTGAATTCTCCCCAGGAGCTTCGGGGTTTTTTTCTGACAGTCATGTTTGATTAAGCACGAACGTAAAAGAGCTGATCTGTCCTGTTCTGCTATGCGGGCAGTTGTGTTTCGGCTCTTGCTGGCCCGGGGCTTATCAAGGAAGCACCTTATATGATTCATGATATACATTCTTCAATGATTCTCTTAGCACCAGTATACAATGTTTGACAAGATCGCATTGCCTATGCGTCCAGCAGCACACAGCGCACGTCCTGTCCGTATGTACAGTTAACCATTTACAGCGACATGAAATCTCGGCAACAACCTTGCATTGACAGAGTTATATGAAAACTGTTGATACAAACATGGCTGATCACCATAACAATAAGCTAAACATGATTTCTACCAGCGTTGGTGCAAAGCGGTCAAATTTAAATGCTTATGCCCAGTCCAGTTTTGCGTTTCTTCTTGCCTATGTACGTCCGATTCTGTGTCCAGCTTACGTACACACCTACTTTCTACTAATGCATCAGAAACAACATAAGATTGTGTCACCGAAACAAAAGAATTAAAGTGTGTCACCGAAATAACAATCTAAACTGTGTCCTCGAAACAACGAACTAAATTGTCAACAAAACAACAGAAACAACTTTTGTCACCGAAACAACAGAAATCAAAAGTGTCAACGAAACAATAAACTAAATTGTATCAGCGACATAACAGAAATGAAGGGTGTTACAAAACAACAGACTGAAGTGTGTCATCTAAACTACGGAACAAAAGTGTGTCACCGAAACAACAAACTAAATTGTGTTGGCGACATAACAGAAATAAAGAATGTTTCGAAACAACAAACTAAAGTGTGTCATCTAAACTACGGAACAAAAGTGTGTCACCAAAACAACAAACTAAAGTGTGTCGGTGACATAACAGAAATGGTTTCACGAAACAAGACACTAAAGTGTGTTATCTAAACTACGAAACAAAAGTGTGTCACCGAAATAACAAACTATATAAAGTGTGCCACATTAACAACCGAAATAAAAAGTGTGTCACCAAAGCATCAAACTAAAGTGTGTCATCGAAAGAACGGAAGAAATGTTTCACGAAAACAAGCTAAAGTGTTTTTCCCCAAACAAGAAGTTTAAGGGTTTTTCCAAAGAAACAAAGTATGTAAATGAAACAAGAGAAATAAAGTATGGCAACGTCACAAAAAACTAAAGTGTGTCTCTTAAGCAACACAAATCGAAACAACATACTAAAGTGTGTCACCAAACAACCTAAATGAAGTGTGTCCATTAAGGAAAAGTCATACTGGAAACTACTTCTCCCCAGGGTTTCAGACTGATGCACTCAAAGACAGATTTTTAATAAAATTTAAAAATGTGTTATTCAGTCACTGGTTATGACCATGATGTGTGTAAAATACCCTCTAGTCACTAGTGATTCATTTAATAAAATTCAACTTCTTTGAATTTATTTCTCGATTACTTTTCTTATTACCTTTCGACACGCAGGTGTTTCTAGTCAATGAAACTGTAGTCATCTGGCACGTGCAACACAAGCGAAAAATTAAGTATAATCCCATACGTTCTAACCTGTTGATTCAACTGGTTATAGATTCTTAACGGAATGTCGAAAGTGCATGGTTTTGTTTTCATACCTAACAGTATGTCGTGTATAGGCTGTCCATTCCTTGCGACGTCCTTCCTCAGCCTAGCGAGAAAACTTTAATGCTTAGCTCTGTCCAAATGATAACTAAGTCAGCTTTGATCTTAACCTGCACGCCACCAAACCAAGAAGATTACTCCTATATCACATTCGATTTAGGAAACGACACGCGACAGAGATTTCTCCCAACCCCAGTTCCCCCACCCCACACAAAAATAGCGAAATTTTGACACAGCGTCAAGGCAATTGAGCATGAAAGTTTGTTTAGGTAACAACAAAGAGAACTTGATAATAAAGGTAACCACAAAGAAAACTTGACCAAGCGAGACTTAAATATTTCGTTTCGCAACATGGAATCTCATTTCATTTGGAATTACGGCACCATGTCATCTATTTGTATCTGTGTCTTCCTGAAGAATGACGTCTTGTCTAAGCCTCGCTTCGTCAAGTTCTCATTGGGGTTACCTTTATTATCCCATGCCCCATTCACTTGTTTCTCTTCTCATTATTAAAAATTGTTTTGCTAAATTTGTTTGTTTATAGCCACTGTAAAGACGAATACGTGAAACAGCGAAAGAATAACAGGCAGGCAGACAATCAGAAAGAGGAAGAAAGAAAGAAATGTATATCTTGGTAGTCCTTTAAACAACTCTTAGGTATTGTAATTTTAACTGAAACAGATTCATCTTGTCTATATTGTGTAATGTTTTTTGAAATATCAGATAGAGGAAACCTAAAGCGTCCAGAAATTATGTACACATTTTCACATAAGAGGACCGAAGAAACCAGACTTCCATAATTCAGCGTTAAATGCCATATCCTTGTCAATTCTGAGACGATTTTAGGATGTAGAATCTGACCCGACCACTTAATGTGCCCAGAATAAATGACAGCTTTCAACTCAGTCTTAGAAGCTACTTGAACTTCACTAAATTAAAGTGTAATGAACATTTGTACACAAATTTCTGTACATTAAATCTTTTTCTCACAAAACAAGCACCGAAGATACCTTAGCAAGATGAAACCTTGTTGGCTTTCATGTGACTTATCTGGTACGGCTTCCAGCGCGGTAATTAGGATTAGGAAGTGGTCACTGCCCAGGGTGTCTCCCATCTAGACCTCCCAATCCAAACCACTGGCTATACCCGAACCCCACAAAGACAGGTCTATGGCTGAATATGACCCTGGCAGAAAATGCGGGCTGCTTTGCCTTTATTTAGAAGAAACAGATTTGCAATATTAATTGCCCGAAATGGGAACATCACTCATAACCTCGTTTTCTTACAAATAATCACCTTCGTTCAAATACTTAAAACAAAAGGTTTTATAGACGATATCATGATGTCACGTTTTGGGGTCTGGTGGGTCAAGGAGATTACCCCATAGATTCCAGGTGTGACCCATCCTCGACTCTCCGGTCCTAATTAAGGTCTATTATCCCCTTGTTCAAGCCGCCATCTAGCCGCTCACGTCATCACCAGCCCAGGTTAGGTTTTTGTTCACACTTCTGATCAGGGGTGCTGACTCTAGAAGCAAGGGGCAAGGTGTTGCTTACCCTGAAGCACAGCTGGGGTGGGACCGTAGCAGGTGTCAGGCTGACCAGGTGTGGATTAGTGTTCAGGGACGGATTACGTATCTGGAGGAACCTGCTGATGCGTAGTATCGAGCACCAGGGGCTTTGATGTAGCCGATGGGTGTAAACAACCAGGAAGGGGAGGGGGTAGCTATGTCCACTCTAGGTGTCCACTTAGGGGCGTGTTCTAGTAGTTGACACGGGGTGTGGCTTCTGCTGTCTCTGACCTGATTGGTTAATACATGTAATCGTCTTGTTGACCACGTGTGTGTGAATGAAAGAATCTATGGACGAAAGTTGAGAATAAAAGGACTGGTTTAGACCGTCAAATTATCTTCCGTCCAAAACATCCTGTGAGAGAACGTCTTTTGCACAAGAATCCTGTGAGAGGACATCTTCAGCCAACTCTACAGTGAGGGCATTGTTAGCCTGAACTCCTGTGAAGAAGAACTGCTGTGGTGAGACGTACGTGTCTTGTGGTACAACTTTGCTGAAGGATTCAGCTGCAGAATTGAGGTGTCTCGTTCTGCTAGACGTGTGGAAGTCTAGTAGGGACAGCAAGTGGCTTTAGTTTCATAGCGCAAGGGTGTGTGATACCTCCAGACTGGCGTGGGACTCTAGCACGTATTACTCTGCTGTGGGAAACCTCTACGCTGACCGGGCGGGAGAGGACTGCAGAACGTAAAGGAGGGAGACTGATGACAGCGGATAAGACAACCGTCTGAAGCAGGGGGCGAAGGTCCAGCCTTACAAGGAGGCTGC
>SMGT01000028.1:17856-35865 GCA_004794575.1 Lanistes nyassanus | reverse complement strand
TCTGTCGTGTCGACGATAAACGGCGCTCACTAAGGTTCTGGCCAGGTCTTCTTTCGAACGGCAAGGGCAGAGACAATCGTGAAAAATTGCCGAAATAAGGTACATGTTCTATGTGTTTGAAATGTGACGCCATGTTCTTCCGTACTGTTTCCTCACATTGTCTTATTCCGTCGTTTGGCAGTGTAACCATTCAACTGGCCAAAATTATGGTTCAGGACTCAGAATATTTACAGAGGCCATCGGCCCATACATACGAACTAAGGACAATCCAAATAGAAACATGCATATGAACGTTATAAACTAAGGGGTCCCAACAATCCAAACAGAGTAATATGTAACAAAAATACTAAACTAAGGAAATACAGCACACAAGTCCTTCTTCTGTAAATAACTTACCACACTTTTACGGATCGTTGTCAATTTATGTATAAGTATATTTCCCTTTTACTTTCCTTGTAAAATTTAAATACCTGCAATAAAGAGGCTGCTTCGCTAGATATGCGCTGATGAATAAAGGACTACCAACAGAAAGGAGCCGTTTGCGTCATGCAAAGATGCCGGTCGCTCATGCGCGTTGTGACCAAAAAGTCACGTCTGCTATCCGCTAGCCTAGCCCTCAGGCACAACTGGCTCGTGCCACTGGGTGTGCATCGATCCGTGGTATTGCCTGTTCTCCTGTCCTCGTTGAGTCGACACGCAATATGTCCGGGACAGTCTGTAAATAGCTGAGGTATGTAATTTATTCTGGTTTAATGAAGCGTCCTTTTCAACGCGGTGTTCCGCCTACTGCTGGCAAACACACGCCACCAACGTTGGGGATCTTATGTCTGGCAGACAGACAAAGGAAGGAAGGAAAGGATGCAGAATGAAGGGAGAAACAGCGAGCAAGTGAGTGATGGTAGAATTAAGGTATATAGTTATATAGGAATCGATAGTAATTTCAGGGCAATCCTGAACTGCTTTAGAGTTCACATCAGTTTTCTGTACTTAAAAACTTCGTAAGATAACCCCCTTCCCCCCCCCCCCCCCGTAAAACCTATGTGCACCTTCATTTGTGCAAAAGACATGCAAACTTTCATGCATCCACTCTCCTAGGGCGAGATGCATGACAAGACATCCTTTTCCATGCTTTAAAAATGCTCATAAATTTCCCAGGCTGGATGGGTCCTGCTAGCTCTTCTATGTACGAACCCGCGTGCAGCTGAGACCCACCATGGGTTGCATGAGCGTATCTGCACTCTCGGTCATAAGGAGGGTCGTAAGGTCCTTTCGCCCCTGTATTTTAGGTGCACGTTTGGCTGTGAACAGGCGATAAGAAAGTTCATGCCACAACCCGACCCAAGAGCTGAGTTTGCATGGACGTTCGTACCTCTATTCCACACGTTAAGGAGTACAGTATTCAGTCCAGCATGCAAGGCGCGCGATGCCGGCAAATACTTTAAAATTGTCGGTCCGCTATGGACCAGCATTGTTTGCATGCTGGGTGGCAGTGGCTGCAAATTTTTTCTTCGACTTAACTGTGGTGTTCAGGATTTACAGCATCAAAGAAAAAAATGCTAATTTGACTTTTGACTGTACATCGAGAAAGTAACTTCGATTCCTGCGTTTTGTGATGATGACAGTGTGTATGCCTGTTGTCGCTGCTGTTTTAAATGCTGCAATATAGCGCGATGTTCCACCTGCTTGAAGTTGGTGTTTCGGAATTACATACAGTAAAAGAAAAACAGACTATTAATCATAGGTTATTGACAACCCAAGTAATGACAGCATCTTATAACATATAAATAAAAATACACAGTTTCTTTTTTCTGGAAGACTGAATCGAATTGAAGAAATGCACTCCGAGTCCTGCTGATTAAAAAAACCACTAATCTTTCCATTTCATACGTTCTGCATCGCATCCTTTCCTCCCGGGCATCATATCCCCGCAAAAGCTGCTTTCTATATAATTCAGAGCTGCACATTTCGCGGCTATTCAATCATTGGCTTGAAACATATTGGTCTTTTCTGTGAAGTATTTAGATCTTGCTCACGATTTTCAAAAATATACAGTTATTTTGATGCCAGCATGAACCTGTTGTTTAAGATAGTGCTTACTTTGGAATACAAGCAGCCCAGTTTGTTTCTAAAGCAAAATATTGTACCGATTGGTCAAGCTATCGCACAAACAGAGGAGAGCTGCATGAACATTTACATCTCCTTTTATACACAGGCAGAGATCTTAGTCCCTTCAAATATATGGGCAAATGGTTTTTTTTTACAAAGGAAATTGCAGCTTTCTCAACGTTCGAATTACAGCAGAAATCACAATGCATTCATTTGCTGATAACTGCCGACGCTGTGCTTAATAACATGACATGACTCGACAAGTTTTGTTGTCGTGCCAAGAGGGACTGCAGTTCAAGTCTGGCTCGGAACAACAGTGACAGTGACAGTGACAGTGACAGTGACAGTGACAGTGACACGGTATTTTGCTGGCCCCAAGGTATCGCGCAGCGAAGTTGTGGAGTCCTCTAATTGCACAGTGTCCTGGGGCCAGTTGCACGGCATCAGCCTAACCTACGCCTACCGTACGATGATGTTTAGGGATGGGGTGGTGTGGGTGAAGCGTGGGACAGTGGTATTTATGGGTGGAGCAGTGTGGGTTAGAGATGGGGTATAGGTGAGGGTGGGGGTTAGGTGAGGGTGGGAGTTAGGGGTGGTGTTGAGGACTAGGGGGTGGTGATTCCAGTCGCTGGTTGTGGGTCTTGTTCGTGCTGCTACACGTTTCTACGGACGCCGTTTCAGTGGCCAAAGTTAGTCCCCCTGTACGCCTCCTCCCTGTTTTTCTAAATTTACGCCAGTTTTTCGGACTAAATTTTCCCTTAGGAGCGGTGCAATCGACGTTTTATGCTCGTCCATTCCTACACGTGGACTAAGGGCTTTCGCCAAAGCCGTGCCCCAGGTCTCCGGCTCATGGGCATTTTTTTAAAACGCTAAATGCCTTTTGCAGCTGTCTAAGCTTAGCCTGACTACAAAAATGTCTACAAAAAAGTAACGATAAGTTATCGATCACATGGGAGGAGAGGGGTGAAAAAGATTAGCGAAACTAGGTTTATTCGATATTCGTGCCGCTTATAATCTTGTGTAATTTTCTTCAAAGATGGAGATTAAAAGTTTCAAGAAAATTTTAGATATGACCAGTCGGTGTTGTCTTACAGAACTCTACCTCAAAAAAATCTGATGTCATTCCTGATTACTTGCAAAATAACCGTGAGGCGATTATGCAGATTTCAACCCCACAATGCACGTCTGACAGACGGAAAGGTTAACCAATTAACGCTGGAGAATTGTTTAGGTAATACTTGGGTTGAGCGAATCTTAAAAGAAAAAACCAGCTGAAAAGTCGATTGTATCAGCTACTTTTCTCTTTTTAATTAAAAGCACGGAAATTGCATCAACTCCGCGGGCAGCGGTTCGATCCCTCTCTCGGCCTCCTCACATTTATTTTCTCATCTTCGCGCCGACTCACACACCGGCCTGCACTCGGTCGCTTCTTTGGCATCCACGTTCGCAATCGCGCGCTCGCGCGTGCACGCACACACGTACATGGGACCACACACTAAGGAGAGAGAGAAGGGCGTGCACACACGGAGATAACGAACTTAAAAGACGCGTGCCTCAAACAGCAGCCGACGTAACAACGTCTTGCGCACGTCCCTGTCAGCCTTGCAGACTCTTAATTAAGGACCTAGTTGGCTTCTGGCTTGCAAACAGGCCACGAGATTCAGCGAAATATCTCTCCTCCCCAAATCTACATTTAATTTAGCGTATCTTCCTGATCGGTTTCACGCCCCGCACCCTCTCTCACCACCCCCCACAGAAAAATTTCTGCTGCCAGCAGACTCATGGTATATTTAGTGATGAAAATAACGGCGTCAATAAGGCACAAGATGGACAAAAAAGGAACACTAAGAGAGAAGAAAAAAGGAAAGATAATTATCTCCAGAAGCACTTCCAGGGAGAAAAAAAACCCTCAGAGTACCTGTGTCGATCAGACTTGTGTACTCCCACAGCGCTTGGATTTTATGCCGCTGCATCTGCTTCGTACTGTTTTCCTACTGTATCTTTGTAACAGCACCATTCATTCGCTGCCAGACGAGATCTTCCTGCAGATGACGTCACCTCTTTTACTAATAAATACACCGATAGAACGTGGTAAGTAGTTACTAGTACAAAGGGTAAATTCAAATTTCGGAATGGAAATTCCTGCTAAAACGTCCCCAAGACAGAAGAAAGAAAACAAGAGAAAACTGAAGGGAACAGCTCATGCTGACCTCTGACCTTAGTGCAAGAGTGGCTCTCTTGGGCAGATCGTTGGTATTTTACGGCATTCATTTTTTTTGCACGAAGTTTGTTAAACAGAACAGGATGACTGTATATCTTACTGAAAATAATGGAAGGCTTGCGTTCAGCTGAATGCATCAAGCGAAGGGAATTGGCACCCTCGAGAAATCTTCGCCTATGTACTGATACATGTAAGTGGGCATCTTCCAGTGGTTGAAAAAGCTGTGACACACTGGCAAGAGGGTGGGCCAGGAAACCAGCGTTCTAAGATTGCCATTCTCGCCTGTTTACACAGTCGCAACTGTGTGCGCGCGACCCGACGTCAATTATTTGTCGTGTTAGCATACGCTGCGAGCTACACACTGGTTAAAGTCTAAACCTATCCATCTTTCAACATGATATCCGCTGTTGCCTCTGTCCTGTGCAATTCTTTGAAGGGTTGCATCTCGTATATTTTTGGAGCTAGTTTCTTATAATTGAGCCATTTTTCTGTAAAGGCTGTCTTCTCAGGTGAGTCCTTATGACGGACTAAACATTAAGAAAAATATTGAGCTCGCTCTCGCAAGCTCTTTAGGAATGCCCAAGTGTAACAGTAGCTGAATGAAACCATTGTGCTTTCGGAAGCAAGTCATAAACATCTCACATAATGAACAGAACAGACGTGTAAATCACAGCCTCTACATTCTAACGTATACTCCCTACAGTGTGCATCGAAAGCACGTGCTTATTAAAGACAGAAGAGCTTTTCACAGCGTCAGGATAGCTACGGTTTGACTATTCGTCACGGCAACCACAGTACCGCACGCACAGTATAGTTTTCCTACCAGTTCAACAGACAATTCCTGAAATCACTGTTTAGTCAATACCGTCTTCATCAGATTTCGAAACTATCGAATTCTCAAGCTAGCTGCTGGAATTCAACGAACGGGTTATGCCCTGAAACGTTGATTTGTTGTCTAACTCTCTCTTGGCTACGTTCCTTTTGCTGTACCGCTCAGATAACGCAGAAGGGGTGGGGGGGGATGGGGAAACACTTCCGTCAATACTCTGGCGGTAAACGACCAAAGGGCGCCGGCCAGTGCAGCGCCATCTACTGAGCACCAACGGCAGAGCTCGTCAGGATTTCTGACGATTGCCTTATATGCCACCTGCCGCACGTTAACCATCAGTCCCATCCTGCGACTATTGACTCTTCGCAAAGACGAGACGTGCACCACGGTTCGTCCTCTGACATAGTCTACAGCACATTGAGTGCTTTGGCTTGCGGCGACAGATCAGCACCGAAGGTTTTCAGTATCTCTCCTCCCGCCCCCAACCCCTTGAATTAAAAAAAAACTCTCTACAAGATTACATTTACCCTTTCCATGCCATGCCCTCGGGTGTTCATCGCAGAAGACATGTGATACGTTTATGAAGTCCAACCCTGCTTTTTTGTCCAAAGGACACGTCTTAAAGGTGGATTTAGCGATCTCTTGTGCAAACAGGGGACTTAAAGCAACGGAATTTTTGGTGGCGGGGATAGGGAAGAGTTGACAAAATCAGATTTATGAATATATTTTTTAAGCTAAATACAATTTGACCCCGACAATTCAACAATTGAATTGAATTGTTAGAATTGTGCGCACCTTGTACAGTTCATTAGCTGTAAGCCTCTATAATAAATAAGTTCAAATCTAAGTCAATGTACATATATTTTCTGTTTGCAACTCGTCAAATTTAACACCCATTGCTTTGGTCTCATCACTAATATGATTTCACCTACGGACAACTGATTAAGCTGATCAAAGCCTCCAACATATCCCTCATGACGTTAGGCTTTTTCTGAGATCAGTCAAAAAGGGACCTTGCCCCACAAAGCTTATGAAATCTGTACGAACACCCACTCACTGTATTCGGAGTATCCGCTGAACCGCCAAAAAGTAACAACTGAAAAGTTTTGTTTATTATTTTTCGCCAGTTGAAATAAATACAATTCAGTCATTTATGACAGAGATAAGGTTGACCATAATATTTTCATCTTTCGCTACAAGATCATGGTCGCCATCAATATTATCTTCATCAACAAATTCCAACTATTGTGCAAACTTCTAATCAACTGTTCTTTCAGTTTAGCTTTGGTTTCGTGAAAACCTGAAGCATCCATACACAAAAGAAGTTGGTTGGTTGGTTGGTTGGTTGGTTGGTAACGTCCCACCGCAAACTGGATGCATATCAGGAGGGTGGACTATAGAGGGATGGATCCTATTACTAAGCTATGCACTGAAAGAACCACCAGACTGATGACTGCAGTAAGGTGGCCACTGCAGACAGGCAGTTTATTGTGCGGGAAATGGCCGAATGGAGTTCGCACAATGTATAACTCCAGGAAATAATCCTTGGATTCGAACCAGCAAACTTCCACCTGCTAGTCAGCTTCTACCAACTGAGCTATCCAGGCCCCGTCACGTGACAGAATTAAACAGCACACCCATAAATACAGTCTTCGACGAATAAGATTCAGTTTCATCCGAAATAATGTTTCTCTCCTGGTAGTCTGTGGTGGCTTTGTCTGCTGAAATCCGTTTACAATATTTTGTCACTTGGTACTTCCTCAGCTAAATTCCATAGATAGCTCATAAAAATCTCTGCCGTAAATCCTAATTTCCCTTTAGTGTCATTATTAATCTAAAAATGTCACCACCAAAATTGCAAACCTTTCATGTCCACCAAGTAACACGTCCAATACTCAGACATAAATAACTTTCATATCAATAAATCTTGCAATGGTTTATTGACGTTAAAGCATCATACCACTTCACGTTCTCGGGCACATAAAACCGATTTACAACTGCCAGGGGGTTCTAATTATTTAAACCCTTTAATAGCAACTGCGAAAATTTCAAGTTTAAAAAAAAACAGCAAAATTTGTTTTAAAACTACAACTTTTGCTTTAGATTACTGGTACCTTTGTTATCCAAGCATTTACTGTTAACAGTCTGTATCTGAAAAATCCAACTACTTTAATTTCATTGACGACCCATCAAGCCCTCTGCCGTTATTCTAAATATACCTTTGTTCTTACCACCAATCTAAGAAGACGTCACCACTAAAATTACCTTTAATTGTCCACCAAGCTGATCTAATAGCAACAGACCATTTATTACAAAATGCTTATGACCACTACAAGCAAGTGTTCAGGATGGACAACGAAGAAATTAATAATCATCTTCAAGACTGCTCATTAATTATAATGAAGACTTGAATTCACAACACAGCTTGGCTAGAGTTGTCAAAAGCGTACTTTAAAAAGAAGGGCCAGTGACTGGGTCCAGCCACCTTTGGTGCAGCCCATGGCGGGATCTATAGCTACAGACGGCTGCTTGTTTCTGAGAACCATTGTGGCAGAAATTAAATTTGTGCTAGCCACCATTTCTTTAAAAAAAATAGACTAAAAAATAACACTTTAAGTAGTGAATTCAGCCAATGCCAAGTGTTTAACAAACAAAAAAAAGGGGCTAACTTTGACTGACCATAATTTTGGAAGTATTCCAAACATAGTAAACTGTGCAAAGAATTTGTGGAAGTACCATTTATATTTGCAATGGAACATTAGTGTTAACTAGCTAAGCTGTGAGTTCAAATGTGGATCTTGCAAAGTTTGTCAAAAACACAGTCAAGATGAAGTAACCGTGAACAGTTTGAACAATCAAACTGAAGTATTTCAACACACATCTTGCCACTTGCAATATTACCAAAGTTTAGGCTAAATAACTGACACGAAAAATGTGAGCAAGCTAGCTGTGGTCAGGTTCCAACGAGCAAACGGTTTGTGCTCCTGGCACGACAAGATTAATCAACAAAAAAAAGCACAATTAATGACAACGACCTGTACATATATTGTATAAGGCAAACTGGACAATTTCATTTCTTAAAGACTCCAAGCTGGATTGTGTTCAGGACCATTGGCCCAGCCGCTCATCCATTCTTCACTCAGAAATACGACAGGCCAGTGTGTCAGTCCACAACTTGCTCAGGACAATGTCCAACCAATGAACTTTTCATCAAGATGGATTTCTCAAAGCCGTTACCAAAGAACTGATGAATCCACACACACACAGCTGCAGCAGACTAACCTCGGCACAGTTTTTCACCACAGCTGGATGGTTCATCCATCGGGCCACTTCATTCTTTAGGTTTTCAAACCCATCTTTCATAACCCATAACCCCGACAGCCTTCACGGCGGCAGACATTTACTCTTTCATTCTCTTTACCCTCCTCTTGACATATACAAACAAAAAAAGTTTTCTCAAAGCAAAAGCGACCACAATTGCTACTAAAAACATGATCTTGTGATGTAAAGCTGTAAACACGCTATCACAATCACTGAAAGAAGTGGCAAGTAAACATTTTCAAAGATTTTTTCAGGGCTGGGTTGCACGAGCATTCATATTTTCCTTCAGCATATACAATGCACCTGCTTATCCCCATTTACCCCTCAGTGAATTTTACAACTGTAAAATTAGCCAGCAATACTTGCTATATTTATATTCTGTCAACTAAAGGCAGCACCAGTAGTAGAGCCAGGACAAAGATACTAGTGGTTAACATCTCTATTCGGCATTCCAGAATGACATTTGTCCCTTTCCTGCCTGCATGGCCCTCACGATGCACCTGACCAGACACTGCCACAGCCCACAGGCCTCCAGCATCATTCCATGGGGCCTTTCTCAGATGCTTTGCATGTGACCGGCAGCTTATTTGAAGCTCCCTTTAGCTGTGCGGTGTTTGGACTGTAGTTTGTCAGAATTTCATAGCCGTTTTATATTTATTTTGGTATCATCTAAAAGTCTTACGGCCCTGGATTTTACCTCGGAAGTGTTGCGTCCAAAATTGTAGGGGAAACTCTGAAATACCAAGAAGGCTTTTTGAGGTTTAAGTTTCCATCGGACCATTTAACAAGTGTGAGATACAACACGTGAACATGAAACAGCCTTCATGTCAAAATTTGTACAAAATAAGGGGTTATCCTTACGCAAGGCTCGGCTTGTCTGCAACCCGAGTATTCACAAACATGCTTGTGGAGATTTACAGTGAAACTAGCGAAAACACAGTGAGTAATCAGAATATTCCCAAACTGTGACATAATGATAAATTTTTCAGCATGTGAGTACGTCACAAATTATTGGATGCCTTTGTGGTCCAGGATAGTTCTTTTAAAATGAAAATTGTTTAGTGATTTTGTAATTGAAAATCGAGGGGCTGGAGGAGTAGGAACCAGGAGATTTAGAAATAATTCAACACACATAACAGCATTATCGGTGTCACTGTGCTGTATTAAGATTCCTGTTTAATTTTTTTTGTGTGAAAATTTTAGCAGTAATTACAGCTAGTTAAGCACAGTTCAAACTATTTCAATTTGGATTTCTTAGTGTGATTTTAGCTTTTATGTTTGGTCACAGTTTGATAATCTGCTCTCAGTCTCCATTTAGCAGTTTGCAAACATGGACATAAGCAGCCAATGCAGGTTTTCACTGAGGCTGCAAGAATTATGTTCAGATGAAAGCTTAAAAGACGAAGATACAAATACAAGGTCTCCACTGAAAGATGGGATGCAACATGTACATTTAAGTATGCATTTATTTTATGCATTACTTGCTTACTTTTAATTTACTTTCTCAGTACTCCTCGTGATGTTTATCACTGACATCTATAAAACGAGCAGGCTACACAACAAAAATCTTCATGCAACAGTGCACTTCTAAAGCTAGCAGCGGCCCTCAGCTGTAATGTCATGCACTGCATGTCGGGCCATATACATCACAAAGGGCATGGTGCATGCCTGTTTCTGTGTATGTGTGTGGGTGGGGGGAGGGGGTGTTAGAGTGGGTGTTACTTACAC
Source organism: Lanistes nyassanus (assembly GCA_004794575.1). Lineage (NCBI taxonomy): Eukaryota > Metazoa > Mollusca > Gastropoda > Architaenioglossa > Ampullariidae > Lanistes > Lanistes nyassanus. The sequence goes on along the minus strand of SMGT01000028.1, from coordinate 25,660 downwards.
TTCTATGCATGGTGGACATACAAATACGGAGGCAACTATTGCCATGTGGTTACAAAAATCTGTGAACAGTACATGTAAAATATCTTGCTCAAAACCTGCTCAGCCCATATTGGGAAAATATTCTGTGCACAATCGGATACTCCCACCAAACATTCCACAATATTTTGATATCTGTTATGTACATTTCCACCACAGACTCTCTACCACTCAGGCACAAGGCTGCATACGCTGGTGGCCACAACCAACGCCACTGTTGTCACTGCCAGGCTGCACTGCCACTCACCGTCCATCATCATCCTTGAAATAGTCATAGGCATAGCGTTCGTGGCCGGTGTGACTCATGAGATGGTTGTTGATAAGACATTGGATGAGCCATTCAGAGCCAACCACTGGCACACCAAACTGTTTAGCTTTCTTCAGTATGCTGGGGATGCAGGTCTCATCCGTCACCACAACATCCACAAACGGCCGATCTGCATTTATGAGAAGCAAAATCATACACTTCATTAAATACCAACCTTATTTGCAGCTCTGCAAATATAATGCAGAATTTCCCTGCCTGAAATTTCTCATTGAAAAATCGAACTGTTTTGTCTTCACTCCACACTAAACTCCAAGGGAAACCATTAAGCCCTGTACTCAAGAGTTTTGTCTGCTCTAAATTCCGTCCCTTCAAAGTTCATACTTCCAGTTATTAATCTTCAACTGCAGTCAGTCATAAAGATGCTCCATAAAACATCAAATTTCCCTTACTTTTGCTGGCTGTCTTGGGAAATGTGGACAAAATCTTGCAGTGTGAAAGCTCCAGGACCTTGGTCCAGACATCCAAGAAATCAGGTTTGGAAGATGTCAGCAGAATGCGATGTCCAATTAAGCAGTTTGTGTTAGTGTTCCTGTCAACAAGAACATGCGTCTATCATTCCTGCTCAGAAACCAAGCATTACGTACTATTACTTCAAAAAGAGAAAAGATGGCAATCATGCATTTCACATCACCACCCCTTCTGTCATATTAAATAACAAGGCATCAGTTTTTACAACTGCCAGTATGTTCCCCATCTGATCTCTAAATACTTGTGTTCATGCAGGTTTGTGGGGTGCAAAGGTGCACAGTCATGTTTAAAGACCAGCCTGGGAACAAATAATTTTTCAAATGACACGATTAAGTTATTACTGTTCACCAGTTTCCAAACTCTGATAGATTAACTCCGTTTCGGTCACACGTTTCAAGTCTCTGGAAATTCACATTCTCACCAAGGCACAGAAAGAGCTTAAGCAATGAGCTGCAGGGATTGGTTTGCTACTGTACCCTGCGCCACTGACACATCAAATCAGAAAATGTCCCATTGAAATTCCATGTCATGGGTCAAACACCGCACTTGCAATACCTACCCAGCTGTATGCCTCATGTCAAACACCTTTTATGAAAGTTTGACGATTTATTTGTGGGGAATGGCTAATGGTCTAAGGTAAAGAACTCTTACATTTGAAAGCTGAATCATTTCTTTATGAGTTACTTCCCTTACACTGTGTTTAACACACTCCTGCTGCTGGGCTCCTATAACAATTATGGATAATTTCCACAAGGTATTATGGATTACAAGTGCTGCAAATGGATGTGATAGGCGAATGTTTGGTGTCAATGGAATTTTTTCAAGACTGTGTTTACATTCACTTTGCTTACATAATTCCACACAGCATCAGCAACAGACAGATTTCAGGTAGGAAAAGGATTTTCCCACTTAAATTTATCTTTCCAACAACGTTTGAGTTATGTTTTTATCTTTCATCGTCTTTTAACGTTTCAAAATTCAGTAAAAATCTCCCCAAACGCGTCAGCGGCACCACGCATTGTAGAACCACATCAAGAATGAGATAATGATTAGTTTCTTACACCTCTGCAACAACTGACAGTCCTTGAACCCCTAAAAAGCAGTCCTCAACCGCAAACAAGCTTTGTTGCTGGTGGTGCATCTGATGATTGTCCTATAAAGAATATCTCCACACACCCTGATTAAAAGGCAAAAAAACTGATGCTGACCTTTCCATGACCTTGTGTTTCTCCAAGCTAATGCCTGCTGGTAGCAGGTAGGACTTGTACTCCAACAACTTATCCTGAAATAAGAATAGGTTATTGGCTTCACACCGCTCTGTAATCACACCTCTTTTGGTTTGTAGGGGGAAAAATAGCTCTTGATACATGCCTCTGCATCGTGACATAAGCCACAGGAAATAATCATGCATAAATGTTTATAAAGAAGCTCTCTCACCAGTTACTAATTTCCAATATTTACGGATGGATGTAACTGTTTAGAGTTATCAAATGTCCACCGATGTCTCTACTGAGACATCAGTTATCCCCAGAAGTCTCATACCTGTTGAAAACTATTGATTATTCACTGACAGTATTATGAGGCTCAGACCTCACTTATCCCCAAAAGTTATACCTGTTTACAGCTATCAATTATCCACTGATGGGACACAATGAGCACACCAGCTGCCAGACCCTGCAAATATTTGGCTGTGCGCTGATAAGTATCCGAGATCAAAAACACCTTTTTTCCTGATTTGATCTGAAAAGGAAATTTCACGTAATTGAAAGACCAAGTACACAGTGCTTACCTCCTAACTGTTATCCATGAGCTCTGAACCAGAAAATTTCAAATCCTTCAATTAAAATTATTTTAAGAAGTAATCATCTTCCTAAGTGCAGAAAATTCAAGAAATACTCCCCCATGCAACATGGACAACATAAGTAGTTTATAATATTTTACTTATATAATACTGAAAACCAACTATAAAAGCCATCTTTCTTTTAAATCCCACCTGTCCAGGGTTTAACCTATCAAGCACTAGACCACCTCCAGTCTCTATCTGTTCCTGTAAGCGATGCTTGTCAAATGGAAATGAACAGACTTCTGTAGCTGCAACACACAGAAATGACCCACACGCAGTAAAGTACCGGATTTTGTTTTCCAGCATCTATCCTACGGACTAGTCTTCAGCTGACCTCACCATGCATCCAGTACTTACAGTCATCATTACTGTCACAAGTTGTCGACATCTCTGTTGAAGAATCCATCTTAAGCCAAGACTTCTCCACTGCAAGTGTCTCTGGGTATTTGGCGGTGTGTGTCAGCAGGAACATTAACCCTGCAAAGATGTTCTGAGTAGGAAGAGGACTCTGGACCTTTCCAAACAAACCTGCACATCAGCATAAAACAAAATAGATTCGTTCATATAATCAAGCATGACACCATGTTACTAAATTACACATGAACTTTTTACTGTGGGAAGAAAAACTCAGATGCAAGATGTTGTTAAATCTTGTTCCAAACACAGAAAATGTCTAAATATTCAAGTTGGTGGAAGACTTGTACTGTGCAACTATAATTTTTAATTCCAGGTTCAAACATTACATGTCAGAATGAAGACAAGGAAGTAAAAGAGCACAAGTCTTGGACTTGAATGAAAATAAGCTACCTTCTAGTTGGCAGTTTTCAATGTGAGGCACAGTTCTCTGTTCAAAGAGCACACATTCCGACATCAGCATGCACAGGACAACAAAGGCAAAAATAAAAAAGGTTACTAGCTGTGGGTAAAGCAGACTTACCAAGTGAATGCGAGTGCATCGAGGAATGATGAGGTAATTTACACTAAGCCACTGCTGCTATGGACAGCCTACATATATTTTCTCCCTTCTCGCTATTACACCTTACCCACACAATCCTTGGCTGTCGTCGGCTTCTGTGGCGAGGGATCAATTCCTCCAATAGGACTTATGCTGGGTACATTTGATTTTCCTGGGGTTTCTGGAAAATAATCATCTTAGATGGAATGGGGCAAATTTTGTCTGATTTATTTGGAAATGTGGTGCTATAATAGGGGATTCCCATCTTGAAATGTGTATGATCCAGCCTAACAAATAAACAGACATGCCAGCAAGCAAACAAATCTACACACCCTGTTTTCCTCCCTCCCTCAATGTTAAAGCAGCAAAGGCATACAAGTGCACCAGAACTACTATTCTTACTAATCTGTCGGCGGTGTTTTGGAGTTGGGGTGCTGGTCGCCACAGGCCCGACCTTCCTCTTTCTTGTAGAACTTTTCTGAGCGCTGACTGCAGACTCCTTTTCTGCTGAGCACCCAGCGTCTCCTTCTTCCTGCTTCGGCTGCTTTGGAGGAACTGGTGTGGCACCGATGTCATGTGCACCTATGTCCCTTCCGCTCACAGCACTGCTTGTGTTAAGTCTGCTTGCAGGGTCAGGCGGAAGGGCGGGAACATCTTTTGTACGCAGCCGACGACCACTTAAAATGTTATCTGTGAACAGAGTCAAGTCACATGATTTCACAGAATAATATTTTGTTTTAGTAAGAAGACAGTTTGTTACGAACATTTTTTTCCTAAGACATAACAGCTTATGTAATTCAAGAACAGCCATCGCAATGGTTAAGGTCCATGAGAACCAAACCGCCCATTAAAAACAGATTAGCTTTGAGCTATCCATATTACCCCTCAGTCACGTTTCAAATTGAAAATCACAATATAAGCTTGAAGCCATCTGCTTACCCATTGAAACATCAGCAGTGTTGAGATGATGCAGGTCTGTTTCACCAAAGGTCACCCGCATCTCCTCATCACTCAGCAAGCACGAGGCCTGGTCCTCTGTCAGCAGCAGGCTGCTGCGCCTGCACCTGTCAAGGCTAACTGAATTAAATTCCAGCATGCTTTTAGATCAACAACTACTGTTATATTTTCTCTCTTTAATTTTTGGCAGAATGGAGGACATCCTGTATTTTGTCTATAGAGCAAAAGATTTGCAACAGAAGAATTAAAGATCTTTCATGCAAAAGTCCTCTAAGAAAACCATGAAAAAAAGGCCCAGTCATGTAAGCTTTTATGTTCCATGCACATGACCATGACACCAGATGGACATCACTTCAGGTGGATTCATCAATGTGAGAAGCTTTCACTCATTAAATGCTGGTACCACGAATTTAAGTGACTGCTTTGCCCATGTTACTGGCCACAAGTTTATATTTATGCGACCACTTCTGGGAATTCTTCATTCTGCCAATGCACTTTGTAATGGGAGGAAACTATGGTTAACTTGTAGCTCAGGCATTTCCGTTTATGAGGGTTGTTTTCCTTTGACCATGAATTGAGGTTTTAGGAAAAAAATGGGTTTCGAATGTGCCCTCAGGTGACTAAAATGGTGTACATAACATTACATAAGGTGGGTTTTGTGCACAGTGGATTTCAGTTACCTCGTTGCTGCTGGGTTTCAGCTAACTTTGAGAAGACAGAAAAGATTAAGGTAATAAAGATTTTATTCAGCATTTGTTTACATTTAAAAATCAGTTTGTAGCATGTAGGGTTGTTTCCTAGGATTATGACATGTGGCCTAAAATGTTTGGCTCAACCAACAACCGCAGACAATTTAAAATGGCGGGCATCTATTGGGTTAACAAGGAAAAGACAAAGCAGGATGGTACAGGCTGCAAAAGATCACAGATATAAAAAAAATCAAGTCACAATACCTCCGACTGGAACCATCGTCCATGGCTAAGTTGTAGAAAACCTTGCTTTCTTCAGCAATATGTTCAATGATAATTCCGGGGTCATAAGTGCCATCCTCACTGTTGACAAGAACGCTCTGGCCAATGGGCAAGTGCTGGGCCAAGATCATATCCACAGCTCGCACCGTCTTTTTTATCCCATCCTCAAATGTCACACAGAATCTGACAAACAGTTGGAAACCATTGTATTAAACCATTTTGAAAAACAAAAACAGTGGCAAAATGGGTAAATTTTGAACCAAATAGAAGAAAAACACTGTCAGGGTTCCCAGGCAGATGGTACATCGGAGTAAAAGGACCTTTAAAGACGACTCTACATTTCAAAAGGACATTCCAACGTGCATTGTTTTGCTTTCCTTTTTTCGGTGAAATACGTTGTTGTGTTTAAATATTCCCAATGCTGAAATTATAGCCCGCCTTATTTACAGTTAACATACTTTTATTAATTAAAACCACTAAGACAGGTACAGCCACTTACTATCCTTCCCTCCACAAAAAGGCTTTTAGCAGGAATAAAATGCATGCCGGTCACTTGTTGCAAATTTGTGTTGATTTTTATTTCATTTCAATAGTAATATATGTGCAGTCACAACTTCAATAGTTTAGTGTCCACAGAGGAGATTAGAAACTTGCAAAGTTACAATGGTGAAAGGCAGGGCCATGGACCTGCAGAAGGCTTTGCTGGGGGTAGGGGGCAGCTGAAGCACTTACAGCAGTTTACAGCACAGTTTACAGCACAAAATCCTGTAGTTGTGTTGATTAAAAGCAATCCTCTTTACATCCCTCATACTGCTCTTCTTCTTCCCCACAAGAATCTGCGAACTTCTCAACACTTAATTCTGAAACTGTCCTTAGACAGCTGTTCATGCTGTTACAACGTTACATGATAATAGTATGGATGCATCTAGATACTGCTGTCAGTGAAACAGATATGTGATAATCATCATAATGGTTTGGTAACTTTGCCGAGTCAATTCCGAACTGACATATTCCCTGCAGCATAGAAATGTTTCCTCAGTCTAGCAGCAACATGCACCCCGACCCCACTCCTATGTGACAAACTCAGCAGACGTTTGTACTGCGTAACTTATTTGGTCGGTAGGTCTGAGGATGTTATTTGCCAATATTCAGGTTTACTGACCATACACAGCTCAAGAATTTCATTAATCGTTATGATTACATGATACATGATCGATAACCAATACATTCAGAAGCTTGTATGCAGTTCTTTTGTGCCAAGATTGAGAACATCTTAACACAGCAGTCGGAGTTTTGCTTTTGTGGCCATAAGTTTAGAATTATTATAGATCTCACAATATACAACTCTATCAAGGTTTTCACCAAAACCGTAACTTCGATCTGTCCTTGTGCTAATCATTCTTAAATCCCCTTACTGTCCACTAAAACACCCACAACACAAAGGCTGAGTGCATGCTGTTCTGATTTGTAGTTCTGCAAATTACTTTTTTTTCTGCAGAGCTGCCAACCTTAAAACTTAAGATCAGTAACACAAAAACAGAATTTCAGTAATTTGGAACAGAATTTCAGTAATTTGGAACAGAATTTCAGTAATTTGGAACAGAACTTCAGTAACAACCAGTCGCAACTATATTATGTGTGTATTAAGATTATGTGTGAAACGGAATTGAAAATGATTCTTCTACCAAAGAAAAGAACGTACAGCAATCAGATTTTGGACTAGGTCTTTTTTCGATTAGACACGCTGGGATCTGCTTAACACGAAACCATTTTTTCTAAGCAGACGGGAGTCTTGAGAAAAATTGAATTAAAAAAAGGGCAGGGATTGAAACCTCAAAAAATTAAGAAGATGTAATCAAAAATGCTTAATTAGTCAAGTTAATCAATAGTTTATGCCACGCGTTACTTAGCTTCTGTATGGCAAGGTTGTTTTTGGGAGCTTCTTTTTTGGCCTGCTCCAAGTGAACTTACAAACAAGCGTCACTGGAAAGAGATGTTTTAACGAAAATAACTATTATTGACTATCATTGTTTGGAGGATTTTTTTTAAAGTAAATATTTCATGTACCCTAAAACGCTTGTGAAAAACTTGGCTTCAAATTCTCACGAGAGTTTCGCATGCTGCGCCCCCCCCCTCCTCTCTCTGGCCTAGATTGTCACGTACCTACTCCATGGTGAATGCTAAACTCAGACAAGGACAGTTCGCAACCCACGAATCCTGCTTTTGAAGACGGCTTGATACACGGA
>SMGT01000028.1:0-17347 GCA_004794575.1 Lanistes nyassanus | reverse complement strand
GGGGGGGGGGGGGGGGGGGGGGTGTGTGGTGGTGGTGGTGGTGAACTTGAAATAGTGCAAGAGATACTGAACAGGCGCAAACATCAGCATAGAAAATATTTCATTTTATGATTCCTTATAGGGCCTCATCTTATCTCCCTTGCATGTCTGCCGAGACAGCAATGATAGACGATTGAAAAACAAATTGCTGTTGAAAAATACCTAAAAGGCCCTAGGAGAAATTAAAAAGACCTTAACCAGAATTTAAAGAATTTAAAGACATTTCAAAATTAAACCACTTTAAAGAACTTAAAAGGACCATACAAACCCTGCACTGTGTTAAATAATTCTCAGCAAAACAGTTGGGAAAACACTGTCAAGTTTAAACCAAACATTTTGGAAAGCACTGTTGAAAAATTATGAACAAAACAATTGGAAAACACTGTATCAAATAATATTTTTCTGCAAAGATATGTTGATACATAAGCTTCTGAAATTTTCAGTAACTTCACATAGCTAGACTTGTTTAAACAATTTACATGAGCCTAGCAAAAAATGGAATTAATGTTTTGGACAACCTTACATCAAAATAGTGTTGCAGGCATACTTGCTACCCACTTCCAGGAAAAAGATGTAGAATATACTTACTTGCTACTGACTGTTGTGGGAAGCGAATTAACGAAAACATGCAAAAGATACTTACTTCCTACTGATGCCTGTGCTGTGGTAGGTGAATAATAAAAAATGCAAGACACTTGTTAGCAATGCCTGTGGGAAGCGAATAATGAAAACATGCAAAAAACACAATTGCAAGATATACTTGTCACCAATGCCTGCACTAAGTGAAAAATGAAAACATGCAAAATATAATTAATAAAGAACAAATGAGGACAGAGCGCTATAAATCATCGAATGATAATCCCAAGGTACTGGCAGCGCTAGACATACCCGTATGTTGACGTATGCAACCAAGGGAGCCTACCGTACCCACACGTAGCAAAGAGAGAGTCAAAAGTAAGGAACCTTTACCAGAAAATCTGCCATGTTCCTTACTTTCGACTCTCTCTTTGCTACGTGTGGGTACAGTAGGCTCCCTTGGTTGCATACGTCAACATACGGGTATGTCTAGCGCTGCCAGTACCTGGTTGGGATTATGCAAAATATACTTACTTGTTGCCAATGCCTGTGTTCAGGCTCTCAAAAGTAGCTGGATAGAAGAAGCCATCTTTCCACCTGGCCATTATTTTTGCTCCTGAGAAAAACCGTGACAAAACATTCACACTTTTTCCTTTCTAAAACCAAGGTTTGCTACACACACCGTGGCTTTCAAGCCAAGCAAAAAGCTATGGCCACTTCGAAATGAACTGTGTCTGGAGATCAATATTTTCAGTCATTTAAGTTACTCCATTAACCCATGGACTGAGCACGAAGGGAATGCAACTTTCTTTTTGTAAGCAGGCTCCCTTTTCAGTTTACAATTACTGGGGTGCAAATAGCTTATCACAAATGCATATGTAAAATTACATTATTACAACTGCACAGGTACAATAGAATTGTTATTACCATTGCATGGGTGCAACAATATGAGTGTAATTACATTAGTTTCAGTGTATAAGTACAACTACTCTTGAACGTTATTCCTATTCTACAGTGACTTGCAAGGTGCATTCTGACCAGTCTTGTGAGCGACATTCTCATGATGCTTCATTCAGTACCTCGTGTCAGCTTGCTAGCGATCTGTACAACAGGCTTAGCAATGTCACCAGAGCCCACGTCTTGCACTGGCACCTGGAGGCTGCAATCATTCCAACCACTCCACTGCTTAGAAGCAAGACACCTGCTCACGTCAACTGATCAAGAAACATCATCGAACATCCACGTCCAAAGAAGTACAGGCTAAAGATATAATGAATCTGAAATTTTGCAGCGAAGCTTCAAATGAAATTGCTAGCAAGCAGACGGATGCAGGTCTCACCTCAGCTGATCACTGCTGGAAGTTGAACTGCCTGCAGTCACTGGCCCTGACACAAAAATTGTATAGTTTTCCAGAAAATATTCACTGCTTTTAAGTCTCTCTATATATATATGTATATACAGTGGTACCTCGGGTTACGAATGACTCAGGCCAAGAACAATTCGGGTTACGAACAACAACTTCGGAAATTTTTTGTCTCAGGTAACAAACAGTGCCTTGGGTTACGAACAAAGGCAAGAGAGAGAGAGAGCAAGGTTTAACGTTGGAGACAAACGAACGCCTACAGTACAAACGAAGGCCAAGCAGTACCAACATCGCTTAGCGCTAGCCTAGTAGCCTAGTTTTAACCGAGTGCGCAGCCTCGCTTTCATTGACCTTACTAGACGGCAGTAAAAGATTTCTTCGCAGTGGCACTGTGTTCAGTTTATCTTTTTTATTTTACATTTAATTTGTTTTCTTTCTCTTTATTTAATACGTGAAGTACACGTATTCTTTGCATTTTGTCAGGTAAACGACCGGATGTTTATAAAAAGGAAAGATTCTTTCATCTTGAAACGGATTGTCTCTATTTCATTGATTTCAATGTTTCAGGATATGAACGTTTCAGGTTACGAACTGAGTTTTGGAATAAATTAAGTTTGTAACCTGAGGTACCACTAAATATATATATACACATACATTCCAGAGTTCATTTTGTCGTAAGTTTACCATTCTACAGTACAAATAAAGATAAAATACACCAAGGTAGAAGAAATTTTTTCATGAGATGATCTATTTTTACTATGCACACTCACATAAACTAATTTTCTTTAATGCATACACTCATGTGTTCTAAAATTGCCGTGCTTGTTTAGCACATACTATTTGTTATGATAGCAAATATCCTATCTTATAGATCAACAGTAGTTTTAGTTACGTATGCTGTTACTTCACCTAGCTTATATTAAGCAAATACCCTCTATGCACCCACTGCCATCATTTTATTTACAAAAGCCCACAAATATTCTAGGCACCTCCAGTCACTTTTCTCTTTCCAGAGGCTATGGCAGTATTAATGCCTGGTGTAGCTGAATCCTGTCCACCGGACTTTTTTGCAGGACTAGAACTCGAAGGCTGCACAATAAATCCTTCACTTGCATTAGCAGGCTGGGATGCAAAGGATGTGGTTCTGGTGTCATGTGTAGTTCTGGCATCACTTGTGGTTCTTGTGTCGTGCCTGCCTTCACTCTGGCTGGAGTCTGCTGCTACGCGTCTGGCACTTTTGCTGCATGTGTGTGAGGCAGTTTTGTGGGGACATTCTTGACCCTTTAAAAAGTTGCAGCAAGCAAAAGAGCGATAACTGGTAACAGGACACATCTGAAAACTGGTCCACCTTATGCCTGTCAAAAACTAGCCCGGTCAATTGTGAAACAATTTTTGCAAAATATTATTCTGGGTTCACTGATGCCATGCTGTTCTTGAGCAACTCTTCAAGCAGCAAATACATTAATTAACACAACTGCTGGTAAACTGATTTCAAAAAATGTTTCCTTCGAAATTTCTTCTGCCAACATTTTCCAGTGACCACTACTTTACAGCCAGCAAGACATATTAATCAAAAAAAATTCTCAACAACACAACATTCCTTCTATGTACCTCCCTCCTGATCCTACGAAGCAAATGCAGTCACATCTCACCTTGCTGCCCTTAGGACCTTTATCTGCTGGAGATGTGCTCACTGCCGATGATAATGATGAAGATGATCGCAGCTGAGGTGGGCGTGCAACAGGTGTGCCACTGTGGCTGGCCTCTCCCTGTGGCAGATTGTCAGCACTGTACAGAGGCTCGGAAACTTGGCCGCAGCTGGAGCTGGTCACCATAGCTTCAATGTGGCTCTCATCACGCGCGATGGTGGACTGGTCTGGGCTGAGGCCGTCAGGAGACAATGCTGTGCACGCAGGTGGCACTACAGTCTGTGCAGAATGTGGTGCACCTGGATGGAATAGAAAGATGCTAAACATCTCTATCTCCCTCCGTTTTATTCAAGCTGCATACAGGCAAAATGCTTCAAGAAAAACTAGTGTCGACTAGGAAGCAGACAGTGGGGAAAAGCAAGAGAAAAGAAAGGAAATTTTTCCTAGTAGAAAAAAAGGAGAAAAGCTTGCCTCTAGAATGTCAATGCCAGTACAAACCCATAGACAGGCAACACTCACCACTGGTTTGGCCTAAAGGTCCAGGAACAGCAACCGATGATATGACTGTGGAAGACCTTCGCCTAAGCGCTGACGTCTCCAGAGGCGATGCTGCAGGAAGGCTAGCCTGTACAGGTAGCTCCAGACTGGACTGGTTGCTCTCCAGACTGGAAGGAGTAGGTCCCTTTCTGCTGGACAAAGATGAGCTGCTGATGTCAGCCAGGTCACCGGAGGTCATCGTACCACCACTGCGGGATGGGGACAAGATGGGCTTGTGTTTTTTGTTGTGGATGAGATTTTCTTCCACAAGAACAGGGTCCCCTTTTTCCTGACACATGCATAAAACTGTTAATTATTTCCAGCAAAACCTCTAAATTATAACATTGACAAATATAGACAAAAGTCTTTCTTACAGTGGAGAGATCTTGATCGGACAAGCGATGGTCCTTCTTATGATCCATAGGCATGGCTTATCTGATCATTAACTTCACATGGACAAGCACGTACACCCTGTTTAAAAGAGTATGTTCTGAGGTCTTCATGAACAGGAAAATTGCATGCATAAGAAAAATATTTTAAATAACCTCAAGAAAAAAAGCCCTTCAAAGTAGGTGGAGTATCAACTAATGTGGGGTAATGACATATTCCAGTGCTGGTTTCCCCCCACCCCTACCTCAATGACTGCAGGTTACGTTCTGAGGGTCCTATCCTATGTGCCTGACGCTTTTTGGGGGTATGTTTAAAAAAGTTGTGAAAAAATAACCGTATGGGCCAGAAGGGTGAAACAAACCAAATTTTAAAGATAAAAACAAAATACAATAAAGTTCACTATATTGGACTTTGCTGTTTTGTAAAAGAAAGGTAAAATCCAGCAGCAACAGGGTTCGCGAAAATCCATTTTTGAAAAAGTCCGGTCGTTTGAAACAACCTCTTCTTCTCCCTCCTCCAACTCTGTAGCCGGTGAAGAAAAATCCTATTCCCCACCCCTGGACATGTCCTCTTCAAAAGAATATACAAATTTCTTGCTCTAATTTGTGTTTCTTTAGCAATACTTACCATGACTTAAAGTGCTAATACCTTAGCTATCCCTAACTGCCCCCTCCAAACAAAAATGCAAGCCTGTTAAGGCCCCCCCTCCACGTCACCCGTGTGCACAGCTCACTGACCAACACAGACTGACTTGCTTAAGCCAGACACAAAGGCCAGCGCAGAGGAGGGTGGGCTTATGATGGGTCATGGTAGGTATTGCTAAAGAAACAAAAATTTAGAGCAGGAAATGGTTTTTTTCCTTGTCACAATACTGTACCATGACCCAAAGTGCTGAGTAGCACAAAAAGGAGGTGGGTGACCAAAAACTTACCAGGGTTGAGGAGGCGGCCAGACACTAAGGGAGAGGCCTCGCAAAGTGAGAATATGAAAGCTACACTTCCCAGTTCCATTTACTGTTATTTTCTGCCTTCTGTTCATCCACACATCCATTTCTTTCTCACCTCTGTGACTTTTTCATGTAGCATTTTGCCATCAGGACCGAAATGTCGCACCGTGATGGTTCGATGTATGTACTGCATCAGCATTTCTTTCACCACTGTCTCTTCAAGCATGCCATCTGAAGACTGTGACTCCCCCGAACTCCGATCAAGGCTTGGCTGAGCGCACAACCAAAGACATGTATGCACTCACATGGGCAACTGTTTTCCAGGGTGGATGGTACATTTCAATAAAAAGACCTTGAAAGGACCTTGAATAGGTAACCCCACACAGTATGAAATGCATTGAGACATTGAGCAAAAACAGTCATTTCTGCCCTTTTCGGAACGCTGTTTCTGATCACACAAGACACTCATGCCTTGCTAAATTGCTTAAGTAAAAGAATACCTAGCTTTGGTGTTTGTGTGAGAGAGTGTCAGGGTGCTACTTTGCTTAAGAACATGCAGTGCAGTCCACTGGAAAATTTAATGGGGGCCATTTCATTTTCTTTCCAATGTCAAGCAGTATAGAAAAACTGGGTAGTCTCCAAAAATGCATCACTGACTTTCTGATTCTTGTGTAATTGGATCGACCCATATATCACTAGACCGCTAAAACTTTGGGTTACAAAGTTATACCAGATTCATATAAATTTTCTCTTAACATTGATTTGAAAGCACTGTGTCTGCTAACCCACGCATGTCTTCCAAAATATGCTACCATGTATGATACATCACAAAAACAGCATTTTTTTGCTGTTTTAAATCATATATGATATGGCCCGAAAGTGTTTGTCTCGCTAACTCCTAAGAGCAAAGTGTGAACCCTGTATCAGTGAGGCAAGCTAGCCATGACAACTTCGACATTTTTTGAATGGTAGAGACAGCAATCTGAATAAGATCTTTATCAGCTGAAAATATTAGAAGCCCAAAAATTTTACTATTTTACAAAATGAACTAGGTTTCTCATATAATGTTTTTGTCATATCGGTCTTCTTAAAATATCCCTTTCTGATTTGACCTGGTTGACTCATCTGGTTTGAATATAAAAAAAAGGGTTGTAAACACAATTACATCAAACCGAACACAAATAATCTCTGTTTACAGTTCTGGACCAACGGATATCAGCTGTTTTCCTAATAGTGGAACCCACTTATCATGAGATGCTGGAGACGGGAGAAATCACCTCGTGGTAACCACATGTCATGCTAAGAGAATAAGGGCAGATTTACATGTTTTTAAGTTGCAATGGGACCTTAAAAAGCATTTCACAGTACCAACTTCAAACTTGTAAATCTGCCAAAGTCCAAATTTCACAAGCGATACAACATTCGCTTCATCTGCGATACACTTTCTGCTTTCAAATTACAAAATTTATTTTCTGTTTTCTGTAGCCCATGCGAATATTTAAAAGTGTGGGTATTTAAAAAAAACGCAGCCTGTAACTTTTTATGGGGATGGATGGATAGTGGAATATCAACATGGATAAATATTGTGCAAGCAAGAGTTGGAGATTAGGCAAAGGGTGGGGGTGGGGGAGCTTGCCAGAAATCAAAGCATTGCAAGGGATCCCGAACAGGCACGAACATTATAAGCACAGAATTTTTTTTTTTACTATCCCTAATGAGGCCTCATCTTCCTTGCATTGCTTGCCAAGACAGAGATGAAGCCTAAAAATATGCTGCTTAAAAAGTCTGTAGAAAAGGACCTAGAAGGAAAGAGAACTTTTCCAAAGGACTAGGAAAAAATAAGAAATGAAGCAGAATTAAAGGACTTTAAATGCACTTTTTTAAAAAAGACATTTCAAAATTAAAACACTTTAAAGGACCTAAAAGGATCCTACAAACCCTGGGCAAGCATGCACACAGAATAAAAATACTGGTAACGACCATCTTAAAATATTTTAAAATATTTATCTGACATCAGGCTGCTCAAGAACGCCGAATAAAGACAAAATGAAGTTGAAAAAAAAACAGTGGGTTGATGAAATCATCTTTTTTTTCTAGAATGCATGGAAAAATACCTGTTTACATGACGAACTAGCAGGGACAGCCTCTGAAAACTCCACACTCTTTGTCTGACCCATTCCTCCTTTATGCAGTAAACTTGGAAACTTCTGGAGCTCCGGCCTCATTTCTTGGACGCTGGCTGAGCTAAATGACTTCTGATTAGATGCACCTGGCTGTACTGCTGCCAGCTGGGGTGCAAAGCCTATGGCACCTGCAGACTGAGGGGGCAACATCTTGTTGCTGCCTGCCAACACAGGAGCCGTCGGCAAAAGCTGTGTTCCATAAGTGCCAACAACAGGTTGTAAAGTGCTAGACCTGGCTGTCACAAGCTCTGCTGTTGTTGATGTGCTGGCTGTAGCCGGAACGGAGACTTGTTCCTTGCATGCGCTGGTTTTTAGCTTCTTCCTGCCTAAACAAGCATCGTTTTTTAACTTGAGCAACCCACGGATTTAACTACAGCAACTGCAACTGCAACTTTTGAAAATATTCCCCATTTTTATGTTTTTGTAACACCATTTTCTACCATGTAAATCTATATTTGACAAAATTAGTAACTGTGCTGCAACGCATGGGTATCAAGCCAGAACTTTTGGGTTCAGAGGTCACCGCTCTAACTACTCAGCCATCTGCTTTCTGATATGCACACAAGCATGCCCAGACATCTGAGACCTAATGATGAGAAAGAACCACTGTGGTGCTTGAACTTCACCCATAACCACTCACCTGACCCTACAGGCTTAACTGAAGCCGAAGCCGGGACATCTGTGGTCAAAACTTTTGCCTGCTTAGTCAGCCCCGTCTTTGACAGACGTTTCATTTTGCGAGCCGTCTTTGCATCTGCCTGCATTTTCACCGTCTCATCCGTTGAGGAAGACTTGGAACCAACCTCCTTTCTCGAGTGTGGCTGGTTTTTCTTTTTGACAAACTGCTTGTGGCGGTAAGTAGTAGCCTTCCTTCCCCTCTGCCATGTATGCAAAAGCAAACATTAAGCAAATGTAGTGCACAGCAGCAGGCTGGTAGTTTATAAGGTCTACTAAGATCTGGTCTCGGTAAAAGTGGTGTGAATTTTGCTGCATTTCTCTGAGACACAGGACTTTTCGAACAGCATAGAAACAGGTTCCACTTGCTTTTTCTCACCCTTCCCGCTTCATGCCCACATCCATACCCACTCACCCGAGTGTACACACGCATGCAGACGCACACACACACATACATATATGCAACATACAACACGCAGGCAGTCAGATGCATCAGAGAAGGGCTTGGTACCAAGAAGGTGAGAAAACAGTGGTGATTCAGATCTTATATCTGGCACGTCTACACTCTGGACATGACAGTCTACAGTGACAGCTGCTTGTCATAATACAGGCGCTAAGTAACCCCCTGCACCCCATTAACACTGCCCACAGCCCCAATCACCTCATCAAGCACACACTCATGTGCATGTAAATCATGTTTTTTGTTAAAACAGCAGCTCACCTTTGGTGCGACTGCACTTATGTCTGATCGGCTCGCGTCGTGGGGAGCTTCCGTCAGCTGAGACTGGCTGCCCGGAAAGCAAAATGGGTCAGGGTTTAACTGCTGTGGTGCACATGGGATCTGCTGAACCAAACTTTCCTGGCTTTTGCTGGCAGTTTCAAGTTTGCTGGCACTTGCAGGAGCCAAGGAACTTCTCTCCCCATCACCTGTTATCTCGTTCTGATCTCCACCCCTTTCTTCACCTGCTCTGCCACCCACCTTCCCACCTGCCCCGCTGCTTCTTTCCACAAACTGGGTGCCACCAGCACCCGCTCCCTGCCCAGGTCCCTCCACTCCCGCTGTATCAGAAACATGTCCCTCATTATTTGCATAGCCAGCACCCAGGCCAGCGGATTCTTCAAGAATTTTCTGACTTTCTTGCTGTTCTTGCGATCTTGTCTGTAACGGCTGCTGTAGGTGACTGGACATATGGCGCCGACTTGATCGCAAAGTCATCCCTCCTGATGAATCCTTCTCCAATTTCTGGCTTGCTTGCTCATCCTCTGCATGACTCCTCCTGTTTGTTGGACTGTCTGCTGTGGATGGGAGCAAATAAATAAAAATGACAAAGGGGTGCAGACTCATCAAATGACGTATTCTGCACACATCTCAGGATCCACAAAAACGCCAGAATGATCCGTACCCTGCATTTCTTCTTCTGCTGCTGCTCTCTGCGAAGTCAGCGCAGGCTCAGGAGAGACCAAGTAAACTTGAGTGCCATCCTCCACCTTCACTTCCAAAACTGAGTCCACCAGCGTCTGCAAAACAGGTCACTCTCTCACATCAATGAATGATAACAGTTTGCTGGCACATTCCAAACAAACTTTGACATCAGCACTGGCTTCAGCCCCGGAGACAAACATTTGCCCTTCCTACTGACATGATTTGGTCCTTTTTGTCTCATTTTTTTCATCTAATGCCTGGAAGGTTTCACAGATACACGGAAAAGATGCACAATGTGATGCACACAAAAAAATGCTTCGTACAGAAAATGAAATAATATTTTGAAGCCCACGGACAGTGCTTAGGATGCCGCTTGCACGGTGCATGATGCCAAGGCAAAAAGAAATTCCCTGACTTTCCTTGGCTTTTCCAGACAAATGTCCAGCTTTCCAGATTAATAACCTAGTACTTTAGACACTATTCATTATTTCAGTTTCCATATTCTGAAGCATTTAACACACGGAAAGTTGGCTATCATACACATTTATTTTCTCTTCGTCACCGGATGAATATGGCATTTATAATTTTTACATTGCAGCTCAAGCAAAATCCATGACAGAACATAAAATGTAATAGTATTAGAGAGCCAAGAATCTTTATGATAAAACAAATATGTTCTGAGGTGACAATACTTAATACTATCATTATAAAACATTTTACTAAAAATATGCTTGAACTGCAGGAACTTCCTCCATTACCTCCCCTGTGGTCTCTATGTATCATAAAAATGTAGACAAAAAAATCTTTCATTGATAAAAACCTAATTCCAACACAGGCTGAAAGAGAAATTTAAAAACTATAGATTGATTCCTACCTGAAATCCATCCAGTGTGAATTCTGTGTAAAACGGTGTGTTGAAAAATATATCTAAATCAAAGAAGTAAAATCGCCTCGCTAACTCCTAAACAGTATTGCGATCAAAGTCGTGCATTGTGTGGTCTAAGGGAAAGAACTTGACAGAAAAACGATTCCGCTAAAACACCAGTTACACCCTTGCCGATGAAAAACTTGGTTAAAAAATTTGTAAAAAGTCTCCGTAAACACCACTTGCGATCCGACGGCCACAGTAGCACATTTCTTCCAGAATGGCGCGCACGTTAACACACTTCTACCTTAGCGTTCGTAGCTCGAACCGTCCCGGTGGACAGGGCATTTTTAGCCTTTTTTCAAAAATTCATAAAAAAATCCCCCAAAACAATAAAAATGTTATTTAAACTTAGTTTTAAAAATTTATAAATAAAGAAAACTCATTTCTTACTGTGTTTCTTGGACCTTGTCCAATAATTTTGTAAATCCTTTGATGGAAACACAACTGAAGTTGAAGAAATCAAAAAGTCCTCGCCTTTCCTTATACAGTCTGTACCATACTGTTTACAGCAGGTGCTTGCACGTTTTTCTCTTCGTAATCACTTTCTTGGGTTTTTCAGGCACAAATACTCTTGTCTTCATCCAATTTATCACAGTAAATTTGCAAAACAATGTCATTTTTGTCTTTAGTGTGTAGTTTGAAGAGTAAATCTAGCATTTCTCAAGGGACAGAACACATGTGGGTACTCGCTTCAATTTTTGCCGAAAACCGGTCTCATTGTCAGTTTAAACACAGTAAAAGGGAAGCAACCCGTGAAGAAATGATTCAGCTTTGGATTGCAAGAGTTCTTTCCCTTAAGCGATTAGCGGATAAGTTTTGAAAAAGCATAATTCACACGGGCGGTCGTTGTTCCGTACGGCTTCATAGCCTTGCCAATGCCCCGGGCGAACCGGCCTCCTTTAGGCGTCATCAAGATGGTGTTGTGTTAAACTTAAAAGAATCTATGAAAAGCAAGGAAAAGCAACACCAATGAACATTTTCCAGCAGGGTAGTCTGGGTCTCCTAAAAAACGTAAGTGCTTGATTTTAATCCCTTTAGACATTTATAAAATATTTTTTTCAAACAAGAAATTTCTCACACAATCAATATTTACCTCGGCATTGTAACATTCTGTGGTTGGAGGACTTTTAAGCATTTCTAGGGTTTTCTTAGCAGCTAGCTCCTTCTCTTTGCCAGCAGGCCTGCGACGTTTGACATCCTGACTGCACAGAATGACATCCGAGTCTGATGACAAGGAATTCACCATTGACTCCTCACATTCTTTATCCGTCCCAGCCAAGAGGTCCTCACTGCTACACACATCATGTTCAAAAGAGAATGAGAAAACATATAGCAGTGCATAACAACATGCATATATAAGAACTAAAAATCTCAAATTGCTCCTTATGAGAAAATAATCCTGACACTAACTAGAAACTAAGGCAAAATGATCCCAGTTGCAACAGAAAACCCACCTCTCTTTATATTTCATGGTTCCACCTGAAACCCGACCTCGAAGACCCAGACGAGTCCGCTGGAAAATGTTCAACGGTATCAGTTCCCCTTTGCCTTCTTCTGTAGTTGCTGGTCCTTCCCTTATGGTTGCCTCTGGTTCTGACAGCATACAATAAATACCTGGTGCCTAAATTGCGTATGTTCTCAAAACTTTTTACATTAACAGCATGTATCACAGGACTCTTATATGCACAGTCCCAGATTCGAAACTGGCTCACTTAACAATCCCTTTTTTGTTGCTTCAACTCTTTGCACTTTGGAGGGAGAGACAGACAGAACGAACGATCGAACGATTTTACTGGTTAGGCCTTTGGCCCATATCAAGGGGGTGACAATACCATGCACACTTGTTGATACATGCCTATCAAGAAACAACAATAGTGAGGTGCGCGTGCGCACGCACACACACAATGTGTAACTTAAGAAGCTTGCAGAGGTCTGAGTATATCTGCCTCTCTTCGTTATAATGCCTTATACAGGAAACAAGCCAGGCTTCGTGTAAGTCTGCTATCGGCCATGAATACAGAGAACTGAAACATGGAAGAATATCGATAAAACTTCACAGGGATGTACTGCTTCCGCAAGTCGTGAGAGACAGAGAGAGAGAGATGGAGATGCCATTGCAGATAATGGTCTTTAGTTTGGCTACTCACTCTCCAACATGAACGTTGTCTCAGAATAACTCTGGGACTCTGGCTGAAAGTTAGTGTGCACATAACTTTCCACTCTGGACTGCCTGAAAGTTACAAGTGGGGGAAACAAGATCAACTTAATACTTGGCAGCACCCAAAAGCTGTTTTACGAAACATCAATAATTACACAACAACGACCTTAACAACCTTATTCTGCACGCAATTTTATTCTTATTTTCTATCTCCCAAACTGAGAATTCTAGAAACAGAATTTATGTCTAGCACAAGCATCAAAAGAATCTTTCCTAACCTGTGTATGGCAAACTCTTGCATAACTGCTATGTTTAGAAAACAATACAATCACTACACACAGAGAGAAATGACATCTTAATACTAAAGCAAGCTATCATGATTTGTTTCTTACACATTATGACTTCACAAATAAAAGATAATAACTGAAAAAGATCACATTCTAAGGCAGAGTAATGCTGGTTTCACATACAGGAAAACCTGTCTTATGCAGCCTGTCTTATGCTGTCCTGGGACACTTACGATCAGCATGAATTAGTTTCCAACACTAAATCACCTTAGACCAGCGGTCACCTGCCAAACGGAGACAGGGACAGTGATTTTAGGGACAAAACTTGAACTTTACCTGTCCCGAGGTGACAACATGCTTTTAGGTCTCCATCACCCCCACCCCCCTTTATTTTTACATTGGCGTTCACAAATGACTTCATCCGAGAATTCATACCCACAAGATTCCTAGAGTGCCTTTACACACATAACAGTTCAGGCCATCGAGGCCACATTCCAGTTCAGGCCACATTCCATTTTGCTTTGTTTTGTAAAGATAATAAATGGGTGCACACATCTACCTGGTTAGTGTTTTCAGCTTTCCTTTATTTTTTTCTCTCCCCCATCATTTCATGATTAGTCTTTATAAAAACACGCATAAACCTGTGCCTCTCAGTTACAAATTAGAGGCAACTGCGACCAAAGGCCACCTATCATGTCGGGGACGCTTTTGGGTGGACCGAAGAGTGTCCTCACACGGCAGGTTTTGAGGTATTTCAAAATTCTGGGTGAGAAGTCGTAGCAGGTTCTGTTTTACAAGAAATTAACTGAACAAGCCATCAATCTCGTGAAGCTTAAATCTTTGGCGACTATGGGCTTGGCTAACCGGCGGCGACCTAATTGAGCCACGGGGACTCGGGTTCGACAAACTTACGACGAATTCAAAACTTTGCAGCGACGCATTTAACGGTGTAAGGGAGGGAAACCTTATATCATTGTAAAGCTCTATCATCGGTTTCCCCTGCACTGTCTAAATGAGTTTAGGAAACAGTTTCGGCTTGCCAAACGAGGTTTAGTGTAGCTGCTGTCCAGGTCTACTTCTGTCGTAACATTGGATACACGTGTTTCGTTTGTTGTGTGTGCAAAAAGTGACTACATTTGGCACCAAATAGTAAGTAGTATTTAATATTTCTAACTAAAAGTATTGTTTCCATTGTGATGCCGAAGAATAGACCTTTCTAAATATGCAAAATATATTACTGTGAGTGTGGTAGTTTTTAAGCGGTATTTTTGTAAATCTAGGCGGCCTCTGGGGTTGTTAGCCCCGCAGGGTCCCTGCGGGGTCAAAGAGTTAATCAGACTTTTAAAGGTATACCAATAGTAACAAACTAGGCAAAAACCACCTTTAAGATAAAGGGGTGGGAGGAAATGTAGTCAACAAGGGCAGAAGAAGATGCTTACTTAACTGGCGGCTCCAGCGATTCATCCTTTGGAGACATACTCTCCTTGGGGGACATACTCTCCTTGGGGTGTTCAGTTGGCTCTTCAGCACATGCCTCTACTCCTGTCTTTAGCACAGGACTATCTTCTTTAGGGGCAGACAGTCGAGAGTGCACTGTAAACATTTAACACTCTCATTAACTTCTCTGCATTTTCTCTGTTACAGAAAAAAGAAACTTGTTCCCACCCAACATCAAAATCAAACTATTAACAACAGTCTTTTTGAAGTTCCAAACTAGCATACACACACATTCTCAACTGGCTTTACTTTTGCAATTTGCAAATTATGCAATTCCCAGTATGAAAAAGTTTTGCACCGCCACCCAAATTTGGGTTGACTGCAGGAGTCGACCAGCTAAGAGTGAAATGAACATTTTTTAGAGAGAAATTCCTTTCTCCTTAGTGATTTTGCATTGCAGTGGGGGGCCGGCAGTGCGTTACGGGATTTGGGAGCTGTGTGGCTGATGCAAACAGCTGTGTGGTGGTAGTGCATTGTGGTGTGGTTGCAACTCGTTGGTTCCTTTCTTGCTGCTTCAGGTTGCTCTACTGGTGCTCAGGTGGTGGTTGTCAATTCACTGTGTCCAAAGTTGAGTGCTGTTCCTAGCTGCAATTTTGTTGCTGCCCATGTTCTAAACTCTAGCTTTGATCTAGTTTGAACTCACTGAGTGCCAGTCGCAAACATTTAAGAAACCGCTTTTTTTCAAGTTGAAGACCACGGGCTTACATTTAAGTGACCACTTTTGGGAATTTCCGGTTCTGGGAATACATTTCTTAATGGGAGGAAACTGTGTTTAACTTGTAGCTCAAGCACTCCCGTTTATAAAGGTTGTTTCCAAGACGGCAAAGATTAAAGGTAACAAAGATTTTATTCAACATTTTACATTTAAAAATCAGTTTGCTTCTTGTCTGCACCGTTTATGGTTATTTCTTGGGATTTTTGAACATGTGGCCTAAAAGGTCCGTCACACAAACGACCACAGAGAATTCAAGATGGTGAGCAATTGATTTAACATCGCCACTACTTATTGCTGTTATTTTAATATTTGGTGCTGTTTTACTACCCTGTTATTTATTGGATACATGGCTGCTACATTCCAAAAATAAAAAAATGAAACAAAGTTGGGAAGCGGCTGGGTAGGGTGTAAGGGCAAGGAGAATGGGTATGCAGCAGTCACATATAGCTACCTTATATATGGAACACAACAATTTTTTTAGCATGGAAAAATGAAACCTGGAAATTGCCAGGGTTGGCTATTCTTTAAAAAAAAAACTGTGTACCCCCAGAAAGATGGAAGCCTTGTTGATATGTTGAGTGTTTCGTTAGTTCTGAATGTAATTATTGCTTGTTTAAAGCTCAAGACCCATTGCCGTCAATCTCCAATAATGGCCAGATCTTCTCTTGAGGTATAAGTCAGTAGTTTCTCTTCAGAATCTAAGAATTAAGCATTTTCACTGGAGCTGTTGAAAAACATCATGGTGATGCTATGGCAGCATGAAAGGATTTGGATAAAGACAGACAGGAAAAAGGAATTACATTTAGCTGAAATGTAGCAAACACTTTACCAGATGACTGAGTGACAGAGTCTTGTGATGGTGTCAAATATAAACGAAGATCCTGAGACTGTCCAAAGCCCTCAAATACACCTGTGAAAAGCACACATACACCTATGAAAGGACATACACACCTGTAAAAACACACTTGTAAAAAGTACAAACACCTGTGAAAAGCACATACGCAGCTGAAAAAAGCACACAAACACCTCTGAAAAGTGCACACACACACGCATGCACGTGCCCATGAGCATCTGTGAAAAGCGCATACACACCTTGAAAAGCATATACACACTTGTGAAAACCATATATACACCTGTAAAAAGCATGCATTCAACTGTGACACTATACTCACTTGTGAAAACATACACATGCACCTGTGAACTACATTCACACCTATATGAAGTACACCCCATTACCACCACCCACCCAAAATGACTTAAATGACTTCTCTTTGCAACAAATGACTGAAGTGTGGCAAACAATATAAAAGTATAAAAACAGATAAT
Organism: Lanistes nyassanus; assembly: GCA_004794575.1. Classification (NCBI taxonomy): domain Eukaryota; kingdom Metazoa; phylum Mollusca; class Gastropoda; order Architaenioglossa; family Ampullariidae; genus Lanistes; species Lanistes nyassanus. Next base: position 655 of record SMGT01000028.1, on the reverse strand, counting down.
GAGGTTGTATGACTACTTTTAACTTCTTTGCTCACAGCAAATTTCTAATCACCTTTCAAAGAAATAGTAAACTCAGTGCTTTTCCAAAGGACAACTTAGCATAGATGTTAAAAACAGACATTTTCAGATACCAGACATGCTGCACTGCGTTTTCTTACCTGACCTGTCCTGCGAGTCCTTGACACTTTGGCTTCTGGGGACATGTGTTACAGGACCTGACTGCACATAGCACAAATCCAAGAAGTGTGAGACAAAAGTCACTTTGGAATGTAGACCAGCAAACTACAGCTATTTGCAACTCCCATGTTTGGTGCTTCTGGACCTTTTTACAACCAAGGGTCAAAATGGCCCTCTAGCCTGAAATCTGAGGGGCATTTTGTAAACCTGCAAATCTCTGCATCATTCTTGAGTTTTTGTGCGTAAATTACCTCCAATTGTGTCTTATCAGGAGCTCTGATGCTGACATTCAGCTACTGAGTGTTAATTCTGACACAATGTAATGTTTTTCTCCCAAGGACTACTATAATGAAGGACGTGCACCGCTAATTCTCAGGCTTCGCTAGCGAAGGCCAGTTTCTGAGCCAGCGATACCGGCTAGCTCAGTGCCAAGCAGTCTATTTTTAGCACCATGTCACGTTGTCTCGGCGCAGTGATA
>SMGT01000027.1:8919-35486 GCA_004794575.1 Lanistes nyassanus | reverse complement strand
GTTATGGTTACCAGACCTACCCTATTTTTTCTGGCTGACTCTTAACTCTTTTTGTCACTTGTTCAAAAAAAAAAAACAGAAAAAAGAAAAAACCAAACTGCAGTCCGTTCACATCTGCTGTATAGCGTATTGGAGTCCACAAGGTACATAATTTTACGCTATTCCTGCACAGTAGTTTCCCTTTGGCTAGTGCCTCATTCTCATATTTATGGTGGAATGTTACATTAAATTGATTTTTAAAGCACAACAAATTTCTGAAAGCCAATGCCTGCTGAGTATTGCAGCTTACTTGAGATCTGAGGGAGAATTGTACACCTCAAGACATGTAAGTCAACCTGATTCAGCTCACTTTGCTTTAAAAAAAAGTATTAAGATACCCTCACAGGGTCTGGGTCACTTGTGCTGGAAAACCTGGTGGTGGAGTAGGGTTTCTGGGGTGGAGGGAAGCCTTCCTCAGTTTATGTAGAGGTGTTATCATTGTTGTCAGTAATCTCATTGAAAACTGTGAACTCCTGCAAAACTCATTTTTGAAATAAAAAGTTATTGTTTTTAAATGCAAAATACTGTAGAAGTTTGCCAGTGTCTGTGCAGTGTAGGTGTAGTGTGCACTTTCTACATGCATAATTTCAGGGAGTTTAGACTGATAATGCTAACAAGCTTGATGACTGAATCAGAACCTATAGAGCCTGTAGAATAGGCAGTTGACCTCCTGAAGGGGTGTGGGAGGGGGGAGGAGGGGGAATTGGTGCTTAACGTCCAGCCGCAAACTGTGTGCATATCAGGACGGTGTCGCTTAGACAAAGTTTACGTGCTGCCACACGTGGGACTGATGGCACAACACGGGCCTCAGTCCCACCCAGTCACATTATACTGACACCGGGCCAACCAGTCCTAGTACTGTTCCCTGTAGTGCCAGGCGTCTGGCAGGGTAGCTACTAGATTGCCAATTTTTAAGTCTTAGGTATGACTCGGCCGGGATGCGAACCACCGACCTCCGGCCTCGGAAGCGGACGCCTTAACCACTAGACCACCGAGGCGGTCAGAAGGGGTGTGGGGGACGATGTTCATTATATTTTTGTGTGCGATAGGATTGTGGCCAAGCACAGGGATGCACTGGCACCTTGTTTCATAAGATGTCCTAGTGCCAGTAAACTTCAGAAACTTTTCTCTGCCAAAAACAATAGTACATTGATTAAATTAGCAAACTTTGTCAAAATATTGCTTGGTGCAGTGTGCTGAAACAAATGTACACATGAGTGTAATGTGTGCTCTAGTGAGTGTGTGTGTATGCGAGGGAATGAAACAGAAAAAGATAGGCTACATTTGTGTTTTATGTGCAGCTAATTTTCTAAGGGTTTTGGTTTTTTTAACACTCATGAAAGGGAAGCTGTATAGGAATAGTGTAAAATTATGTACCCTATGGGCTCCAGTACCCTGTACAGCAGATGAGAATTGACTGCAGGCACTTTTTTCCTTTTTTGGAGCAGGTGACAAAAATAGTTACGAGTCATCATGTGTATTTGATAGATTGTGAGTGTGTCGTAGTTTGGTATTACTTTGTACAATGAAACTTGTCTCCGAGTTATTTTTCTTATACCAGGTGAACTATGATTATTTTGTGTTCTCTGTATGTTTTCTCCTTCTCTGAACACCCCCCTGAGGATGGAAGAATAAAATACTAAAATACTTTTACAAATATATTGAATTAGAATTTTTTCGAAGCTCTTTTTCTTTCTTTATCTTTCTTAAATTAGAGGCATCCGCCTCCACTGAAGAAGCATGGAAAGGAGCTGGTCGAAAACCTGGCATTCAGGTTTGGCGTATTGTGGTATGCATAATTTGTTTGTTGTTTGTACTTAATACCAACAATTTCAGGGGTTGGGGTTGTGGAGAGGATGATTTTTAGACATTTTTGCTTTTCCTTATATTTTAGTTCACTGTTGCATTTTACTAATTTTATGAGCATAGCTTTTTTTTTTCGTGGTCTGAAATTTTGATGAAAATGTTGAGCAGTGAAATTGCAAACCAAAAAAAATGTTTTTCACAAAATACAGCCTGTTACAGCTGATGTTACACACAGCTACCAAAACTGACTGGATGCTAACATTAAGCAAACGCTTGTAGCAGTTAAGAGAAAGAAGTGAATACTGTTGCAATATGTTTTACATTATAACTTAGAATATGTGCTGGTAGTGCCTAATATATAGACCTCATGTTACAGAAGAAGTTTTGCCCAATTTTAAAAATACGCTGTAGGCCAGTGAGGCACAACCTTTTTTTTCTTTTTTTTCCCCCCCATCGACCACATTCAAATTTAGCATGATCTTTTTTGGGGCAGAACATCCTCTGACTTAGTAGCACGCAAATACCTTGCTTGGTCCCTCCTGCTAGCATTATCAAGCAGATCTTTATCTGCAGGGGGTCATTTCTAAATTTGTTTCCATCCTTTGGAATGTGAAGGATCGTAAGTCAGGATGCTTTGCCTTTTCCAACTTATAAAACCTTGTTTCAACATGATTTTGATAAAGAAATGCAACATGTGGTGGGCCTGCAGGTTATAGGTTAGGTATCACTGCTCTAGGTGTATATTTTCTGTTGTCATATTATTTCATGCTATTTTATAAACACTAGACATTGCTATGCATAATTACTGGTGGAGCCTCAGAAACTATCAAGTTACATTTGAATTTTATTATTCCTTTTTCAGAATTTCAAAGTCACTAACTGGCCAAAGGAGGACTATGGAAAGTTCTATTCAGGAGACTCATACATTGTTTTAAATGTAAGCTCTTTTTTTTCCAACTTAGTGTTTGGGGCTTTTTTTGTGTGTGTGCGTGTAGGTGAAGGGAAGGTGGGGAATGATCGAATGGTTAGCAGATAAATTGAGATGGAGATTTTTTTTCTAAAATGTACCAACAACCACTCTTAAAGTAAACAAACATCACCAAAAACATGCAAGAACATGTAAAGACTGGCATGCAGGTTTGCATGTGGCAGACATAACGTTTATGCTGGCACTGGTGTTTCAAAAAGCACTGGCTTGAAAAAAAAATGATGTTCTGTGGAGTGAAGAATCAAAACTTTCAAGCTGTGTAATTACATAAAGTGCTGCAAGTCTGAGAGTGTGAAAACTAGCTGTAATCAAGACCTATTAGCTTTTGTCTCTTCAACATCAATGTTGCGGGACACATTGTTTTTCATCTGGAAAGTAGAATTAAGGTTTACTTGTCTGAAATGGAAACCATTCAGTCAATTATTTCTTGGCCAAGCCCACAACTGGCCTAGCTGTTAAAGGTAGTTACAGCTTGGTTCCTAATTTGACAAGTCTGTGTACCAATCCAAGTTTCTTGTTTCAGACATACAAAGAGGAGGGTGGAGAGGAGTTGCTTTATGACGTTCATTTTTGGATTGGGCGAGAAAGCACACAGGTAAAAGCAACCAGAAGATGCTGGAAATATTTTCTGTTGAATAAATTCAAGAGGTCGTCACAATAGCTGGCCACATATTGGGTCAGAAGTGTTTCCTACAGCTGATAAATGATTTGTCTGGAGATGTCTTGGTAAATTCTAAGAATGTCGTGGTATTGTCTCTGTCGTGTCTAGGGGTATGGCGTTTATGTGTTTTACTCGTCTGCTCGTTGACTAGAGTTACAACAACATAAAAATGTGTCAAGAAGGGGGAAACTAACAATGTGATCGCTGCCTAATTTAATCAATTTCCAATCGGCTCGAGCCCCCACCCCCTTACTTGTCACGCGCACAACTTAATAAAAAGCGGGCAGCGATAAAATACTATACTATTTATTTACAGTTACAACATAGAGTATTCTACTACAAAATGAAATGATGCTCCACTATACATCTACTGACATATGTAGAACAATCACTCGCACTCTCATATATTCATCCCAGCTACGCTATACGTATCCACACGCACACGTTATTGACCCGGTTATGAATTTTACCGTACCGATAATTCACATCGGTGAATACAAGGAAACTTTATCTTTCCGTACTAAAACCTCTCTGAATATGACGTCACGCCGACGTCTTAACCACAATAAGATCGACCGACGATCACACAAGAAATAACCGTAGGTTTCTACAAACCGACAAATCAACACGTTTGATTTACTAGCTTTGAGTTACGGTCGTGTCTTACTTTCCTACACTGTACGTAAACTCTTTTTCACGATGCTGGATAGGAATATCGCAGACGCCACGTCTCTCAGCTCCTCAATCTCAACACCGGTCCGAAATGCCCGAATTCCTTTCCTGACTGGTAAGAGTCACCCCTGTTGCAGAAGCACTGCTGGTTCTCTGTCCACGTCGCGGATAATGGCTGTACTCGTCTGTAATACTTCCGTCATTCAGTATCGACAATCGGCATTTCACATTTCGGCCTCCGACCCTCGGCTTTCGGCATTTCACATTTCACCCTTTCCAGGTGGTGGTGGTGGTTATTTAGAGGGACAGTGCTTCCACCTCGCGGTGATTTCGCACTATGGGGATGGGGTCCTATTACTAAACTATGCACTGAAAGAACCACCAGACTGATGGCTGCAGTAAGATGGTCAGGGCGGACAGGCAGTTTAATGTGCGGGGAGAAAGCCGAATGGAGTTTGCACAATGTTTAACTCCAGGAAATAATCCTTTGGCCACACCAGGATTCGAACCAGCAACCTTCCATCTGCTAGTCCGCAGCTCTACCAACTGAGCTAACCTGGCCCCCTTTTCGCCCTTACCATTTGCGGTCGGGCGCCTATATAGCCCTGAGCGCGGACTTGCCAGAAAAACGCGAATGGGCTTTCTACCCGTTCTGGGTGGCAGGTTGTAGCCCGGAGTGTTAATCGCCCCCACCTCGCAGCCGACCCCCTCTCAGGGTGATGGGTCAACCGGAGGACGGGGTGCGGGTTCCCCTCGCTCTCAGCCGGCTACCTTCCCCGCTCCACCGCGTGGTCTCTCCTGGCTGTTTTGGCGAGGCAATCGGGTCGGCGTAACAATTTACTCTACCTCCCGATTGGGTAGGCAACAAGACGCCAGAAAAATCACAACAAAGAATGTTGCACACAAAGCAGCAAAGTATTTGGCTTTGATAGAATTTATCCTGCCTGGGTACCCTTTATTCTGCTTTTCAGCACAGGGTCTAAAAATGTTGTTAACTGAACTGCCACCCACCCTGCGTGATTAATGGTTTTAATACAAGAGTAAAGGTGACTTGAAAATTCATGTTTGATCATCGTTTGTAGGTGTTTGCATACATCGTTGTGATATCTTGCCTTATCTTGCCTTAATTCTGGTCGCTTTTAAATTTTGAAGTTCCTTTGCCAGCAACCCTGGAAGTGGGCAGCTTTGTGCAGACAGCATAACTAGCTATTTTCTCCTTGCAGAAAGAGCACTTCTGTCCTGTAGCAAATGCATGTCTTCCAGAGATTAAATGGTCTTGAGGAAAATGATGTTGTGCAGGTTAACTAATCAACTCATGGTTTATCCATGCAAATATTTACGATTTCATGAACGTTCATGGTGCATGCTATGTTTTAGGAATGATGTCACCATATTTTCAAGCATCCAGTTGAGAATATTAAGGCGATTTACCTTGAAGAAAACTTGCATTTTTGTGTCTTCCTTTCTTTCCACCCATCTTCCAAGGACGAGTATGGCACAGCTGCATACAAGACTGTAGAGCTGGACACCTACCTGAATGATGTGCCTATCCAACATCGAGAAGTTCAGGGATTTGAGTCTGATCTATTCAAGTCCTATTTCAAGACCATTACGTGAGCACTTCAAGAGTCACATGTGTTTTGCTCTTCTCCCATTCCTCTCCCACCAGACATAAGCAACATTTTTAAATACCTGAGGCATTTGTGACATGAATTCCACCTTAATGTAAATTTCATGTCAGGTTGTGCACATGATCAAGATTACATAACATGTGGGATGTGAAACCTTTTTTCTACATTTCATATGGGATGTGGAACCGTTCTTTTTTTCTACAGACTTCTGTTTTTCTCAGCAGTGGCTACATAAAATTTGTCTGCATGATTCTGTGTAGAATGAAGATATTTGACCTAGTTTTAATGATTTGGCTGTTATTATCAGTCATAAAAGTTGTGAGAGACAGAGTGAAAATAATGCAAAAGTATTGTGTAGATTTTTCTTTCCAATTTTTTTAAAGGAATAAGTTTGCATAGAATTTTTCCTCCCATTTTTTAAAGCATCATGAGTGGTGGTGCAGAAAGCGGTTTCCGCCATGTTAAACCAGAAGAATACAAACCAAGACTCCTTCATTTCTGCGGAACCCGAAGAAATGTTGTAGTGAAGGAGGTGAGCAAGTTTTTTAAAATTTTTTTCCGAGAAGAGTAGCATGATGCTTTGAAAAGAATAAAAAAATAAAAATAAAATATCACAACCTGCAAGCCAGGTGAAGTCACAGTTGTTAAAATGGCTTCCTCCGTGCATTTCCTGTCTTGTTGAAGGGAATAGCTGGCTGTTGAGCATATATTTGCTGTGTCCAGGTCCCTCTGTGCAGAAGTCGTCTGAATTCAGATGATGTTTTTATCCTTGATCTTGGCAACACTATATACCAGTGGAATGGAAAAGGAAGCAACAAGGATGAACGGTTCAAAGTGAGAGACTTATGGGATTTAGCTAAATCAATTTTTGGTTTTTCTCTTGACTCAGAAATTGTAAAGGAGATCTGTGTGTTTTTATACCAAGATCATTTTTTTTTCTTTTGACATTATCATTTAGTTTAAACTTAGGATTTTATTTGTTTTCCTATTCATGAGAATGCAATGATTTTATTTCTGCATTTTCTGCAGGCCATGCAGTATGTGCAAGCTTTGGATTCTGAAAGAAGTGGCCGCCCCAGGACGGAAGTTCTGGAGGAGTCTTCAACCGAACCGTCTGTAAGAATTATTTGATTGGCTTGTTGTAGTTCTTGATGTAGGAGAGAAGATGGATGAGACAGAGACATGAAATGATCTACTTGTTTAAAAACACACACAGACATGACACTAATACGTCAGAAAGAGCCTTAAATCAGAAAATAATTCAGTTACATCTTTTCCATAGTTCTGTTGCATACATGTCCTTGTAGTGTGCAGTTTATTCAACACTGATCATGTTAAATTTTTTTAGGATCTGATTAGATTGTGAAGTATTTCATGTGATTGAGATTTTACCTAAAACACACAGCTAGATGAACCAGAACAAAAGCATGATATACGGCAGGGTTAGGCAAAGTACAACCCACTGGTCAGAGCTGCCTGGCAGTCTATATCTGCCCTGCTGATTCATTTTATCCAGCCCAAGATGGGATTTTCAAATTGTACACCAAACAGGGCATCAAGGGTGTTTTATTTTAAAATATTTTACATGCTTTGCTATAAATCTTGATATTTTGTAACCTTTGCCTCGTTGGTTAAGAATTGTGATGGCTGGAGGTGATTATTAATGAACTTTGTCAACCGGAATAATGATTAAAATTGGATTGCTGCCCTCAAAATATGTTCAAGCTCTTTAGTGTAGCCTTAAAATAATGCCTGTCCCTGGTGTAAGAGAAGGAACTCCTCTTCCTCTTGGTATCACTATCAACCCTTACCAAAGATGATGTCACAGTGTAATTATGCTGGAGTGTCCTGATAAATGTTCAAGTGATGCTGTAATTATGATTTTGAATTGTTCTGGTTGTTTAAATAAATCAGGGAGACCAATTGTTGTTTGACAGCAGCTGTTTTCTGTTGGCAGCACGAGTTCTACAAGGCCTTGACTAAGGAAGATGTAGACGATGATGACAGTGCATTTGTGGCAAAAGATCAAGAGATGGAGCTTTACAGGTTAAAAAAATGAAATTGGGGCTAAACTAAAAGTAGCGAAAACATGTCTTTTTATTTTAATCCATTACTTGTACAGTAGTAAGTTGTGTAAAGAAAACTGTGTGAATGTTGGGGAACTATTTAAAAAGGATACATTGTTTTATACTTTCTGTACAAAAATGTGTATAAAAGTGTACAGAGATAATGAAATTGGATGGTCAAGTGGTCTGAGTGCAGACCTCTGAACTATAGGTGAGCCCACAGCCTTTTTTGATACCATGTGGCACGGCACACTTTCCCCAGTTCACCCCTCTGCAAATAGGCAGTTGAACCCAAATTTTAGGGAAGGTAAGGTAGCTAGGGAGAGGAGATAGGCACTGCCCTTATAGTGCTGGCCCACAGCAAAGTGGGGGTCTCGAAACACTCCACTACTCTATGACCTAAAAGACCAAGGAACATCCTGTACCTTCATAGAAGTAGTGAAAAAAATTTTCATAAATCAATAGACAGCATTAAAGAGTAGTTTGGGTTCTGTTAATATGCATTGATGTGGGGATGGCAGCGTTGTAGGTGAATATTGTCTTTTGCCATTATTTCCAACAGACTGTCAGATGCCAGTGGCCAGATGACCTTCCGCAAAGAGAAGAAGGGATCAGTGGATAGAACAGACCTTGACACAAAGGTTAGATTTTAGATAGCTTCCTTTGTGGGTAAACAGACCTCAACGCAAAAGCTGCATTTTAGCCAGCGTGGTCTGTGGATAAAACAGACCTTGACACAAAGGTTGCTTTGTGGTCCTCATGCTCTGTGGATAAAACAGACCTTTTCAGTCCGCATGGTTGGTCTCAGATCTGTTTATTAAGATGTTATTTATCATGATGTAAATCCAGTAAGAGCATAAGGTGTCCTTTAGTACACATATCTGAAATCAGGTGGAGTTTGAATGTAGAATCTGTAGATTAACTTTGTATGCTTGTGAATGTGCATGCACATGCATGCATGGGCACACACACACAACAGCGCATGTAATTGGAGATTATTTGAAACCCAGGATGTCTTCATCATTGACACCAAGAAAAGTTGCTACGTGTGGATTGGACTAGGCACTTCGTCTGGAGAAAAGAAAAATGCCATGCAGTATGCTCATGTAAGGCTAAACTTTCTTTGATTCTGTTTTTTTGTGATGTCTTAAGATTCCCATGTACTGTTTGTTGGAATGTTAGTATCAACAGTAAAATAGTCGAGCATGTTCAAAGCATTTAGTGTATGTCATAAGGTAAGGCTGTTTCTTTGTATACTCACCATAAATTTTTGGAAAATACGCTGGATGCAAAGGAGCCAAATGCTTATGTCTGCATTATTTGCCTGAGCAGGATAAACTTGGAAAATGATGCAAAGTGAGAAAGTGAAGCTCTTGATTTAAATGATAGGATGCATCTTGTGTGGCAGACAACTTGCTTCTTAGGATGGGTGAAACCTTTTCCATTTGGCAACGGAAACCATTTTTCAGTTTTTGCCTTCAGATAGAAGATCTGCTTCTTTAAAATTTCAACAAGATAAGGTTCCTCTAACATTTTATAAATCAGGAAGACATTGTGCTTATTACGTTATTTTGTGGTACCTAGTATGATGTGACCTTTCCGAAAACAGAAGCCCTTTTTTGTGAAAGAATCACCAAAAAAGGGTGCACACTGCCATCTTTTGAAGCAGTTCAGATGTGCAGAATGCCGACAGTGCTATTTTACTGATGCGGAATGGTAGACAGTATTGATGGCAAGTCAGCACTGGTCACCCCTTGATACATCTGAATCAACTCTTGTCCAAGATATTTTTTCTCAGCACACTGCAAACTTACTGGCTATTTGTACCACTTGATTTGCTAAAATAAGGAAAAAAAAGTTTGACTTGTGAGTGCCTGGGGATTCTAGAGAAGGTATGATGCCTAATCTTCTGCATGCTACATCAAAATCCAATGCACAAAGATAGAAATCAGGCCACACATTTACCTAGTATATTACCTATTTACTGTCCCACCACACTTCAAGAAACGTATTTAGGTCAGAGATGCATCCAGTCTGGCTTCAGTGAATGTCTTCCAGTGATGGTTCCAAACCACCATTCTGTTCTACCTAGGTGTTGTCCAGCAGTCCCAGTGTGGCAGCATGTTAACTTGTCTCAAGCACCACCTCGTTTACAACTGGACATTAGGCAGTAAAAACCAACCAAACCAACCAGTGTTAGTAGATGTGGTTGTTATTAAGTGACATTTTAAAGGTTCATTGCCAGATGTTTGTCACAAGTTGTTGTGTTGTTGCAGTTCTATCTACAGAAGACTGATCACCCCCTTCTGCCTATCTCGTGTTACACTGAAAGACGTGAGCCACGCACCTTCTTCCAGGAAATTGCAGTTTGCTGATAAGCAGCACGTTCTGACAGGCTTGACAGCCAAAAGTCGGTTTTTATCTGGGATATTGCATCATCAAAACTCTGGATCCTCTTGTTGACATCCATGACAAAGTCAGTGCTTCTTAGAATGATTGCCTCTTGAAGTTTTTAAAATATGAGCTCAAGACAATAAAACGACTAAAAAATGTATTTGTCCATATATTTTACTGAAAGGGAACAAACCATGACATATCACCTGTGCATCAAAGTCTGTTTCACATTGTATGTATAAATCAGTTTGCATAATCATCTTCCACATATTTACAAACCAACACAGGAAGGTTTTGGATGAGGCAAACATGAATGATATGAACTTTCTTAGATCAAGTACTTTAAATGGGTTGAAGATTTTGTATGTTTGGTGATTGCAGAGGTAGATTTAAAAAAAATAAAAACAACTTTCAGGTCATGATTGTTAAACTCTCAGAAGACGAAGGTTAGGCTGCTCGCTGCTTACGTCACCTGGTAAATGGCACCTAACTGTTGCTGGGGGGAGCAGGGCGGGGATAGAACTTTTGGTTCTCCTGCTGTCCGGGGGGAAAAAAAATGTACTGATGATGTGTTCATGATTTTCTGAGTAACGTACATACCTTTGGCTTCATGATTTTTAGAAAACTGTGTTTAGATCAGTTCTAACCCTCGACAAACTTTCTCAATGAGAAGAACAAAACCTGAGATCCCATTATAATGCACAGTGTTATAGCCATCAGAGTCTATTTTTGGAATATTTATGCGAAGATCTCTGTTCTTGGCTTGTATAAACTCCATGTATGCAGAAGCATTTTGACCTTTTGTCTTCAGTGAAAGAGTGTTGTTTGGGGGTAATATATAATAAATACACATATGATCTACTTTGTTAAATTGATTTACTCTTTTTATTTGATACACAAATGTTTAAGTAGACTCTTTAGATTCTGAAAACATTTAGAAAATAAACATATTAACTTGGTGCACGGAATGATCTTTATTTTTTAAATATTCAAATTTTTATTTTTATGCTGTTTGGCAGAGGAAGTAGTTATTTTTCTTGGTAATGAGTGTTAATGGAATTGAAGATATTGTTCTCTGATTATCCATGGTAACCATTTGATTAATGTATCCTTCCATGTCTAGCTTTTCACATTTTGTTTTTCTTTTACAAAAAAGCATTTGTCGTTGGAAAAGATGTTGCATTTAATAACATCTATTTTTTTAGCTTCTTTTTTCTGTTGTTATTAATCACAGGTATTGCTATACACAATGCTGATGTTTCATATAACAGTTATCTTAAAGTAAATCATTATGCTGGTTAAAAAAAATACAGCATGCTGGTTTTTCAATACAGCACACTGGTTTTCAAAGACCAATTTTTGTCTTTTTAGCTTCTCTGCATTTCTCCCATTATCCCCACCCCACCCCTCTTTTCCCCCCACCCTTTGTGTGTGTGTGTGTGAAAAGGTGAACTTTGTGCATTGTCACTGTCGGAAAGGGTGGTGGCAACAATGTGGAATAGCACAACTCATTATGTCTGTAGACATTAAAATTGCTGAATTTTTACACATGCACACACACACACACACACACACAGTACAAATACAAAACAGCAACTTTTGCAACATCTGTTCATTCCTATTTTAACACCAGCTTTTACATTGACTAAAGAATGTGAACTGCTACATTTTTAAAACTGTGCTTATATGCTTGGGATTTAGCTCCAGTGTAAAATGATTTTAATTGAAAGGGAGAAGAGTATGTTGAATTTTTTAAGGATATTTGGAAATGATGCCTGTGCAGCTGTCATGCACATAAGCAGCCAGACTCTCTTACAAACACATGCATGCATGTGCCCATTGATGCAAACACACATATATATATATATACAAATCATTGCAGTGATTAAAAATAGTACGTTTATTTTTGTAACTTCAAAGAATGAATGAAGTTTAACACCAAATAAGAGAAAGTGTATGATCACACAACAAGATATTTTACCAACTCTTGGCAATAAGCCTAACACTGTTACTAAACATTTTGAGAGATTATCAATAAAGGAAGAAAAGATGGCAGCAAAATATGGCTTGGGGGTCAGGCATTGAGATTCTTGTAGTAAGAAGCAGCTCCAAAGTTAGTATATTTTAACCCTTACAAACATGCTTTCTTTTGCCTCGGTGGCCTCTCAAAACATTTATTCTATCATTGAAGAAAAATAGGATGAAGATTTAAATGCACATTTAGAAAAAAAAGACGCAAGAGGAAAGATCTTAAGGGACCAGTTAACTTCCCTGGCTTATAAATGTACTAGATGGACAGATCTACATTATTATAGAAGTATAGCTTAAGACTTAAATTACCTTCTGAATAAAACTTGTTAGAATACCTTTTTTTCCCCGATCTATTGATTTTCAATAATTGAGACACCATTCGTTTTCCAAATTCAGCATTTGAAGCAAAACAACAAAAATAAAAATTAGCCTGCTTAGTAAATGCTCCAGAAATCTGCACCATATCAGTGATGAAAGCATTGTGTAAAATTTAAACTTTACAACTAAAAACTTAAAAAATGCTTCCGCCATGAACTTGAGAGATAACAGTTTATTCATAAAAGAGAAATTTGATGCCTAATTTTGTGCAACAGGAGATAGCATGGTTCTTGTTTTACTTGAGGTATGAGATACTGCTATGCCTAATGATACGGGATGCTGGCAGGGATGGGAAGATTCCATATCTGCATGCACCCTTCTTGCTCACAAAATCATACAACATATTTGCAAATATCCACATGCACTTCAGGGATGGGGGATGGGAAGGAGGTTTAGTGTTGTTAAGAAAACTCAGGAATTCTTACATCCTGACCAGTAAATTAATCGAGCTTAATCTTAAGAAATGCTGTATGGTTCCAAAATGGCATTAAATTAGATTTCAGAGAACACACATGAACAGCAAACTATAAGAAGCATCTGTAGGAAAAAAAAGTGTTTATAGTGACTAAGGAAACAAAATAGTTCCATCTCTTGCATAAGACAAGACTTGACATTTTGTATATCCTACTGCAAGAAAAGGTTTGTTAAAAAAATTAAGTTTACATGAGTAGCCACAAAGTTCATACCTTTCAAATGATTCCTTGAAGCTGTGGAAACATGCTGTTTTGCACTCACATATTGCAAACTGCTTATTCAGATATCTGACAAAGTAACAGATATGTCAAACAAGGTTGTTTTGCTTTTGTAAAATGTTATTGGCAAAATGGACAGCATAAAAAATGTAAATTATAGCTGCTCAGTTTCAAGCAAATCACAAAGCGTATCTTCCCATTTCCTTAATTTCTTGAGACGGCAATAAATGCTCTTCACCTCTCTGGCAGGAAGAAACTCCTCTAAATAGATGTGGCCTATATGCCAAGGTGGTGGGAGGGGGGTGGGTGGAATTTGTGTCTATGGTCAAATCAGATCCAACTTTGGGAGAACGGGTGGAAGCAAAGGATTTTCACACTTAGTATGCAGTCCAGTGTGTCTGTATACACTACTAGGCACCAATCGCCGTAATAGAATTGATAGCTGATGGCAAAAAAAAAACAACAGGTAAGAAACTTTACCATGACGTCACCACAAAAGGCACTCCAAAACATTATCCAAAACAAAATGAATCACAATTGTCAATTTTCATATTTACAGGTAGATTTCCATGCGACAACATAATTGCTACTTCAGTCACCACAAAGATGTCAATAGTTTTTTGAAATACTGGTCTTCATGTATAATAAAAAATGTTTTTTTCATAACATGCAAGAATGGAGTCAAACTAAGATGAAATGATGAACAAACATTGATTTATTCGGCCAACCATAGCTCTAGTTCTGTGAATACAAATGTATTATAGTGTCTGTGAACATGTGTATGCAAACAGGTAGGTGCCAACATGCACTTTCACATGGTTCAGTTTAAGTATACATGCATATTTCTCCCTCATGCTCCTGTGCATGAACACACAACTTGATATAAGGAGAAAGGGAGTGAGAAATAGTTGCTAAAATGCTAATGCACCATGTCTATATGTCCCTAGATGTTTATGGAAGTCTGCATGTGGCTATGCTTGTCGGTGCCATGGACTGCATTTTTTGCTTTTTGAGAGGCATCAGTTTTGTTTGCCACTTGTATTCAGTCTGCAAGGAGTACATATAGATATGCTTGCATTAAGCTGATAGGTAAAAAATTGTCCTTTACAGATTTTGCATGGTCAGATTCTAGAAATGATGGAGAAATTTGTAGAAAGAAATCAACAAAGATAATTCAAATGTGACTAAGAACTGCAGTAAAACTTGATGTGTAAAATACTTTAAGTTCAAACAGCCTTTGTAGAAAACACTATTGAATAACTACACTTTATCCTCACCCAGAGACTACTTAGAAGCTGTATAAAAACAGTTGGTCAGAAAAAAACAGCATTACCTATGGTTGCTCTCTAACCATATGTTGACAATGAGATATGCAGTTCATTAAATGTCACATAGGCTGTGATAAAGAACAAAGAACATTCTACTTTGCAGAACCTATAGAATTTACACAATTTGGCAAAGTAGGATGCATTTTATTTTGGTTAAGAAAAGCTTGCAATTGGATTTACTTCTCAAGACTGTAGTTTTAGGCAATGAGGAACCCTGACAAACTTCATTTAAAAGAATTGGGAAAGTAACTATAAACTTTGGAGAGATTTAACCGTAGTTTCATAAAATGGAACACAGGACATTAACAATTTCCTGACATGATCATTCCCAATGACCTGAACATTCACAAATGACATCCTGTCCCTGATGTTTGCAAAGACACTGCTTAAACATGTCAATACATGTATTGACTTTCACCAACAAAGTTCATTTAACCACAACAACTTGTTTATGGCCAAAATTGCCACGAACATGATAGACACCACACATCAGATAACATACACCAACAAATAGGAGAGCTTTTGGAGAGGGAATCCCCACCTATGAATGTACACAAATCTGTTTCAATTGTAACCATTTGGAGGAATCTCAGAACTATCCAATTTTCTTTGCTTTTGTTTTTTTTTCTGTTTTGTTCTTTTCAGGTGCCTCAGCATGGTTTGGTAGGAGTGTTCTAGTACAGTCTCAAACTTCATATTGTATGTGTGTGTGTGATGTTCTATTAATGGCTACAAGTTTTTAAATTCAGTGACAATTCTAGTTTTTGTAGGTCTAAGGAGGAAGATCCATGTTTTCTTTCTTCATGGCACAGCAGATTTGTGGAAAGTTACATTCGGCCTAAACATCTTGTCAGCTTATGATCTGCTGTTCCCTTGTTAGACAATAATTTTTGTCTTCTTTTGTGATGAGTTTGCAAGGCTGGCAAATAGTTTCAGCCTAGAAACAGTTTAACCACAATAAAACATGTAACAATATTTGAAGGGACAATTCCTCTTCATGCAAGATGCAGCTTCTGACAATCTCTACCATCCTGGTCTGTCTTCTGCTAACCGTAGCAGAGCTGGGAAGCCCAGTGCTGTCCATTCCTTGATGATGTCAAGCCAGCTTTTCCCTTGCCTTCCTCTTCTTCTTTTGCCTCCCAGTGTGTCTTGCAAGATGGTCTTAGCAAGTGTGTTAAGACGTGTTGTGTGGCCAAACCATGATGGCGGGGAGAGGCTCCTGGGGACCAGCCAGTCTGTCTACTTTGAAGCATACACAGACGTTTGTTTGGGTTTCGTCCAGGAAATTCTGAGGACGTTGCACAAGCATTTGACCTCAAAGGCTTCAATCTTCTTTTCTAACTCAGTTGTCAATGTCCAGCTTTCACAGCCATACAGCAGGATGGAGACAACTAGGGCATCGTAGAGTTTTATCTTGGTGTTGCTGCTCTTCCATAATTTGCTGAGATTTGACAGTGCTGCTAAAGGGCTAGTCTGATCTTCTGTAGTCAATCTTCCGTCTCTGATCAGGGTCTTTCAGAATAGAAATGGCTAATTCATTCAGAGCAATCCCATGAGAATCACAAAACATTCAACAGTTAACAAACACTAAACAAACAAAACTCATCCACTTTTCATTTCACACTGTGATTTGAAATGGGAGGATAAACAAATGTCATTCTTGCAAGAGTGTATCTGAGCGAGAGAAAGTGTGTTTTCAACTGTTACCAAGGTAGCACACGGCATCCTAAATCTTAGCTGTTTACTTTTTCCACAGTCAAACCAGGCTCACATATCGTAAGTTGTCCAACCCTGCAGACCAGAGGGGGTGAGGGAATGTTGTTAACACCAGGTATAGTCCTGGCTGAATAACAGTGATGTGTGCACCCTGAAGAAATTTCCATCACATACATTTCATTTCATTTTCTTGCTTTTTACAGAAAAGGATGGTGTCTTTGTTTTCTACCTCACCCTCAATCTTTGAATTTCTATATACTGTGTCCAGGTGAATTTCAGGATAAAGTCAAAATTTAATGTGCAATTTTTTTTTTAGAATGCTGGCACGTGAAGGGTTTTTCCATATACAAGCAAGGATGAAATTTTCTGTGAGCCACATTTGTGCCACTCAAAACCACAGTTACACCTTTATCAGGCCCTTACCAACTTCTCATCATCAGACTTTGCTGCTGCTATGTGCTATTCATCGACAATTAAAATGCATGTTTTGCAGCTACCGGAGAGTACATAAGCAGGTGTGCACGAAGTCATATTTGTCTGGACAGCAGTGGATTCATTCATTTCACAACCAACATTTTATAAAAATATAAAGATGCTTTTAAAAAAAAACCCACTCCAAAATGCTAATGAACTGAAAAGTTAACTTCATGTCCATTATCAAGACGTTCTTGGAGTCATTAAAATGCAACTCTTGACTCATGTACAGCAACATCTTGGCACCAATGTAAAACCTTACCATGGTGCTCTTGGGTGGACCTTTCAAACATGCCACCAGGACCTCAGAGAACCCTAAAACCCTAAAATCCGAAGCAGGATGGCGCAAGTTTCCTTCATGACAATGCCACCATCTTTTGATCATTCTCTGGGAGAGATTTTATCAACTTTGCATCATACTTGGTTTATATTTGAAGAGATTTTGTTTTTGGTTTTGAATGATCATATATGTACTTGGTTTACACTCAGACTTTATCACCTTTTGATCTTACTTGGTTTACACTGAGAGACAATCTTTTGATCGGACTTGGTTTACACAGAGAAATACGTATCATTTTGTGATCTCATTTCGTTTACACTGAGAAAGACCATATAAGGAGTTGCTGTCTATGCATTTTGTTGTTTTATCAGAACACAGAAAATGGAGTGGAAATAAACTCTGAGTTGAATGGCAACAAAGAAAATGCGTGTACGTAATAAGTAAAAAATCTATCCTGCAAGAGAAGCACTTCATAATGATGATATGATCTGTGATCAAACTCAGTACGACAGGAGTGAATGAGATCAAACTACAGAAGGTTGTCTGTTTTGAGAGAAGCAATGTTACTGACTGGCAGTGTTCGACACATGGTATCACAAAGGAAGAAATTTGTAGCAAAGATAACAGATTGCAAACTGCATATTCAAACAAACACAATTAAGTCAAAATGGTTTTTTTTTCTGTTTTACAAACAGAGCAGTAAAATCAAACGACAGTCATGTAAGCTTTCAAGACATCTCATTGTGCAATACCCAACCAAATCAGAAGATGAGCAGAGTAGCCCAATGCCGAGTCAAAATATGTAAGTCACACATTTTTGAGCTTTCAGTACATCATGATTTGTATTAGTAATGTCTTAGATAGATCTTGTTGTTTTAATTATTTGGAACAAAATATTTATCTTACTTTTATTACATAAAGTCCTACCTTATAAATTCACATATGAATCTTATGAATGGTTTCATGTAGGATACTGACTTTCATGCATTCACCACCACCAGCAAAAGTACTTACACAGTTAACACAATGCTTTCATCTTTTGTAGAAACATCTTTACAAATGTGAAAGAAATTTAAGGGAAAAACCTTAGTGGCACACTGCTCAGTTTGCCAGCCCACTGACAGCTGATAAACAGTAGTGCTGTGTCTCTGGTAATTTCCTCTGTGATTGGCAAAGGTTATTCTGCAGCAGCATTACAAAACACTTTTTTCAGCATGTAAAATTAAGTGCAGTGTGCCCCTTATTTAATTTAATGTGGTACATCAGTACGTGTACCACATATCAGAGCATAGATACAAGCATGCTCCAAACAAACCTTGGTCTAGACCAGGAAAAGTTACATTGGGAGAGCAGTGTTCACCATACGGAATGTTTACTTTCATATCAGGTGTGAGCTTATGCCTTTAAGCCGAATGATGTACTGCCAAAATTAGGCAGGGTTATCCACCGTCCATAAAAGTGCCTTGTTGCCTATCAACATGAACTGTCCCACCAGGCAGTAGTCAAGATGTTAGCATGCCAACAAAGCAGTTTAACTGGTAACTACAAGAGCAATAATCAAGAAAATGACTGAATATATGACAAGACTTTTTTTTTGACTTCCAAGTCTGCACACTCCTGAACAGCCAATGTGTTCCACATTTTGGTTCAGAAGACAACACTTTTGTCAGTAAGATCAAAGAAATATAGATTCCACTCAGTCTCTAGCGACTTGGTGCCTTTTTGGGGGTGGGGGTGGGGGGAATACCCTTGCTTATGGTTAATTTTAGTCTGTGCCCCAGAAATGTTGTTGACAATACAAATGTACCTGGAAAAATCTGGTATTTGAGAACCATAAAGGTTATAATAAACAGAAGGAAAACATTCACACGATCACAGAAATAGTCTTTGCACTGCAAAGAGAAATGCAAACAATACAATGGAAAAGTTGCACTCAGTACAAATGGAAGGCATTAAATCATTTTTGTGTTCTGACTCTGAGCAAGCCATTGCAGCATGTAGCCTGTACTGCCAAATACAACCTGCATTTTGCAACAATGAGCAACCCTGTCAACTACAGGGCTATTGTGACATCTCAACTTTGCCATTTTAAGTGGTGTCACGAATACTCTATTGACAAGTTATTTTGCAAACTTGTTTTTTTTATCGTACCAGATCTTTCACTCCTGGAGTATAAATGGCATGGTTCCGCCTTCTAGTTCTTGCTTCAAACTGGTGCCAGGTTTTTCTTAATTAAAGTTGTAAAATCATTACTCATTATGAGGATGGAGTTGAACTAATGTTATCATAATCAAGACTGTTGTTAATTCCCAGTACAAAGAACACAACATGTCAATCTGTGGCCAGCAAGGCTCATGATTTTCTTCTCCTTTCTCAAGTCTTCGAGTTCATTGAGCATAACCAAGCTCCGAAAGCTAGGGAAGGCCACTGTGACAGCCACCTGTGGCTGCCCTCCCTTGCAAGGCAGCGGCTTTTACGACATCCGCGCAGAAGACACAATGGTGGTTGGCTAGGTGAGGAAGGATACGGATCAACGCTGAACATCATTTTCAACACCTTGCCGTTGTAGTCCAACGACTGAGAAGACCAGCAGTAACAAGGAGAAGGAGGCACACGAGACCCGAGGCTTGTAACTGTGACTGGCCACAGGTGTAGTCCTCCTGACAGGAAGAAGCAACCATACGCTTGTTTTTAGAGTTTGCTCTCTGCAGAAATCAGTTAAAGGTTGATCGGAGACCTCAGAACACATTTAAAGGTGTACATTAACCTAAAAGTAATAAGCTTGCATACCTGGCTTTACCTGCAGTCCTGCACGAAAGCAAGAAAATGATTGTCACATCGATATTCTCTGTGCAAGGCTGTCCACTCCCCTCACCCTCTCGTGCCCTTAGCCCTCGATCCCCCCTCCCAATCGCGCAGTCATGCACACCACTGACCTCATCTCTGGAATCTAGACAGAGGGCGTTAGTAGTACGGGAGGTGTCCACCATTTTCAGCTCCAAAGACACGTTGAGAAGTCGTCGACACACCTCTTCTTCACTGTGTATGAACTTGTTAAGGCTTTGAATTGTCTCTCAAAGAACTATAGAACCAGTTTGATTGGACACTGACGGACTGCCGAATACGGGCTTCCACCAGACTAATGAAATGTCCTTTCTTCGCAAGCTACCAAACAATTGTACCTTGAGCGTCTACGTGTGACCAAGTGAGTGAGCGAGTTCACGTTTTCTTGCACGGGCAGTACTGGGTGACTGGGTTGGTCAGCGAATATGCTTGAAAGCATGGGTAAATTAAGTGACACGTGTCTGTAAATGCTTATACTTGATAGAAAAACCACCATACAGTGTTTGCAGTGTATGTACTTTACATACAGTGTATGTACTTTAGTTTTTAACGTCCGTATCGTCTGTTAGGATACTCACAAGTACTAACATCTAATTGTTCGGATTATATTAACTCTCTGCTTTCTTTTGATTCTAAACTAACTTCTTTGTAGTCTTGTCTGTCCGAGGATAAAAGTAGTCACTGTCAGTTATTAATCTTAGCAAGTGGAAAGGCACTTCAACATAATTAGCATTTCCTTTCCCTTCCAATAGTAGTCTATAACAATAAAAGGCAGAACACGATTAATGAACTCTTTATTTTACATATTTACCTTTCTTTACGACATTATATTTTGAATTTTGTTTGGTTATCAGCTAACACAACTCTCCCTCACACACACATCCCTGCCTCCCCATCCCACCAACACACTTTCTCTCTCTCCCTCTGTCTCTCAGCTGTTAATGGAGGCAGGCAGAAATATAAGGAGTCACACAAGCAGAGCAAAACAGTAGCTTTTCAACAAACGTCATGTTGCCCTCCCTGACCTTGTCTTCAGTGACGTCCAGATGGAGGGTGGGAAGGGGAAGGGCTGGGGAGACACGGAGAGAGAGAAGTAAAAAGTTTCTGTAACGCTACCACGCCATTACAGTGATATGTTAAGTTTTAAGCCACGAAAGAAACAAATACCGTAAAAGTACTGTATGATTGGATTATAATCATCAATTATATATCATTAACAAGTAACATATAGCTTTTAGTTAAGGATATATATGACTTCCTGGGCCGAGGTGTGAAAGGTATCTTTTGCTGTATCGCACTCACAGTTGGCTGCTGCCATCACCAAAATCAGGTTAGTATCTTCCAGCCAGTGTACAGTGTACGACCTGTGACATTCAGGCAGTGAACACACAAACACAAGCACATCAATCTCAGACATGACATTGGCACGGTGAAATCTTTTCCAAGGCCCAGCGTAAAGCAGTTACGATCACTTTGACACGATGTGAACGTGCGAGTGAATTTGGGCATGAATGTTATATTATCAATGCATGTGCGTGAATGACGAAAATAACCGTACTTAGCAAACTGACATGAAGGTCTGAGTTTTTGTGATGGTGTGTAAATAGGAGAGTCCTATGAAGTGTGAGTTATAAAATACTTTATTTAGACGACTTAGTAACAAAAACTGCACTTTTGGAAAGTCACCGAGTGAAGATTTTTGTAAAATTTCACTGATCAGCCAAAAGTCTTGAGGGAGAGCCAAAGCTCCTCACTTGTCTTTGGAAAAATTAACCGAAGAAAGGAAAGTTAAAATCAAAATGGTAGACAGCTTGTGCATGGATAGTCCCATTGAGAAACGTTACGTTAGTTCAAATTTAGAAAAAAGCACTAACAAAAAAGTGAATGCGTTCCTGAATTATGTGCAGTCCAAAGGTTTCTCCAACAGACAAGTGAAAAGAAAGGGCGGGAGATCGACTGAAACAATGAAACACCATTCTCTGATGTGCATCACTGAGTGAATAACTAAAATATATGTTTAAAAAAAACAAAACAAACCCAAAATCAACTCATCCTTAATTCCTATAACAAGCAACAAAAATTACGAAAGCTTCTAAGATGTTTCTCGGGATATGCATATCAAGTATTTTCAAAAAAGTTCTTGAAGTGGACTGGTCTGATTACATTGCAAGTCCTCTAATTTTGACAACCTCCCCATGTCAAACGACAACCCCAACAAAGTACTGGCAGCGCTAGACACAACCGTATGCTGACGTATGCAATCAAGGGAGCCTATCGTACCCATACACGTAGCAAAGAGAGAGTCGAAAGTAAGGAACGTGGCAGATTGCATACGTCAGCATACGGTTGTGTCTAGCGCTGCCAGTACATTGTTGGGGTTGTCGTTTGACGATTTTATAGCGCTCTGTCCTCATTTGTTCTTGTTTGAACCTCCCCATGTATTTACATTTGGGAAACGCTTGACATAACCTGGAGGTTAAAAGCTGTTCGGTGCAAACTAACAAGCCTGCTGGGTTCCGATCCTTGAAGACAACTTTATCTTATACATATTTATCTACACAGGTAAGCATATTTGCTGACAACTTTGAATGTTTGCAATCACCTGACCAGAACTGTCTTAGCAAATCGCCTCCATGGATGGCAAACACTGTCGTACCGTCTTCTTTTTACATCTCCCTTTTTAATGTTAAAAAGGCTTGAAATTTGTTAAAATTTAAAAATAAATTAAAAAAAGTAAACAATAAATAAACAGGAGGTCTGTGTTTCAGTCAAACTTTCGCGAGCGATACCAGCCTCTTTATATTAATGGAAGGATTCCCTAACTAAGCATTCCCTTCAAAAGCTCTAAAGTTCCAGAGTGAAGCGGACACGTGGCAGTAGCTAAACCTACTGTCAAAGTTCTAAAGTACTCTAGCAGTTCTGAGCCAGGTTAATAGGATCTACAGCAGCAGGAAGCTGGCTATCAGAAGCTTTCAGGTGACAAACAGTTGGTTGTGGACAAGGAACAGAGATGAAGATCATGCAAAGGGATGGAGATATTCTTCAGCATCAGTACTTATCTCTATGGAGACAGACCACATGGCATGATGAATGTTGTGCCTTCGGGCAGCTGCAATGGTATATGTCATATAAGGCAGAAAGTAGTTATTATAGGTCAGTCGCTACACGTTGATCTGGATCACTAAAATTCTCTTAGGTGGCTGTGGTTCGCAGCTAGTTTCTGCATTTCGTATTTTAACCTTTGGCAAAATGTGCTACAACACATTGGGGGATTCGAGGCGACATTGTATTACATGGAAACAAAAATATTTACTTATGAATATTTCACCAGCTATTTATAGTACTAAAACATAACTGGTGTAGAACTATTTAAATGTACAAGGATTAATTGTTTGCTTTCTTTGATTTTTTTCAAAACCACAACAAGCCAGAAAGGATAAATTTTAAGAAAATACAGGAAATTACACAGGAGGTAAAAAAATGCATATAAATCAAATATCATGTTCTTCCTGTTTCGGCTGCATATCTGTAGCAGAAATAGCGTTATCTGATTCAACCTTCCCAGATTGAACCGTAACTTTTCCAAACAATAACTGAAAGCCATTCTAGAGAGTCTTTCCTCCTCATTCACTCTCCAGCCCTCGTATGGCTCGCCCATACAGTCACATAAGGTGGACTACTACTAGGAGAAACTGATTGCACATAGAAGTAACTGCAGCCAATCGCCGATCGTGATAGTGTTCACGTGATATGCATTTTATTTCCCCTGTGGGTGAATTCAACTTTCTTCGAGGTGTGACTGTTTACACTTCGGGGTATTTTGTGGCCAATCCGATTACGGCTTTCGGAGGCTTTCATAGCACCGATTACGATTATTTGAACTGTTTGTCTCAACCAAGCCATTATGAACAGTGCTCACTGGAGAGATTCTCTCACGGAATGTGCGTACTGTAATTGGTGCAGGGAAAGCCATTATCAGCCATTATCACCCTGGCGACGAGTTACGCCTGGATGTAAATACGCCTTGAAAGTCGATTTCACCAATAAGGTGATACGGGTCACATGACCGCAGTCGCGACTGGCCACTGGCTACAATACTACTTGCGTAATATGAATTTCTCCTAGGAGTAATGTCGCCTTTTGGGATCGTTTTGGCTAGCCATACTCAAAGGGCTGCTAGTTCAGAAATGACACATCAAACGGGAGCGAGGTGATGGCTATAACGTCTCTGTATTGGCGAAGTTGGGGGGGGGGGAGTTAATCGTACACACACACGTACATTAATAAGCATTGTACAGACAAGTTGAACACTGAATGCGTTTATTGTTAGTGTGGACATGATTCCTTGTGAGCAAAGCGAGCAAGCGAAGAGCAGAGCTTCCCTATTCCACGGCGTCCCCCCTCCCCCCCTTCACTCTATGTTCTTGTCATCTTTTCTTTCTTTTTAAGATACAGATAGGAGAAGTTTTCCTCTTGTATGTGTGCTATTTTCGCTTCAAATAAAAACAGCTCCTAGTGCCATTTGCGAGTTTTGTCGCTTTGCTAATATCCAGGGAAAAAAGATTATTTGGATGTGCTGTCGCTTTGCTATTCTCTAGGGAAAAGATTATTGAGCCACTAAAAAGCATGCAATGAAAAAAATGAGAAAACTGATAAAAGAACAGAGACAGAGGATGTAGGAAGGGGTCGTGTGACATGACAGAACGTGAAATATACTAACGTCATCGAGGTGTTGCATTGACCGCACTTAACAAGAGAGCCGCTGACACTTCGTTTGGTTCTGACAGCCGTGACGTTGAGAGAATAGCGCGTCATCTGCTTGACGCACGCTCTGTTGTCCACCACGAACGTGTGGTTGAGGCGCATGTTCGTCTTCTCGTTCACGACGAAGTTACAGTAGTAATACCGAGCCACAGCGTCCACGTCGTCCGACTTGACAGCACAGTCAAAGACGTCTGCAGGCAGGAACAGAACGTCCACAAATTTTGAGCAGACACACCATCCGCGAACTTCCCAGCCAGAAATACGAAAGACGGACTCATGAAAGTGTTAATGCATTTGGTAAATCAAAGGGAAGGATTCAGAAAAAATGAAAAGAAGGAAGGGAACAGACAAAGAAAATATAAACATAGCATAAACAAAACCATGAAGACATATGCACTAGCAAAATGGCTTATGCACGGGAGAAAATGATGAAGCACAAAAGACAACTAACGTTATGCAGTTAGTGAGGATATGTACACAAAAAAGGGTGACACATACCCAAGCAATGATGACGTATACTCAAACAAGAATGACGAAAACCGAAACTTGCTTATTGGACTACTTTTGACCATGCACTCGGTAGACGAGGAGCTCTGTGTTCTGTCCCTTTCTCTGTACAAGTACATTCTCTCACTATGTCCTCCCACACAGCAGATGCAGCGGCAGCTGAGAAACATCGCCAAATCACGTTTTCTCTCCTATATCTTTTCGTCTGTCGTTTCTGTTCTGTAACCCCTCTAATCTCTTGCTTACAAAACTGATCTCTATAATCCGAACAATTAAGTGATCCAGCTATTGCCAACAACGAATTCGTATTACTCCTACAACTAATTTAGCTATTGCCCACAACAGCTGCTGGCACACAACTGATCTCGCTATTGCACATAAACTGAGCTTTGTTGCATTCACATTGACTAATCTCTGTTGTGCACAAATATGAGCTTGCTACTTCTTCCAAAGCTGATATCGCGGTCGCTCGCAAAGCCGTTCTCACTGTCGCCCAACAAACTGATCTCATTGATGCTGTAGCTGTACTCCATTAAAGTGATCTCACTGTCGTTGCCCGCTATAGTGATCTTACTTTTGCCTACTAAACTGATCTCACTGCTTCCCACTAAATTAAACTTACTGTCGCCTACTACACTAATTATGCTGTTGCCCAGAAAACAGATCTTCAAGTTGATCTTGATTAAAGTCGCCCTAGTTAGAAAAAAATAGGCAAAGAAATTTAAGGGAAAACATTTTACATAACCACCGCTCAGACAAGCTTTCACGTTAGGTTACTGAAAAGAGCTCACCATCCTCCTGTCCAAATGCTGAACGCCATTGAAACCAGCTTCTCAGTCCCCATTCTGAGATAAACCTGAAAAAAAGCCAATGGTGACTTTCGTTTTGTGATGATGTTGTTATGACAAACCTGTCTTCAGTAACACAAGGCCATCGACACAAGACCATACGAGTCTGTTCGACTAGAAACAGCCCAGGTGTGGTATTTTGCTGTGAAATTAATATTACCTGTGTGTAATCTCAACTTCTGCAAACAGTTGAAAAAAATCACACACAGTTTCAGTCATAAGGACATTAAAAAAAAAATTTAAGTAAGATCCTCTCATCCCCATCCCCATCCCCATCCCCAAACAATTCCATCACATGCGGCAAATGACACGGAACACATTTCTGTTCCGTGACAGTCTTTGTGTAAGAAATATCTTTCCTACTCACAGCGCAACCTCCATGACGATCCATGATAACGTCTTCAGCAGGTACCTGAAAGGCTGTATGGGCGGGGGGGGGGGGGGGGGA
>SMGT01000025.1:16763-37222 GCA_004794575.1 Lanistes nyassanus | reverse complement strand
ATAACAACTGATATTTCACATTGCACATATGAAGTTGTTGCTGGAATCGGTTTCATGCACTAACCTTGCCCACTTGCAGAAGGTGGTTGAACAAGGAAAATGATGACACAGACAGCTGCAATGCTTTGCCATCTTGAATCTGAGAGAAGAGAATAAACGCCATTTCCCGATTCTTTCTTGTTTTGAGTTTTCAGCTGTTCCGCTGACTAGGCCGCCTGCCTGTCCACCCCTCTGTAGCTAGCTGGCAGGTTCACTTCTCTCTCTCCCTCTCTCTCCCTCTCTCTCCCTCTCTCTCCCTCTCTCTCCCTCTCTCTCCCTCTCTCCCAATCTCTCTCTCTCTCTATCTCTTGTTCCAGCACCAAAGTATAAACACACACATTCTCTGATATACACAGGCACAACCATACACTTGCATAAACGGCTACTGCATAAAAAGGAATTTACATGTGTGTGTACATGTACGAATGTGAGCAAAGGATAAAAACTCTAACAAAGATAACTTTTTTGAAGTAATCGATATAAGTTATAAAGAGAAGAGTTCATCTCGTTAAAGTGAACTCCATAAGCTCGTTCTTACCTACAGCAAGATGCATGACTGTCACTCCGCCCACTCTCTGTGAAAGCAATGGTTGGAAAGAGCTATGCATAGCTTTCCTTCTTTTATAGGTAACCGAACAGGATGTGGTGGTGTACTCAAATCCCGTTCCGGGAAAGTCTCTTGAAGTTATTTATCAGCCAATAATAGCCACTTACTGAGATTAACCTACACTCTTTACGGTCTACTGATTTACTGCAGTGCAAAAAAAAATGTTAAAAACAGGACGAAGGTGTGGTCACGCTCCACTTTTCCACTCATAATGTGTCTACTAATAAAGGTATCTGACTAAAGTATAAACAGCAATAACAACGAGAGAAAAAAGATCTGTAGGTCGAAACCGTTTTCCGGAAATGAAAATGAGGAAAACTACAATTAAGTTAAACGCTTTCTAGACTTTGTCCTGCTAAGAAAGCAGACCCGTGTGTTGATATAGAGGCAAAGACAAGTAGCCCCAAGGCTGGGTTGGGCTAGCTTTCGTACGTCATGTTCATACGTAAGGGCGAACGGGCCTTACGACCGCTCTTATGACTGGAAGTGGAGATACGGACGGTCTTGAAACGTACCCTTGGAGCAAAGAAAGAACTTGAGACAGACAACAAGAAAGACGACAGGGGGCACAGACCCAGGAATAAGAACTCAGAACATTTACTAGGATACATATGACCATAAGACGGTCTGTATGTAAACAGGAAGGCAGCCAGACTGACAGACAGACAGGCAGGCAGGCAGGCAGGCAGGCAGGCAGACAGCCAGCCAGACAGACAGACAGACAGACAGACAGACAGACAGACAGACAGACAGACAGACAGACAGACAGACAGACAGACAGACAGACAGACAGGCAGGCAGGCAGACAGGCAGGCAGGCAGGCAACATAATGAAAAAGTTTAAGGCGAGAGTTACAAGAGGAAGTAGTTCTTTTGAACAATGGAGACTAGGTACTTAGGTAAAGAACCAGTAGTTATAAATAAAACAGACGGCAAGACTCTTATGTCGAGTGCTCTACTTATATATTTATAAAACCTCCCACGAATTGTCTCGGCGTTCAGCAAACATATGGTTTACATGGGCGTGTTCAAGACGGAACCTGTGCCGTCTCTATGAGACGCCAAACATAAACAAACTGAGAACAGACTCAGTAGGGAAGGTGAAATGAAACGGAGGCTTCCTATAGACTAGCAACAGTTTGAAAACTATATCTGCTTTAATCAAACGTATACCATTCACCTTAGATGAAAACTAGTTTTTAAAAACCCGTTCAGTCAGACCAGACCAGAGTTTCCCTTGAGATTTCCGTGAACATGATTAATTTTCACTCTAAAACCTACCGTTTCCAGGCAGTGAATTATGTAGTCTTGTCAACGCATTTTAGTTGCTTTAGATCGGTGGTAATTTATTCCGCAAATGTGAGATCAAACATAAAAGACAGACAGAAAGACAACTGAAAGAAAGAAAGAAAGACAGGCTATGAAATGCTTCCAAAAACTTGGGACGATCTTTGATGCAGGACTTGACGTGGGTACTGACATCCCGCGTTTTCAGACCGTGAAAAACCAGCTTGCGTCTCCAAGCAACACCTATGATATCGACTTCGGCCTGTATTCATGACCAGCAGTTATTTAGCCGACCCTAAACATGACAAGTGTTGGGTGGGGAACCGATGGTTGAAGTCACTGCTAATTCATGAGCGACTAACCTATCGGCTATAAATATAAACTTCGGTATAACCCGTCACTGCGCATGCATTGCGAACCACATTACTTAGAACTTTGAAAAACGCGAGCTACGCAAATAGCGAGAATGGCAAACTCCATTCACAGCAAAGAAACAGACAAATAATGTGGACTGAACTCCAAAATTTAGTATTCACACATTTAACTTTGTGGGCATAATTTACCGTTGTCTTCTTCAGACGTATTGTCAGAGAAAGAGAGAGAGAGTGATTGTGTTCATTTTCCAAGTATGTTTTGTAGTGTTTGCACTAGCACGAGATTAGAAAACATCAATTCTAATGATTAAATTATAATATATCCAATTTTTATTTCAATTTATTAGTTATGTTTTAGGTTCATTTATCATTAAATGTGTTTAGATTATTTGTATTATTTATATACATATATACAGATATTTTAGGCTTAACCAACGCCCATGAATACGGCTCTGGCTTCCATCGATCAGAGATCGAGATAAGACAGGGTCTGCTGCTAGGCACGCAGAAAAAATTTTTAAAAATCTAGAAATGGAAAGGAACGGTATGATCATAAATTTGTCAGCTCTATAAGTGAACACCCCGTACAGCGTTATTCTCCCTTGGCATGTCTACAAGAGTCGCAAAGGGCGAAATCTTAGCTGATATGAATAACTTTTTCACTTCCAGCCGTATTCATGAAAACCGATCCCTGTCATATAGGATATTCTGAAATAATGTCCTTGAATTTCCCATGTACGAAAACCGAATAGCTTATTTTACACTTGTTGTCACACACCACTCGGCCACCTGCGATACTCACACCAAGCGACCAAGGGCTTATGGGCGTGTTCTTCTGCGCACCACTGAGGGTTATAAATCGTATCTAGGGGTTGTGAAGCACACATTTACTACGAAAAATACCGACTCTTTTACAAATGTAGTTGTTGAAGAGAGGAACCATTTTTTGTCCCCCCCCCTCTCTCTCTCTCTCTCTCTCTGAAGGGCTTTTGATGATTTTCTATCGGTGATAAGTCACGTGACAAAATGCTGATGTCACTGCTTGAATAATATCTTTCGGTCAACTGTTATAGTCAGCTATCTTCATCAAACACCAAAGCGGGATGTAAGCTTCCTAACATCCATCATTCATCCTGCATACAGCCTACAGAATTAAGCAAAGGTCGTCAGAAAGAGGGACAACGATTGTGAAGGTCATCTATATTGCATTCCGCTTTGGTGTCACAGTTCATTCTAAGCCCTGCAGAACTGTAAAACAGAGTGGCTCTAAAAACCCAAATTCTAAGGTAGCGACGGCCGCCAATTACACCAGCTATCTCCTCGTGTGGCAAACTACTGAGCAGGAATTGTAAGTCTATAAGTCTTCCTCACTTTGTTGTTTGTTTCGTCGTCTCCACCGCTCACACACAATCGTCGCCCGTTATCGTTTTACTGGCCTGCCTTGACCTCATTCAGTCACAGTACTCTGACACTGGTTCATTTTATTCAGTCATCTAACAATTTTTAAATATTCGACAACATACGTATGTTTTCCCAGTTTATCAAAAGTTATAATATTATAGCAATCCATCAGTAAAAAGGGTTACAAAATAAACTAAATTACAAAATTACAAATTTCACTTAAATTATTACATAAAAGTAGTTTGCTATATAACAGTCAAAAGTGCGTAAATTTAACTACAAATATCGATATCACATGCAATTTATTAAAAATTGTACAGAGGAAATGTCCATGAGCGAAAATATTAGAATACGTGTGGACTGTGCCTCTAAACCTGAAATAATATATAACGGAAAGAAAATACAAAAAGAATGCAACAAAACATTAACAACGAGCAGTGCACTAACTGTGCCACGTTTATTTGGAGATGGTGGACGGAATTAACTATTAGCTGACTCTTGGCAATCAAAAAAGCTCGAATGTCACGTTAAAGTTACGGTTCATAGAGGTCTGGAAGAGAGTCGTAGCAAATAGTGTAAATAAAGCGTTAGCTCTATGTTTATCAAGTCAAGTTTTTACTTGCATCTTCATGTCACATTTCCATACTCAAAAGTATCACAATGATACGAGGGAACTGCTGATACGGACCAAAGCACCAACACTACTGAACGCTTCAATGCATATTGCCTTTCATATACTTGTAATTATTCAAGAAGTTGTTATTTGTACAGTCCTTTTTAAACACTTGAGTGTTCAAGTTAAGGAAGACGATTTTCGAAAGATAACAAGCATACTTTCGGTGCAGACAATGATATCAGAATCTATCATTTCTACAAAAGAGGGACGAGGAAAGGGGATTAGACTGGACAGTATAATAGATTCATTCAAGCTAGATTCATTCCGGAAGGTATTTATTTTGAAACTGCCAGACAGATTTCAGGCTACTGGGTGAACACCGTACATTAGGTGAGCTGAAACAAATTCAGAAATAAAAAAAGTTCATAGCTGATACCTTTCAGACAACAATATAAACATATAGCGACGAAGTACTGATAATAATTATGGTCGTTTGTGCAGACGTCACAGATGCGGGAGGTGACGACGTTGTCAGATCTATCAGAATCTATCATTTCTACAGAAGAGAGAAGAGGAAAGGGGATTAGACTGGACAATAAAACACGATTGATTAATTAAAAGCTGAATAATCTATATAAAAACAATGTAAATTTCCAAAGACAGCCACACTTTTTGATTTAATAGCCAATAGCTTGATTTTCAGTTTCAAATAGACAAACGCAAGAAAAAATCTGTGCCGCTTGCAATGAAATGTGGCACGCTTACAAAATGTAGTACAGTATAATAATCAAACTAGATTCATTCCGGAAGGTGTTTATTTTGAAACTGACAGATTTCAGGCTACTGTGTGAACACCGTACATTAGGTGTCCTGAAACAAATTCAGAAATAAAAAAGTTCATAGCTGATACCTTTCAGACAACAATATAAAAATATAGCAACGAAGAATTGATAATTAATAGTTATGGTCGTTTGTGCAGACGTCACAGATGCGGGAGGTGACGACGTTGTCAGTGTAAAGCTGCTGGTGACGGGAGGTGCTGACGTCACAGATGTGGGAGATGACGACGCTGTCTGTGTAGAGCTGTTGGTGACAGGAGGTGCTGACGTCACAGATGTGGGAGATGAAGACGTTGTCTGTGTAGAGCTGTTGGTGACAGGAGGTGCTGACGTCACAGATGTGGGAGATGAAGACGTTGTCTGTGTAGAGCTGTTGGTGACAGGAGTAGCTGACGTCGTTGTGGTGTCTGAAACTGATAAATAGTTGTCAGGGCTCATCATCATACCGTGCGGCTACCTGCGTTGCGTTCTCTAAGAATTTTTCTCGTTAACAGAGACATAAAACCTGTCGCATTGTCTTCTGTTCAAGATGTTTATGGGAGTTCAGTCTCTTAAACATCTTTTAACTACTATATTTTTTAATTCGCTCCATAAAGTTATTACTTTAAGAGAGAAACAATATTTTTTCAAATCCATCTTAGGAACCAAAATTTGGAAACAATTAATTACCTGCGTTACGCCTACAGGACACACCATCAGCAAGCAGGTAATAACCGCTGTTACAGAAACAAGTTTCTCCGTCTGCTCCAACCGCACAGCCACCATTCACAGCATCGCAGTCAGTACGCTGGCAGACGGACAGCGCTGTAACAGATATATTTGCTCAGCATAAATGCCTACACCTTAAAGTTCACACCTCGCGGGGTGCAATTTATTGGCATTTGTGCGTAAGCAAAGCGAGACCAGAGGGTCCATAGGAATGGCAAACCCTACTGGACAGTTTAAGGTTGATTCTCTGCCATCCGTTTGACACTGGATTAACTACTCACGTCTGCACGAGAAACCGTCGTTGTTCAGGATATATCCTGTCACGTTACAGGAACAGCGGTACGAGCCGGCCGTGTTCTCACAGCGTTGTGTACAATTATTTGTCTCAAGGCTCGCACACTCGTCCACATCTGCATGACATCGAGAAATCCCACAATAAGCAAATAATAAAAATTCTTTTACACTTATTGTAAAACTATGAAAGGTAGGAAGCTTCTCTTTAAAATATCTCAAAACCAAGCAAGATTATTTGTTCTCGGTGCCACTACCGGGATAGTTTTTTTTCTTCGATTTTTCAAGGTTTTGGAATATCTGCACCCTTACCATAGCTACTAATCGGGTACCTTTGCATTTCTGCGCGACCCCATCCCAGTAAAAGCCGCCATCACAGGTACAGCGGAAACTTCCAATCGTGTTGGTACACTGCTGGTTGCAGATTCTCTCTAAACACTCATCGATATCTGATAAAGAAAAGAGGTCCCATTATCGTTTGATTATACGCAGATTCATACCCAAGCTGCAACTGGATAATTTCCAATAAATCAATCCTAAAGTTTGATACTGTTAAGCCCAGTCACTATTGAAAGTGTATAAATCTTGTATCTCACAAAAAAGCAGCAACAGGTTGACGGATTTTACGAATTAATAGTGTTGTGGTAATACTCATTTGTGTGCTAAGGGTATTTCGCTTATGTGTTTCACTAGCCTGCTCGTTAACTAGAGTTACAACAACATAAATATGTGTCAAGAAAGGGGAAACTAACAATGCGATCGCTGCCTAATGTTGCCAGTTTCCAAAACGGCTCAAGCCCCCACCCCTTGCTTGTCACGTGCACAACTTAATAAAAAGAGGGCAGTGATAATAACGCACACGTTATTTACCGGGCTATGAATTCTACCGTACCGGTAATTCACATCGGTGAACACAAGGAAAACCGTATCCTTTCGTTTGTCTTCGGTGCAACGTACAGAAATCACTCAGAAAATGGCGTCACGTCGACGTCTTAACACACAATAAGATCGACGAGTACAAGAGATAACCGTAGGAATTCTACAAATAACTAGTCCCGTTGGACAACCGACAAATCAACAAGTTTGATGTATACTTTCTTCTAAGTTTGTTCAAGACAACTAGCTTTGAGTTACAGTCGTGTCTTACTTTCCTGCACTGTACGTCAACTCACTTTCATGAGTATTTGCTGAATAGGAAAACCGCAGACCCCACTTCTCTCAATTCCACAATCTCAGCAACGGTCCGAAACGCACGAGTTCTTTTCCCGACTGACAAGAGTCACCCCTGTGCAGCAGTCTGCTGGTTCTCTGTGTCCACGTCGCGTTAGCCGTTGTACTCTTCTGTAGTAACTACCCCAGAACTGTTGGGTGTATTCGGCATTCGGCGTTGGCAGTCAGGTGCCTTTGTAGCCCTGAACGTGAGCTTACCAGAAAAATGGGAATAGGCTTTCTACCCGTTCGGGGTGGTGGGCTGTAGCCCGGAGGGTTGATCACCCCCACCTCCCACCCGACCCCCTCTCAGGCTGACGGGTCAACTGGGGGAAGCGGGGGGGGGGGGTTACCCTCGGCTCTCGGCTGCCTCTCTCCCTCACTCAACCGCGCGCTCTCCCGACTGGGTGTTTTAGCGAGCCAATCAGGTCGACGGTAACAAGTTGCTCTACCTCCTGATTGGTTAGGCCAACGAGACGCCAAAACATCATAACAGTAGGATGTTAAGTAAATGAAGTCAAAGCACAGAAGGTAAACAGAGACATTCCTCAAATAGCAAATGTTAATATATTCGCGCTGAAACATTAGTCGTCAGGAAAATCTATAAGGCAAACAGACAATGAGGACAACATGTGATCATACCTTGACAGACGCTGTTGTTGTCGGCAGTGAACCCTTTAGGACACTTGCACTGATACCCTCCATACGTGTTGACACATTCGACGTTTTGTCCTGTACAGTTAGGGGGCAGTGTTGCTGAGTGACACTCATCAACATCCTTATCGCACTTGGCGCCTTCCCAGCCTTGACGACACACGCAACCGGAAATAGGGTCACAGCGCTCGGCCCCTGCTGCGCATGCGCACACTTGGCTACAGTTTCTGCCGAACGTCCCTGGGAAACAGACTGTGACAGAGAATGTTTTAGTGTATTGTGCTGTCAAGATGATAAAGGTCAGAAAGATTATGATGATAATGTGGGAAGGGGCTGGCAACTCTTCAAAGAGTACAGAGGTATAATCATTTCATACCTGTACATCCTATATTCACGTAATATGAACGATTTTCATGTAATGTAATGAAGAATAAGGTTTACGCAATGTTAACAGTTTCATTATAAAATTCAATGATGCCATTTTTTTAAAGAAATGCCATGCTTACTAGAACAGGTGAGGCCGTTTTCATCCAGTTTCATGCCTGCAGGACAGCTGCACACGAAGCTTCCCGGGGTGTTAGTGCAGTTGTTGGAACAGTTGGTGAGTCCTGCCGCGCACTCATCAATGTCTGCATAAATATTATCAGATGTAAACCAACAATATGCTTACATGCAACATGCTTACATAGTTGGTAGACTTCCTACTCGCTCAAATATTTCTGTGCACTCACCCTCACAGCTCTGTGTGTTTTGGTTGAGCCTGTAGCCGCTGTTGCAGAAGCACAAGTCGTCGTTGTTGTCGTCAAGTGTACAGCCGTGGGCTCTACTGCAAGTCGTGGCGTTGGCACAAACTTCACTCACTGTTGGACACGGGTTGAAACAGCGTGTAAGTCGTGAATACTTATGGGTGTGAAATAGTACTGCTATAGAGTGAGCTTACTTTGTCCCAGACACATTAGAAAAGAACAAACAATCTTAATTGCGTGAAGTACCTTTAGAACATGTTTTGCGGTCAGCGTTGAGTCTGTAGCCATATTTACACTCGCAGTTGAAAGAACCGGGGACGTTAACACAGTCCTGCTGACAGTCTCCTCTGTTGATCGCGCACTCGTTGATATCTGAAAAGGAGGAGAATTTTAGGGGTAATTCTGGGCACAGGTTCGACACATCAGTTTTCAGATTAGACAAAAATGAAACAAAAATGCGCACATACGAAGCACAGCGACAAAAATGTGTTTAATTTTACGAGCATGCATACTGTTTATAACTATGATGAAAAACGCCATAGAGGAATTCGGAAATACTGTTGATTTATTTAGGGCTCATTGACAAAATTACCTGTACACTTGGAATCTACCCTGCCGTAGCCTTGTTTACAGCTGCAGTAGTAGGTTCCCGGGATGTTGTTGCAGTCCTCGCTTTGATTACACGGAAAGTCTGTAGCGCACTCGTCAATATCTGCACAGAAAATGTCTTGATTTGTAAGGGATCTTGACTAAATGAAAAGTCTAAGACATTTACACGACGTACATTACAAAAGTAGATGAGTTGCAGAAGGTAATAATAAATATAAAATGTACATGTACACGAACACTCGCATGTTAAAGACAGGGAGGAGCAAGGAAGAAGGGACAACAAGCGACAAAAGCAGGAGTGGTGGCAGACAGACAGACAGACGAACTATCTCGGTCAGACAAGCAGAGAAAGACTTGAGAAGAATAGGACCTGCTGTAATACCTTGACAATGTCCACTCTCACTCAAAGTGTAGCCCGACGGGCAGACACAAGAGTAAGATCCCCTGGCGTTGACGCATGTTTTGTTTG
This sequence comes from Lanistes nyassanus, assembly GCA_004794575.1. Lineage (NCBI taxonomy): Eukaryota > Metazoa > Mollusca > Gastropoda > Architaenioglossa > Ampullariidae > Lanistes > Lanistes nyassanus. The sequence goes on along the minus strand of SMGT01000025.1, from coordinate 27,374 downwards.
GGCCACAAACATCCGGGTTCTCCGCACACTCGTCGACGTCATCGGTGCAAGTGCTTCCTGTCCAGCCGTCCTCGCATACACATCCTCGCACAGGATGACAGTCGGCGCTCCGCCCACTGCACCTGCACGTCTCGCGACACTCGGGGCCGTACTTCAGATAAGGACATGGCGAGCACGTGCGTTGGTCTTTGTTCAGCGTGTAGCCAGAGTAACACGAGCAGAAGAAGCCACCCGCCGTGTTGTTACAGACCTGGTCACAGATTCTGTCCCGGCATTCATCGCGGTCCACACACGTCCTGTTGTCTGTGGCGTCCAGATCAAAGCCCTGGTAACAGAAACACTGCGGGAAACTGTTGCTTGCGGAATCTGTGATCACCCTGCACCCCTGTGAACAATTACTGTTCCTGCAGATTTCAGAAATATTGCTGTTGAAGACGCAAGATTTTCCGCTGCTGTCGAGGTTGTAGCCTTTCTCGCAGTCACACTGGAAGCCTCCAGCAGTGTTGTTGCAGATCTGCTGGCAGTTGTCGGTCATCTCCACACATTCGTTGACGTCATCACACGAATGGCCATCGGTGCTGAGACGATAACCTTCCTGACAGGAACACTCATAACTGCCGTACGTGTTGACGCACAGCATGGCGCACACTTGCAGCGCGCTGTTGCTGCATTCGTCAACGTCATAGCAGTCACGGGAACCGTTCTTCGTGAAGTAACCTCGCGGACACGCGCTACAGATGTACCCGATGTCGCTGGCACCTTGCTGATCGGCAGGAATATCCGTGCAGTTCTGCAGCGGGTGGCAAGGGTTGTCGCTGCAGCCATCTTTGTCCAGTTCGCAGTTGTCGCCCGCCCAAGCCGGTCCGCACAGACACACGGCGTATTGGAAGTCATGATCTTCCAGCACGTCTCTGGTATCAGACATGTTGCACGTGCCGTGACCGCTACAACCTGAGCACGCGACTATGGGGACGGACACTATGGGGGACTGCGCACCTTTCGAGTCAACGGCGTAGACCCTGAAATAAATTAGAATCAAGATTGAACATGATTATTACCAGATGTATTTGACTTTTCCTCATTAATTATACAAACGGTCTATTTCAAGTTAGACCTGAAGTTAGTGAGAACTATCAAGTTCTCTGCAAGTCTTTTACTTTGGGTTGGTGATAGCAGTTCGTGGCATTCTTTTTTCGGAACTATTTTGAGAACGAGAACCTATATAAAGATACATACAAAACCTTTGACTGATTACAAAGTGTTATTTTTACGTCGTGCTGTTATCGTATTTACATTTGTCGTGATCGCTGTACAATCCGCACACTTACTCGTCTTTTTTATTTTATTTTATTTGCAAACGTACTTTTCAGTAAACGATCCACAATAGTTTTCTAAAAAGTAATCCGTGGTGTTATAATTTTCAGTATTTATGCGCGTATCTTAATAGTTACAGCGAGCCTTTTGTGTACACGTAAATATAACAGTAAACACAAAGTTAAACTCTTACTGAATTTTAATGGGGTTTAATGACGTCAGTGTTACAACGATTGCACCAGATGACTGGTTGATGCGCAACGTCCCATTGAAGTTGTCCACAAGGTAAAAGGTCAGCCTGTCCATGACGTCAGGATCGACACCCGTGACACTCAACACCACAGGAACGCCTATGGTGACGTAAAGAACCTCTGGCACCTGTACCACTGGCGCTGTGTTCTCTAATGTCAGGAAAAAAGGTAAAATGACAGGTAAAAAATGACTTGTTGACGATTTGAACATAAATATTACAACCATGTACATTATTATATTTGCTGTTCTAGTATGGAAAGACCAGAAGGATATTATCGTGACCTTTCAGTAGATGGAGTATGAGATGTTCCAGACCCTTTTCCTCGGGTCAGCATCGCGAGGCCATGCCGTCCACCCCCTCGCTACATTTGTCTCCCCCGACGGCGTGAACTTGGCAACCCATTAAACATCGAATGGCTGGTGATCTAAGATCCAGCCAACCTCGAGGAACATATGACTCCCATATTTTAAAGATAACAAGGCAAATCTGATGCAGTATCACCCGTCAGTTACAAACCACTACATCAGGAGTTTAATATTCCCCCCACCCCACCTCCCATGAGCTCACCGGTACAGAAAGCGACATTGCCGGGAAACAAGACTTGGCAGAAGTTTCATTCCCTCTGCATTTGATAGACTAAGCCAGAGGTTAAAATCATTTGGCGCACTGGGATTGTACAAAACAATAGCATATTACTTCTCCCTCATTCATTCATTCATTCATTCATTCATTCATTCATTCATTCATTCATTCATTCATTCATTCATTCATTCATTCATTCATTCATTCATTCATTCTATCTCTCTCTTTTGGGTATGTGTTATTCTGTGTTTATATGGTTTTCTGTGTGTATGGTGGGTGGGTGTGGGGGTGGGGGTGGGGGATGCGCCGGTGCGGTGGTGCGGTGTCGTGGGGGTGGTGGGGTGTGGTGTGGTGGGTGTGAGGTGGGGGTGTAGGTGCGTGTGCCTGTGCGTGTGTTAAATTAATTAAATAAAAACATTTATTACAATGTTTTCAAGAATATGTAAGTGCAAAGAATTTTCTGTACAACGCGCCGACTGCAGAGAAATATGGAGTACTTACTACTTTCCTGGATGAGGACGTCAGACAAATTGCGGAGGTCCGCCGTCTGAAAAGCGAAGTTTCGATCCCCGGTGGCTAGGAAGTCGTAGATACAGGGCAGGTTAGTGTCACCGCACAACACCTTGGCCTGTGCTAACCTAGACGGGTCTACCTCATCGAGGAACAGGGGCACAAAGTCAAGACGATTGTAATCTGCAGGACCCATTCGAGGTTCGTACCGCATAACGGTGTTGTTAGAGGTCACGCGCCCTGTGGACACAAGGAACCATCATGGGAGGTTAGGTTAATCTAAAACTAAAATCCATTAGGGGTCTTCCCGGACCACATTTAAAATAGCAATATAAAGATATACTCACGCACCCATCCATCGATTTTTATAATTAAACGTCAAACGTTTGTGCATATAATTACAATTTTCGACTATTGTCCAAGATTAAAATTGGCGTTTATGGTGTTACACAGAATAAGCGAGAACGCCTGTTGAGAGACTGGTTTACGACTACATTACAGTAGAACTAGGACTTGAGCACTGTGCCCAATATGTTTGTTGAAGTCAGCCGGCTGTTGGGGGAAGTTTTATGGCATTGTGTGTAACACAGCCTTACAGATGTACATTCACGATTTATTTCTGACACGTACGAACAGACTTGTATGAGACAAACAGTGACGCTAGTGTTTTCCTCACATTTGTTAGCGAACACGTTCAAAATCTGTCTCTCGCTCAAACTGTTGTTCAAGCGCTCTCCGCTGGGAAGAACGAAGTCGTCTGTCTGGTCGCCGTTGTAATTTCCCAGCAGGCCTTTCGTCAAACCCCGGAAGTCCCGAGGCATTGAAATCCCAATGACCAGCGCTTTCATGCGGATGTACAGCTGCAGGCTGATACCTGAAGCATGGGTGGAAAACAAAAGGTTAGACGGATAGTATGCATCTCGTTGTATTTGACCGTAAATACTGTGTTATTTGTTTACTCAGTTAAAAAGGTTTGTGGATAATTTACTCAGTTAAACAGGTTTGTAGATACTTTACTCAGTTAAACAGTTTTGTAGATACTTTACTCAGTTAAACAGGTTTGTAGATACTTTACACAGTTAAACAGGTTTGTAGATACTTTATGACTTACCAGAGGGAAAGCTGACCACACACGTGTCGTTATCTCGCTTCAGCATCACGCTCCCGTCGTCTACAAGGAAATCGTCTCCCTCTTGCAGGAAACGGCTGGTGTAGTCTATTCCATTGGCGTACACAATGAAGGCTGACGCAAACAGAAAACATTGGTAGGCATATGACTGCATTTTCATGCTTTTTTTAAACCCAGAAAAGTGTTTCAAGTTTCTTTTTCCACCAGCTAAGTTTAATGAATTTTGAGTCAGATGCTACCTCCACCCCCACCCCCCAGAAAAAACCCAAACAAACAAGCAAAAATCAAACATGCTAGACCAAAAATATATCGGACTAAACGAAAAAGGAGACACAGATAACTCGAGCTCATTGTATAGGACTGCTTGGAAGAGAAAATAGACAAAACCAGTAGATTACTGTGCTTGACTGCTTTGGAATTAACTTTCTCTTCTTTAAATATTTACTTTAATGTTTTAAAAATACAAAATAAACAATGAATGAGACTTTATATATATATATCACATTGCACATGAGTATACATTAAAGAACGCAGGAGTACACAAAATGCACTTTTAATTTGCAGACGAAACATATTGATCACGCTTGCAAGCACATTCAAGGCACCGGGATGACGGTCAACATTTACGTGCGGCAGATGTGCGTTGTTAGGTCAGAACATCACACGGTCTAACTGCGTTCACGTGACATGTTGGACTAGGTAGGGGAGCTCACTCGTGTTGGTGTTGTGGTCGAGTTGCACAAAGACTCTCGCCCCGTTTTCCTCCGCCCCGACAGCCGTGAAGACAGATCCGTTGGTGGGCACCCCCACTCTGAGCTCCGCCCTCTCCGCGCGGGCCTGGAGGGTGAAATTGTTGACAGAGACCAGCGTGAACTCTCCCACACCGTTGAGGATGTACTGGCGCTCGTCAAAGGTCGTGATGTGTGGATCACCGTATAAAGGACCTGCGCAAGGAAGTGTATGCTGAACGTTGTCATCTCTTTAAAAATAAACACACAAATATCCATCGACTGCGAGCAGAAGTAAACTTGTCACTAAGTCTTTAAATAAAGGATGCGTAAACCCTTCCATATTCCTCTATCATCGACACTCTTACACCCAAACTGAAATCAAACAGACACCCTACAGAAAATGATCGTTTAGGCGAACAGGAGGAAAAGATGTCTTAATTTTTCGTTTTCGCGCAATGAGGTAAGCATGCCTACTTTAGATCCTAGAGATTATAGAGGGTAAACAGATTCTAAATTCCCAGTCGCTTCTGCAGCTTAGTTAGCTATCTTATCGCCGACAAAACTATCTCTTCAAACTAACGACGGACCGCTTTTGTACATTCTGTACGCAACATACTATCATGAAAACGTCTGTGAAGGTAGAAAGTAGCGCGCAAAAGCATATAGAAGGGGTTGCCATATGGGTCGTTTCTAAAAAGAAAAATCTTCATTTCTAAATTTCTCAAATTCCCAATACGATAAATCTGTTTTAAAAGTAGGCTTGAGTTACTCACTCCATTGCCCTGCGGGATTAGGATCGCAATTCCCAATGGGTCTCAGACGATAGAAGCGACGACACTGGTTGTTGGTGCCATGTTCACAGCACGCCACGTGCGGTATCCTGTCTTCTGCATCATACAACTTCTCTTGTGCGAACACCAGAGGGTTAAAAGCCAGCGCCGGCCCGGCAAAAGGAGGAGACGTGACGAGCATGTCCAGCGTGTTCGACTTCTGAGGGTTGGTAGAGTAGCAACACTCCTGTGTAAGACAGACTTCAACTTGTACAGTCACTAGCAGCAAGCAACGCGCTGCTCGTAAATATGGGTTTTCGCACGTGCGCACATTTCAAGGGCACTGTCAAATTCTGCAACGCTGCCGTCTTCATAAAGGTAATGGAAAACGTGGGAAAAGCTAAATTGGATGCGGGGACTGTTAGACCTGGATTGTTTTCCAGTTGAAATCGATGTTATGGAGATGCTTTCGAGAAACAGTTCTTTAATGTTAGATCGTTTCAAGAGGCTTAACATGTGAGAATCAATACTATTCGTTTTGTCACGTTTTTGGTACGTCAAAGGAAACCCAGCTATTGCCCAAGGTGTGAAAACCTCAACGACCGCCTGAGTCCATCGGGGCCAATAGTCCCTTTAGATCCAGGCGATATCTAGCTAATGACGTCGCCAAGAGGGCGTTAAAGGTGACAACAGAGGGGTGACTACAGGTGACACGAAGCATCCTGTAACTGCGACGTTAGACGACGTGTCAGCGAAACTTGGGCTCCAGACATCGTTTAAGATGTAAGGGATTAGCTCACCTAGGTATAGGGGAATTTCAGGCGGTGGTTGCCTCACCATTGGGGAGCCGCCAGATTTGATAATAGAAGAGGCTTATGATGCTTTATGGTCAAGGAGGGAAGGTGGCCATGTCGTAGAGATTGTAGAGATTGGCGGGGTTTAGAGTAGAGGCTTGTTGACCAAGAGGTGTGGAATGAGACTGTCTTTGACCTGATTTGTTGTTGGAGAGATTTAGATTGACCACGTGTGAACATGGATGTGTATTGTATGTGCATGTGTATGTGCTATATAATACAAGGTACGAGAGGAAATCATCTACCCCTTCCACCCTCCTCTTCCCCTTTCCCCACACATATCCCCGCTTCCCTTCAGTGCGAAATCACCGCGAAGTGCATCCTTTTTCGCTTGGACATGCGTAAAGGAAGCTGAATGACTTTTTCCCAACTTGATTGTGGGCAAAGGTAAAAGGTACCATAGGTACGATAGGTACGATACAGAACGTCCCAGTTTTTTCAGGTCGTAAGGGGAGCTTATTTGTACGAAACTACCATATTTTTGTGGGGGGCAGCGTCGTGAGGGATGTGCCTGTCTCCTCCTCCTCCTCACTGCCTTACATTCCTCGACCCATTCATCGGGTACCCATTCCAAGCCGGGTGAACAGGGGGAAATGTGCGGCGCACGGACGTCGAACCAAACATGTCTTCCGGCTCAGAGGCCGTCGCTGTATTCAGTCGGCCATCCGTTTCCCCTGATATGGTAAACGGGACATAGACTGCCAGCCAATGGAAGCGCTTGGGAAATACATTAAAGTGAGGGAAATGCCTCTTCTTACATATGCAATGAACACATTTGGCCGTATTGGTGCATAGCCGAACTGTAAAAGCGGAGCTACAGGAGCTGAAAACTAAATTGTTCCATTCCCCTGCTTTCTTCCCCCCCCCCCCTCATTTAATAAAAGGTCTTTGTTCAAGGTGAAGTAATGGGAGGGGTTAGGTTGGGTTAGAGTTTAGGTACCGACATCTGAACATTACCCAACAGCACGGTACGGTCCTTTGACTGTACTGTACTAGTGTACTAAGTACTAAAATTAGCACTGCTTTAGTACTTGTAGAACATTAAAGTCTTAGTATGAGGACTACTAGTACAATGGTAGTACATTTTGTTCAAATGTAACCTTTTACCGATAGTTTATTGCAAGTATTCTGCAACACGATGACTTTTGGACCCTAGTTGCCTGAATCATTCGTGACGTATGAAGTATTTCCGTTGGCTGGGAGTCTATATGTCCCCTTATCTAGTTGGGAAAAATAATTCTGCGTAGGGGCATGTTTGGCGATTTAAGCCGCCTATTCGATGGGTTTGAAAAACTAAACCAGAACGAATATTGCACAGTGGTTTCACAAAGTGTTCGTCTGTAGTGCCGAAACTTGTCATGACAGGCGTTTGAGCGAAGACGACACCACAGTACGCACCTTTCCAAAAGGCTGGAACTGCCTGGTACGAGCCAGGTTGAGGATGTAACACTCCAAGTAGTTCTGCTCGTCTCGTCGGTGGAACCTCCACTGGTTGACCACCCCTCTGAAAATACCCCGCCGGGAACAGGGGCATCGGGGCAGGGCGGAGAAACCCGCGTCTCTTTCATTTTTCAACACTTTGTTCCGACGATACCAGTCCCGACAAACCTTTTTGTAGCTGGCTGGAACCTTTCCTAGCTCATAGACCCAGTAACCTTTGTATCCTAAAAAAAGAAAAAAGATGAGACATGTTAGTCTGCAAAATACGGGGTTGTTACGTTGTTACGTTGTCACTACTGTCATATAATAAGTGGTGATTTGAGTCTAGACAAATCCTCACATTCTTGTCAGTTTAAATGTCAACTTTGGGTAAGCGTGTATGATCTAATGCATTACAGCTTTCACCTTTCTAAGTTTGTTCAGATCAGAGCCCAGCAATCAAAAATTGTCAATTACTCGTCCCAGACTGCTACTTGCACCAAAATGTTGAGTGTCCATGAAAACCTAGAATTACGCATAGCAGAAAACAACCAAAATGCTACGCAGTTCGGATCCTTCAGACCGGCTAAAAAACTGAGAGAAAGAGCAGTGTGCTCGCAGAATGCTTTATAACTTTATTAAAAGTCATAAAAAGTCATTTTTAAAACTGATGCAATGTGTACAGGCTTCATATAAAAAAGTGTGTGACAGTATAACATTTTTTCCCGATCCCCCATTGTTTTCCATGATGTCAAGGAGACAAGCGCTCAGCTTGTAAACGAGCTTGCTAAACTCTGACCACTGCAGAGCGAGCTTGTGACGTCTCCATAGAAAGAAGGACATGAGCAGAGTATCACTTAGTTTACGGCTACAGGCGTTGGCTCGATCTAACAGTAATATTTTCCTTTATGGCTTCATTAACACCAGTGACCTGTGTTTCCGAAGTAGTTGTCTATTCCGTAAGCGAGTTCAGTGCCGGAATACACGTTTGGTCGGAACGTCGTCAGCGATCCTTTGGCCACGCCCATCTGAATGGTGTACCAGTGACCTGGGTAACGCCAGGTCATGTGACCTAACCGGTACTGCACCAAGGCGTAGGATTCCGTTCCGTCAGTGACCAGGGCCACTTGAAACGTGGCCTCACCCATCTAAAAAGATCGGATACAACTTTTTGTGAAATCGTAAGAACAGGAAACACGTAAAATCGCGGATGAATACACTTTGTACTTGTTGGTCTGTTTGTGTGTACGTTAAGTTGTTCGTGCTTTTCGTGTTTGTTTATGCGCGTGCATGAGTGCGTGATTGTATGTACGGATGCCTAGATTATAAAAAGAAATGGAACCAAGGAGATAGGAGACAATCAGAAAGAAACAAAACAAAACAAAGAAAGAGAGAAAAGTCGGCCAGACAGACAACAGAAGAAAAGAAAGAGAAAGACCAGAACAGAAGCAAATAAAGAATTAAGAAAAAAGGTAGAATGAATGGAGAAAGAAATGAACGAAGAATGGACGGTAGGGAACACGTGTACTAAAAATTGTATGGTTAAAACAAAAATTTGGTCATGAAAACATTACCCATCTTGCACACAAACCTAAACACTATTATACATTTTTATAAGCTAAAGCACTTTACATTGGTTGGCTTGAAGTCGACTGAAGGGAAGTACTGTTTCACACGGTCCCACGTGACCACGAAGACCATGGTTGCTTTGAATTTCCTGGAGTCGATGAAATCTTGAACATCGGAAGTGGCTTTGTCCAGCACTGCCTTGTCGTTAGTAGAGTCCTGGTAAAGGTGGTAGTACACTCCTGCACAAAACTGATGCACCTGTACAACTGGTCATCAAGACGAGCTGATGTAGAAGGGCGTGAATAATTATGCGTGATTAAAGGAATGTAGTTTATTATATCTTTTGGGGGGATTTGATTTTGTGGGTTCTTTATAAAACGACGTTTGATATCGCTTGGAGTCTTCAGAAACTGACCAAGTGCTCGAATGGGAAAATAGGCCTGTAGCTTTTCAAAAAATCCAACATGGGCTAGGGTAATGTTTTGAGATCCCGCCGAGTGGGCGTATTTGAAATAACTCCCTCCATAAACAACAATAACAACAACAAAACTGAGACATTGAGCCAGCAGTGGTAGCCTTTGTAGTGACGCTACTGTCATGTGTGTCCGTGTATCGCTGTGAGACTAAGGAATTTTTACCACAAACATATGGTCTTTGAGCCATGAGTTTGTAGAGGTTACAAAGGGGAGTCGATTCGGCACACAGATATCCTAACTTGTAATTGCCTCCCCTTTTACATTAGACTGAACGGCCTTTCTTTTTGTGTGGTCCTGATGAAGGGGTAGTGCCCCGAAACATGTAGATTGTCTTCGTCTTTGTCCTTTTCTAGCCTGGTCAAGTTCCCATGTTTTAAATTTAATTTGGACTTTCCTCCAAGCGGCAGTCACTTGTTTTTATTTTTTCTTTTTCTTTTCTTTCTTTCTTTCCTTTTACCTCCTTTCATTTTACTTGCTGTCGTTTCACTGCCGTCACTCCCAAGTTTATGGTGTTTCAAGTCTGTGCATTCTTGCTGCTTTAAAATGTCAACATCGAGTCATCAGTGATCATCGAACGCTTTACAGGTTTCATCTTTCCCGGTATTTTCAGACAACGCCCAGTGATCGAAACGATGTCAAAGTTTAATCATTCGAATTCGTCCCAGGTAACATCCACCAACGTTTCAGTGAAACTTTAAACCAATTCTATGTCCGACCGATACATACTAAGAGAAGAGAGTGTTCAATGCTCCAAAACATAAAAAATTATAAAGACCTTTTTATCTAAACGTATCATATGCATGCAGAAGATATATTCGTCTCGTGAAATACTATGAGGCAGCAAAAAGCTAAAAAAATGGTATAAGACTGTCCCTAATTATTTTCCATGATTTCAAGGAGAAAAACTGCTGAAAATGTGAGCAAACTTCGTAACCTCTGACCGCCGGATGTGTAAGCCACGCACGATGTCATGACGTCACCACAAAGGTAGTACCCACTAGGGG
>SMGT01000024.1:0-15828 GCA_004794575.1 Lanistes nyassanus | reverse complement strand
TGGAGACAATCCTGTCTGGATTATATCTACGCTGACAGTGCTAATGAGGTGATAATGGAGACGATCCTGTCTGGATTATGGTTTATGCAATTGGTCTTGTTACGTGTTTGTATCACCAGATCGTAACACTGATCGTTGTTACAGACGATGAAGCAAACGATCTTGGTCAGCAGGTTGCATTCCTAGTGAAAAGTCTGGTACATGTTTGTGTCGGCGGATCAAAACAGACGTCGTTGTTGCAGTAGTTGAAGTAAACTACTTTGGTGAGTAGGTTACAATGGACGTACGTGTTGCAAGGCTCATACGGGTAGCAACGCAGCTCAACTGTACCCTCAGAGCAAAAGTCGGCTGCAAGAACAAGATCGAATAGTTAAGGTCTCCTTGCCCATGAAGAATCCGCAGTAGTGTAGGCTTCGTGTGAACAGGTGAATACATTTGAGATATTAAAAAAAACTGTACACTCGCATGCACTCGCGCATGCTCTCTCTCTCTCCTTTCCCTCCCTCCTCACGCGCTCGTACATAGAGAAAAAAATAGCATATGGATGGGGGAGGGGAGGGGGAAAGGAGGAAGAGAGAAAGGCAGGAAGGGAGACAAACTGATTACCAATGTCCGTTTCTACTCTGTTTATAATCAGTGTAGTGCAATGCCATAATCTTCCTATTTATATATAGTTATATATGCCCGTGTATACTGTATACGTCTGTATGTGTGGGTGCACGTGCGTACTGACTGAAATAAAACCACCTGACAACTCTCACCAGGTATAGTTTGCACCTTTCCGCACACCTCGGAGGCCACCTTGCCCGTGCCGGGGTCAGTAAGTTGGCAACAAAGCTGACTGTTGTTCCAGAACCCATCGCCGTACCGCTGACCGTCAAATATAGACTCCCCTGTTGTATTGCATGCGGAATCGTCCTCCCTTAAAATAATAACAGATCGAAGCACTTTAGCGAAAGTTGTGTTTATTCTTAAATTTCTGCCACATAAGCCAAGTATGTGGTTCGTTTTAAAACTTTTTTCCACACCACGATGAGTTTCACTATGTGATTAGTTGCAAAGTATTTGGCAGCGCATATTTTTTCGGTTTTGGAAAAAAGACGGATGAAAAAAAAAGGTATGAAGCACATCCCTTTTGTGATTCATGAAATTCTAAACATACGGCGATGTCGCTGGACAGCTTTTCTTTATGCAAATGCAAATAAATAATTAAAAAGATGACAAATGTCAAGAAATCTATAATAAGGGTAACGGGAAAAGAGAGAGGACAAGGGAGTAGGCAACTTCGAAACAGCCTCCCCCTCCTTTTTTGGAAGAGTCAATAATGCGTTCAACTTTATTCATTTTACGATAAACACTAATTAAAACACGTGCGAAAAGAAAAGTAAAAAAAGCAAGGATTTTTTTGTTGTTGCTAGGGATCAAAAGCATAAAGGACACAGGTCTGAATGGAAACCACAACCAAGCTACTTAATCTTGCGTTGTCGTCCAAAACAAACAGATGAATAGGAGGATGTCGGTTCGTTCTGGGGGGGGGGGGTTGTATCTTAACGTCCGGTCGCAAATTAGGTGCATATCAGGACGGTGTTGTTGAGACAACGTTAACCTGATGCCACACCTGGGGCTGCTGTCGCAACCCAGGCTTCAGTCCCACCCAGTCACATTATACTGACACCGGACCAACCAGTCCTTTTTTCTGTTTTTTTTTTATTTGCAATACAGTTTACAATACAGTAAACAACCAGGTCAACCAGTCCTAGTACTGTTCCCTATAGTGCCAGGCGTCTGGCAGGGCAGATACTAGATTGTCAGTTGTGAAGTCTTAGGTAGGACGGCCGGGATGCGAACCACCGATTTCCCTCCTCGGAAGCGGACGGCTTAACCACTAGACCACCGAGGCGGTCCCCACCCCTTGGGAAAATTCCTGTCAGCTGTGAACAGTCTGTGGAGTAGTGGGGGACTGGAAGTCTCTTGTATTGACAATCATGAACTGGCACAGGCGAGTGTGAGCGAGAGCGGGCATCGTATTCGTTGGTTCGTTCATGCAAATAATGATGATGATGATGATGATGATGATGATGATGATGATGATGATGATGATGATGATGATGATGATGATGATGATGATGATGATGATGATGATGATGATGATGATGATGATGTACCTGTCCTTTTGTGTATACCGCCATTCATCAAAGGTCTCGTTTGTTCTATCCTGACGAATTCTGATCCACTTAAATCTCATGGCCGGGTTATAGCCCAGGGTGTCAGCGATGCAGACAGGATGCTGAGCCGTGACTGTTTCTGCCGTTGGAGGAATAGTCAGACGTGGAGTTTCTGGCTGTCCTTTGAACCAGGAGGGAAAACAATAAATGCGACAGTAATATTTATGGCAGACATATCACAAAAAAACAAAGATAAAATCTTCTAATTTACTTCCCCTGGAAATAAAGGCTATGTGCTTCGCTGCAGACAATATTCGACAACTTCCCTTACAAAACGGTTGGTTCCAACGAAATTCCTTGTTGAATTTCTTGACGTGAACAACTGACGCTAATAAACAGTTGCTGTTTCAGTTCTTCTTTCCCTTCTGGAAACTGGACCGGAGACATGGTCTGAAAAACGTATTAGCGTTTATACTGGTATTCCCTCCTGTTCGCAGTTCCCACCACCCCCCACCACCCCGTTCCTCTCTCTGTGGACGCGTGTTCTTCTGTTCCCCAGGGCGTCACGTGACAAATCTCTACTGCGTGCGTGCGTGTTTGTGGGCGGATGAGAGGGGGGCGCGTGCAGCATTTATCTGCAACGATAACGACAATACCTTTACCGTGAGAAATATAAACGCAATGAAAACAGAAATTCATGTGAAAAAAATCGCTTACGTCGAACTTGCAGTGTTGTGGAATCGTGATTGTATGTGCCGTTGCTTCTGACAATACGGCAAGTGTACTTTCCTCTGTGCGAGCAAGTAACGCTTTTAATGCTGAGTATAGCCTGCCACTCTTTGCTGTCACTTTCGTCGATAAACAGGGTCATGTCCGTTCTGTTGGAGGTGACCGTGGAACCGATTTTGTCAAAAGTCGCTAAGATCTCGTTTTCCAACAGGAACGTCACTTCCGTCACATTAATGTATCGGATAAAGCAGGTGACGTTGGCAGCTTTGCCGATCACTGCCAAATCATTGTCCTTCATATCCAACGGTGGTAACACTGTCAGAGTCTGGCAGGTTTCCATGGCTACGAGTTCAGTTTGCAGGGGATCTTGAATCCGGCAGCATAGCTGGCGGTGATTCCATCCCATGTCTGTCTGCGCATTTAGTATGGACACGCCTTCCCCAGCGCAAGCAGCTCCGTTGTAACTTGAAATCAACAGAAAGTTTAGATTAAAATTAACACCAGAGACGCTAAAGGCATATTTGATACAAACTGTCAACTAGCACGTGGCTTTAGTCCGTCTGAAACACAGTCCCACAGCGAAACAAAACCGATTCCATGTGCTGGTCAGATTTGGTAAAAGGCAAGTATGCATTAGGAACATGTTATATCAGTCTTTTCTGGAAACAAACACGACCTTGTAGCCTTTAACTTCTGTCACGATGCGTTGCCTGGCAACAATTTGTGGGAACCTGGATAGCTCAATTCGTAGAGCTGCATAGCAGCAAGTGGAAGGTTGCTGGTTCGAATCCAGGTGCGTCCAAGGATAATTTCCTGGAGTAACACCTTGTGCAAATTCCATTCGGTCATTCCCCGCCCATGCGCCAAAATGTAACAAAGTGTACTAGCATACTTTTATGCTGCAGTAACTTGTCTCGGAGATGAAGGTGGAAAGGGTAGAGAGCGAGAGAAAGAAAGAGGAAAAGAAAGGAAGGAAGAGGAACGGAGAGGGAGGGGAGAGAAAATGTATACGTGCGTATGTGTTGCCCGAGTTCCTTCTCACCACATTGTGTCTTGCTGTTGTATCGGGTCGAGCTGAACTTCACTGCTGTTGTCTGCATCCTTGACCCACCACGATATGGACGAGAACGGGTTGTGTCCTATAGAAGAGACGCGACACACTGGAGGCTCGTGCGGCAGTCCGTCAATAAGGAGAGGGACTTCCAGCGTGGGAGGAACTGGGGGCTCTGCAACAGTTAGCTCTAACACCTGTAGCAACTGTAGGCTTACAGCGGATAAATAACAACAACTGGCGGTAAGTAATATGGACCAACGGACCAACGGAAATGAGTTTGTTTGTTGTAACTATAAAACGTTCTGGCCTTCTTACCTGGAAATGCCGTTCCTTTCCCCTCCCACCCATATTAACCACCCATTGCTTTAATACTCTCCTGCTCCTAAAACCAGTAATAGTTTAAGAATGTAACTACTAAATAACTGCTTAGCCAGCTGACTTGGTGAACTACGGGTATAGACAGAAAATGAACTAACCAGCACTCACTCACTCATGACACACGCATTCATTGGTTAATGATTTAACTGACCGAAAGTAACTGAGTCACTGCTTACATAACTGTTGTCAAAATTTTTAAAGAAACAATTAACACTAAGCACGGGTGTTAAATAAAATTGAGATAATAGAATGTACGAATGCATTCTACTGTCGATTGAAGACAAACTGTCTGATTTCATTAAAAGTATGAATTTGTATTACTTTAAAAATAAATTGTTAACTATTTCTGGTTCTTTGTTTCATATTATATTACACCTTGGCAATCACATTGAAATATATACAGGGTTGGGTTACATGGTTGTTCATATAGGTAAGATTGGTTGTAAGACCCTTTCGCTCTGTATTTTAGGTGCCGCTTTTACGTATGAGCAGAAGATACAAACTCCATGCAACCTGGCCCAGAAGTACAAAAAGTACAGAGACGTGCAATTATAAAACCACCACTTCACTCCTTCCAGCGACTTGGGCAAAATGTAAACAAAACACCAACTTAATTCTCCTCCTACCTTCCCCAAACTTCACAGCTGTCTAATGTCTGATGACATGACTCTTCCGAATCAGAACTTTACATAGGCTTCGTGGACTCTTAGAGGCTCCTGATGAAAAATAATGCGACATGTTTCCTTGTTTCCCAGACATTAAAAACTCTCGCTTCGGGTCGCCCAGTGTGTTCATGGTATGGCTCTTCTTTTTCAGTTGTTTTCTCAGCACAAACCAAACGGGGACTGTGCGGACCATTTAAGCACGGGGACATTGTTTTATGTCTTCCACTGTGCTATCAATGGTGACTTCTGTACAGCAGTATTGTCTTCTTGCTGCACCCATTGAGTCACAACAAAAGGTTTGCATACAGATGACCGACGGTGGATGACGGAACTTGTACTTCGCTAAGTCTAAAATGCCTTCTACAAACGCCGAAGAGCTTATGCCGAAGTATCAGATGCAGCCCCGTAACACAAGTTTGACGGTTCGTGTCGGTCGGGTTCTCACAATACTCGACCCACGTCGACCCACGCTTCAAAACGACGGTAAAATAAGAATTATCTCTCATAGACCACACAGCCGTGAAAGTAGGCTAATGGCATTATTTTAGATCGAAAAGTGTGGCGCTGCATGTCCCCCTGTACTGCCGGAAGTGAAGTGATGCTTTTATTTTGTCACCTCGCTGTAAAAACAACGTTGATGAGAGAAAGAGGCAGATAGAGAAAACCTGCATTTTGCTTACTCATGACACTTAACCTCGTCCACTTCCCCACATCTCCCCTCGCGTCCCGAGCCAGGCATGTGTACCTGCCCGCATCCTGGCATGTAACATTTGACAACGTCAGCACGACCTCATATCCATCATGCACCTGGTGTGCCACGAGCAAAAACCTAGGAGGCTTATCTGTGACAGTCCGATCACTGGCTTTGAAGGAGGCGAGGACTGTTTGGTTGTACAGGAAGTCGATGTGAGAAACTGAATGGCTGTTTCTCACAGTGCACAGCAGTGAGAGGCTTTCGTCAACGTAGCCGTTGGTAATTCCCTCAATTTGCACCGTGACGTTCGGTGTTGTAGTCGTTTCTGTCAATATCAGATTTGACATGCATTCATAATCAGTACATCATTTACGCACGCGCGCGCACGCACACACAAACACACACATGTCTACTGAGTGACAAGGAAACTTATAACTTGTAATATCCTTCTATTTCTTCCTTTCCCCATATTTCTGTCCGTCGTTCTATCCCCTTCCTCGTCCCCTTTTTCCCCACCTAGCCCGTCTCCCCAGCCCCTTCCCAGCCGCTACATCTCTGAAATAATTCCGAGAAACATATAATAAAAATCGAATGTCTAATCGTCTCTTCTTCCCTTCTCCCTTTCTCGCTTCCTCTCTTCTGTCCGTTCGTCCATCCGTCTGTCCTTCCGACGTCATGTGTGTCACTACTGTTACTACCAGCGGACATCCGTCTACATACGTCTAACAGGGTTGTCTACCTTTCAGTGTAAGTGGAAGAGAGATGGCAACTGCAGCTATAGCGGCGATGATGCAAATCCCGACGATGGCCAGAACAGTACGACGATTAGAACACAAGGACCTGGAGCCCTCGTCTGGCGTGCTGCGTTAAAAGTAATACGTATAGAAAGCTCACGTTCTGCAGTTGCTGTCATCGGCCCACTGTCGTCCTTGTTTTTACAGATTCATTCCCACCCCAACACACTCCAAACGTCAAGAAAATCGTAATCGAAAAAATGTAGTGTGATGAAATAATAATAACGAATTACAACGTAGAAAGTTTTACAGACAGCTCTGACATGGGAAATGGCAGAACTGTTTGAGGTATGCCTCGAAGATAAATCAGCAAGGGACGAAGACTGCGAACCTGAAAATTTCCGCCGGACTGGGCTGTATGTCTTCCAGTGTGCTGTACTCTGGCAGTTCTGTGTTGGCCTCGCCTTTCACCTCCGGGTTTCTAATGCTGTTCACCAGGTCCCTAATTCACAATCAGGGGGATGGTTAGCAGGACAGCGCGGTTTAGTGGGTTGGTTTGGGTGTCCTCGTGCGCACCCATGTATAATGTAGCCGGTCTGTGTGTATGTGTATGTGCGTGTATGTGTGTGTATTTTGTACGTAAGTGTGCATTGTTTGTATGTGCGTTCATTTATGTGTGCCCGTCTGTATGTGTGTCTTTGAGTGTCTGTGCGTATGTTTGTCTTTGAGTGTCTGTGTATATGTGCGGGTGTGTGCAGGGCTGCATTAAAGCTATTTTCGAATACGCCAATCAAAAATCTCGCTCTAACCATGGTAGCGAGGAGATTCAGTTTACAAATTCAAAAGATAACCATTATAATTCCAGGAAAGTATGTAGCATAAAGCCTTCCAGAGAAACCGGAATTTCCACAAAGAACTCAGAAATGTTCAACTAGTGTACTTACATGTAGGTTGGTATCGGGGACTTAGGGTCACAAAGCACATTTGTCCCAGAGACACCGCCCTGTCAACCACACACAAAAGTAAAATTTCACATACGCTCGTACAGATATACAAACAATGCATACCCTCACTCAATCTTTCTCTTTCCCTCTATTACACACGCGCGCGCATGCATATACATAAACATAGCATTAAATACATAGCACAAATGGACGATGGCAGTGAGCAACGTGTTTTCACTAATAATCTACGTCTCAGACGGCCACAAGTGCTGAAGCAACTCTCTACCAACACAATGGAGTCGTTGGGTGTAGATATAGTGAGAGGTCGGCTCCCGTATATGTGCTTCCTCGTGTGGGCTGTTGCCGCAGCACACAGTCTTATGTTGAACCGGACCTTGGTCTTCCGCGAAACTAAAGAGATCAAATGTTCTAATCCTCGTCTCATCTCATCTCACTGTATGCATGTGTGCATGAAATTTTGGCGAAACTTACATAAGCTTTAGCTTTTGTGACGTCACACTCGTAACAACTGGCATGTTGCAGTGCCAATAAACGGAAACTGAAAAAAGGGGTCGACCTTTTCTAAGTCACCTGTCCAAGCCACCTGACAGGTGAGTATAATCATAGAGCGTAAAAAAAAGAAGAAAAGAAGAAAAGAAACATGCACGTTGGGAACGCCTTTTCTGGGAGCAAATCAGATTGTGTAACCTTTCATTGTGTGACTAAGCCCCGCTCACGGACAACGTTTGTGTAGTGACAGCTCTGTTCGGAGCCGTCTTCACAAGTTCGATAGATGAATGTAGAGCTTACCTTGGCGGGTGACTTTTGCAGAGAACAAAACAACGCCTGGACTTACTACGATGGCGAAAATTCCTACGCAGCACCGGGTTCTCATGGTTGTAAAAAGGTTCCTACCCTCTCTCTCCTCCTTGTCTTCTCTGCTGCTTTAATCTCTTCGGAAAGGGGATGGTGTTTTCGCCAAACATCTCAGAGCACTCAACTTCTCTTAACATAGTACTTTCTGCTTCCTGAATGATAAAAGTGTTTATGTGTGCTGTTTTCCCCTCACAGTTATGAGATTCATGTGCGCTGGAACTCAAATCAAACTGCTGGCTATTGAATAAGCGGGCTAACGAGAGCCTGCTCAAACCCTAACCACTGAGGTCGTCGACTCGTATGATGAAGCAGCCAAATACTTTTGACATCGTAAGCCACACGACGACAAACATGACAGCATTGTTAGGATCAGAGCGAAATGTCTAAGCTTCTGATTCACTCGCCGAGGCAACAATGCGCTGTCCGGTCTGGAAATCCATTGAATCCAAGAAATTACATGACACACAGACAATTCAGTTATAACAGTTTCTCGAAGAAACCTCCATGAGCGTCAGTGCAAGTGGGCATCTTCTAGATCTACCTGGTCCAGGCTATTTTCCATGTGGCTTCCTGTATACCCTCAATAGCCCTCGTGAACCCTCAGAATGCATCTTCAGGACTCTCAAACTATGTACTATTTTCATGCAATATCAAATTTTAACCAGCAAAAAGAGATCACCATTATGCTTTCAAATTTGAAGTTATGTCGACAATCTTTGCAGGTGCATGCTGTTCTGGCAAGCAGAAACGACATATTTTGAGTCTGAGGAAAAGAGCAGGCGAACATGCACGCTTGCATAATGAGGATGTCTGCAACGTAAATATTAACTGTGGTAGGTTTAGTGCATTGTTACTTATGAGCCTCACCGCCTGGGGTGCTTACCTCCCCTTAAGCATATCCCTGACTATTTTCATTGAGGGAACTCCTTTCACATCCGGGTCCTGTGGTCAGTAATTTTGAATGTGGCGTGTGATTATCACTCGAAATAGAATCTTCACAGATCCCCGATTGTGACTCGTGGTCTGTGCCAAAACTGAAATTACATCTAAAGAAGAGACAGCAAAACGGTACAGGACGCAAACCTGAGCTTGTGGCCACAGCAACAGGACGCTTCGCCTTAGATGGACATTGTGCTGGACGCTGGAGAAAGCTGTAATGTCTTCTACCGAAGAGAAACACGAGCGCCATGAGTATCCAGTATAGCCGCAAGTTAAGCCGCTGACAGCAGCTTCCGGAAATTTGAGGCGCTACAAAAATTGTCACGTGACAGAAATAAATATTGTGCTTCCAAACGTTCGTCAGCCCACGGCGTCTTTTGTAGCGGCTCAGCTTCTGCGAAACACCGGTCAGCGGTCTAGCCTGCGGTACTGGCTATAGGCTATAGGACTTTTATTTCAGAGTAATGACAGAAAGAAAGAAAGAAAGAAAGAAAGAAAGAAAGAAAGAAAGAAAGAAAGAAAGAAAGAAAGAAAGAAAGAAAGGCAAGCAGGCGGGGGGACGGACGGACGGACGGACGGACGGACGGACGGACGGACGAACACATATACCGAAGATCCGTATCCAGAGCTGCCCTGCAGGGTATAGAGTGTCTGTTCACTTGCAGTTCCTGTGTAGTCACTGTTCTGTGACGCACTTCCTTCGGCCTTGTCTTGGGTTGTGAACGGTTGTGTGTTGCTAGGTGACCAGCTAAATTCTGGCTGGTGATCAGGTGGATGTTGGCGGGTGACTGGATGAAGGTAGCCTGAATGTGTGCACGGCTGTGGGGTACCATCCACTGCAAGGTCGGCGTCCTCAGTAATTATGTGTTTGTTTGAGGATCTAAACTCAACAGGGCCGCCTGGAGACGTTGTCATGGTTACTGTTACTGGTATCGAGGTCAAAGTATTGGCTGAGGCTGATGTAGTGACCGGGCGGTACTGTTCAATCGAAGGCTGATGCTGAAAGCTGACAGCTGGGAAAACTGTAGACGACGTTTCCTGAAGACATAAGTCAACCACGCAGAGGCGAGCCGTCACTCTGAATTTAATGCAAAGAGCAACTCGATCCTTTCCCCTCAGCCACGTGAGACAGAATAAAGAAAGACTTAGCTGTTGGCAGTTGATAAGCTGGTCGCTTTCATTTACGACTTGTTCAAAGACCGCCCCCCGCCCCACATGTCAAATTAGTTTATGGTCGCGAACCAGACACATCGGCTGCAGCCACCTTACGTTTTAGTACAAACTGGATCAACTGCAATTTCTCTTTTCTTTTTTTTTTGAGGGGGAAGGGCATCGGACATAAATGAGTGGAATGTGTGTGTGGGGGGGGGATGCAGAGGGTCAGACTAGTTCCTCACTAACCA
The DNA here is from genome assembly GCA_004794575.1 of Lanistes nyassanus. Taxonomy (NCBI): domain Eukaryota; kingdom Metazoa; phylum Mollusca; class Gastropoda; order Architaenioglossa; family Ampullariidae; genus Lanistes; species Lanistes nyassanus. The sequence continues at coordinate 5,247 of SMGT01000024.1, read as the reverse complement.
GTTGGTTCGTCATTACTTGCAACATAATAAAAGCGTATGGCTGTTCTATTGCTCACTGCGTCAGGCCGTTATGCAAGAGGGTCCTGCAATTAAGTCCTTGTCATAAGGAAGATTTTTTTTCGGCCTTGCTGCTTTTCCGACCCCCGACCCACCGACCCACCGACCCACCCACCCCCGGTCAAAAACAGTTACTCTTCATGTTCTCCCAATTTAGTGACTATGAAGTGGAGCTCGTCTTCCTTGTACAGAATTGTCTTCCTTGGAGTTTACCCCAAGCGCGCGTCCTGCATCCTACCCAGTGGCCGTAGACACAGTACAAGTACTCGTCTCTTTTGTGATGAAATCATATCAAAACCCAGTCACTAATACATCAGTAAATGGTTATGAACATAATGTGACACCCGTGAGAGGTACTAGATCTGCTAGCTGCTTGGGAAAACGGTAGATATCAGTAACATGTTGTGGGGAGCGGGGCCAGCTTTTTAAACCCCACCCCCCCCCCCATCAGCCAAGTAACAAACTAAGAGATTGGTATGTCAACCTCGGTTGTTTTTAAAAGAAAGGGAAGGAAAGTCGTTCTTTCTCATTTCATTTATTTTGGTACAAAATGCCTAGGTACAGCAGAAAAGGATTAGGTATCATATATCACCCAGTATATATAAAAGAATCTGGAATTCCCTTTAGCCCGATACGGCGCTGATAAGGTAAAGCTTCAGTGACCTTCAGGTTACGTCACTCGGAGTGTCATAATTCACAAGTCTTCCTGGTGTTGCTGCGCACCGTTAACAATTTAAAACTATGTAGTGCTAGTAAGCTACACGGCTGGAGTTTGCTTCTTCCTTGTACCTATCGTGCACAAGACCATATTTTCAAGAGCCATGTAAGAAGCTGTGCTGAACGAGTTAGGGGCACTCTGCTTCGAGAGTTCAGGTTATCTGAAAAGGTTCCCCACCCTCGTGAGAAAATGGTACAGAAACATGACATACTTATGAGTAAGATATTGTTATTTTTCCTGGTGGTAAACTGGAGAGGAACCTCAAGCAAATCAGGACTGCTATCAATTAACTCCAGTGTACTTACGGTACATAAAATGTCTTTTTGCGGTTGATTTTTATTTGCCGTGCCACTGAAAGGCCACAGACTCCAGTCCCAGACTGAGAACTAAGACTCGTTTATGGTAGAGTGCATAAATCGACCAGTATATCTGGAGGGAGCATTCATATTTCCCTATATAGTTCCCTTTCTGATCTCTGTGCGCGGGTGTACTCTAGAAAAAATGATTGCAAGTTTGGTGAGAAAAAGAAACAGCTGCGTTCTTTCCATGGGACCGGATAGATTGATAATTTTTTTTTTGGGGGGGGGGGGGTATTTGTTCTCATCTCGGATCTTACAGCTAAAGACAAATTAAAACCAAATGCTCAGTACTCTGTCACTTGCGTCACCGCACAGGTCTCTGGCTCCGTGCTGTTTGCTTTCCAGTGCACAAGCGCACGCGCACCACGTGCGGTCCCACCCTTCCTGATCCCGATGCGGGTACATGGCGGGTATCTTAGAGAGAACATTGATACCGAGATACGTTTGTTGGTTCTGGTCTGTACGGAAACTAATCACTGTTTCTCTGAGAAGCTTGCAAAACGCACACACCTGTTCCTCCATGGTTCCTGGTTTTCCGTTGACACTTTAACTGTTCCGTGTAATATTTTTAAGTAGGCTGCTTACGAATGAGCAAATCGGACCAGAACTGCAAACAGCGTTTCCCAGATTTGAAGAATTGAATATGAGCAAGAGACAGATAAAGGTAAAGAGATTTGTGATTACGGGAACTGCCGGTCCGATTGTTGGCGTTTGTGTCTGTTGCTAGTTTGAGCGAGGACATTTCCACGTGCGATACCGCTGGGAAGTCTGAACTTGATGGTCGGGGGCACAGCGATGGGTTCTGGAACAACAGTCAGCTTTGTTGCCAACTTACTGACCCCGGCACTGGCAAGGTGGCCTCCGAGCTGTGCGAAAAGGTGCAAACTACACCTGATGAGAGTTGTCGGGTGGTTTTATTTCAGTCAGTACGCACGTGCACCCAAACATACAGACGTATCCAGTCACACACGACCATATATAACCATAAATAAACAGAAGGATCGTTCCATAACACTATACTGATCGTGTACAGAGCAGATATAGTGTAACAATATGCGTGCCAGGCAGTAGGTAGCAGGTAGGTTAGTGAGGGGCATATAGTACAGGTTAGAAGAGGACATTCCATCCAAGCCTGAACTTAACACTTAGCAGGCCAGACATGCCTGGGAGGTCAGACACACCATTTTATGTCGCGCAGCACTCAGTAACTATATACAAAGAGCCATAACTCCAAACCATGCAGCAGATATTTAATACTGTTATATAACTCTAGTGGAGTGAACAGCAGAGAAAGGAGAGAGAGGTGGAAAGGGAGGAGGGAGGTTTCCTGTGTTTTTTTCCGCCTGGTAGGCCTTGGACGGCCAGAGGGAGAAAAGGACTCAGACGGATAAAGTTTGATAGTCTGAGGGACATGGAGATTTACTGAGTTTGTAAACCGCCCCGCCACTCTGATTCACGCTCGACGATAAATAAAACTTTGATGGACCAAAAACATGAGTCTGTGGAGTGTTAAAGAAAATAGTGGTGCCTGTCTCGGTGTGGTGCTGTGGGATTAAGACGGACGATGCTACATGTCCCTTCGTGGGGCGGTGACAACGCGTAACGGTACAATAGACATTGGTTGTCACTCTCTTTCCCTTTCCTGCCATTATCTTTTCCTTGCCCACTCCTAATGCCTCTGTGCTCGAAGTGGTTAGGGGTCCACTGGAATGCTCCTATAGTTTGCGGCGGGACTTAAGCAAATAACATTCAATCTTTCCCCGTTCCCCTGTGCATATTCTGTGCTGTGTATGTGCGTGCGCACTCCCGATTGCGTGCTTGTGTCAGATTTACTCACCTGTCCACACGAAGTCTACACTACTGCTGACCATTACTTTCTGATCTTGCACCCGACTCTTGCTCTGTCGGTACAGTCGATCTGCGCTGCTACCCGAATAAGCCTTTCATCACGTTCGTCCATTGTGATCTACTGACCAAAGTAGTTTTGTTCAGTCACTGAAACAACAGCTTGTGTTCTGATCCGCCGACACACCAGACTTAACTAGTGCTGCAACCTGCTGGCCAAGATCGTTCCTGCACCATCTGTAACAACGACTTGTTATGATCTGGTGATACAAACAATTGCAGGAGGTCATCTGAGCCACAATCCAGATATTTATATTTCTTTCTCCATTACCATTGACCACCATCGTTTTTGGGGGGAGGGAAGTCTTTGCAAGATGCTATAGCTATTTTTGCACACTCTCTCTCTCTCTCTCTGCTAGGGGTGGGAGGTCATGGCCTACTTAACCCCCCCCTCCCAATAATCCGCCCCTTGGCAGCTATGGGTAATATTCGTGATGACAATATGCTTTGTCTCACCGCACTGTCATTACATGTTTGAATAGGGACTTTTTCTGTGTGGGTGCAAAAGCACTCATGATTATAGGCTTACATACTGAACATCAGTTTCGTCTGTGCTATACATGTTTGCAAAGCTGTGTTGTCAATAAGAAGTGTATGTTATTGCTAGTCTTACTTTTTTATTTTATTTATTTTAGCAGCTTTTTCTTGTAAAATTAACGTTAAGAAAAGATCAAGAAAACAGTTCAAATTTCTGGAGAGAGTTTTTTTTTTTCATTTTCAAATGACCTATCCTCTGTGTTTCCCTCACCTTCTCTCTTCGCTTCAAAACGTTGCACACACACCCCAAAAAAATTTGCAACAGAACAAGTCAGAGCTGCTGTCGGACATAAGTATAGATAATCTACAAAATTTATGGTGTGACAGAAGATAGCAAAAAGACCGAGAATGAAAAGGGAAAGCTAAAAAGAGAAATGAATCAAAGGGTAGATAACAATTATAGGCGGCTCAGGGCAACGCTTGAAGCGCCAACCAGCAGTTGGAGACTAAGGGAAAGAACTTTTACCAACAAATTCCATGCAACAAGAGAGCTACCTCCCTTGCACTGATGCCTGCACTCCTACGTTAGAAACATAAATCCTTTGGGGGTTAGGTTACGACAAAGGATGACGCTCACGTACCGATGTCTCGTCTAAATTCTCATTCTATTGACAGCAGCAATTCATTTTTGTGTGAAATCGCCGTTTGCGGGCGTATGTAACAAAGACCAATCTTCCCGATAATGTTTATATACTACTAGTCTATATGTGCCCGTGTTAAATACTAGACAGAGCATGTCAGGTGAACGCACTTCGAGAAGATGTTTGTGATTCTAGAAAAAAAAGGGAACACTTTGAAAAATTTACACTTCTGTTTATATTCCCCAGACTCTCTATAAATGGAAACATTTCCAAACAAGTAGTGTACATCAAATATTGTCATTGTTAAATGCAGTTTATAACTTGTTGGAGTTATAGGTTAACCTTGTACGCACGCACGCATGCACACACACACACATCAACATACAAAGATAGCGTCTGCTCACCTGGCTGCAGAAATACGAAAATCCATTAATCATTGTGGGGTTTTTTTTCTAAATCAGTGGATTGTCTTAACGCATGCGCTGGCGCATACAAGCTCGCGCGGGGTTTTCATGACGAAAAGAATAAAGACAAAATGTTTTCCTGAAAATGATTTTCCAAATAAAACTGACTGCTCTGGTCAGTAGTTACACAGCGGAGGGGGGGGGGTCGGCGGCGGTTGTGGTGGTGGTGGCGGCGGCGGGGGCGGAAAAGAGACAACAGTTTTTTTTAAATCAACACACAAACATCAAACAATTTTTGTAGGCCCAATTGTTTTTCCTTTAAATACATCATCAAAAAAATGTCTAATTCAAGCGCCCCGCGATGCACTAATTGACTAAAATTTAAGCAAAGCTGTTGGAATGTTTTCCTTTAAATGTCATCAAAAAATCATTCAAAGACAGATGTCCGTAAGTATTGCAATTATATTCAGCCTCTTGTAGTGTCGATCCTTATCAGAGCCCTTCATTAACTGTAACAATATTTTTACTTATGATTATTTATGACAATGACGCTTTATGATGATCGGTATGGTCAAAACCAGCAAGTGATGACGACAACTACATATGGGGAGCTACTCTGTGAAAGGCGTTTAAAGGGTAGCTTTTGGATACGAAACTACCATTCACAAAATCGCACAATTTTAAAT